>SKCR01029352.1:0-352068 GCA_019454045.1 Zanthoxylum bungeanum | reverse complement strand
TCTGGTTCTTCTGCTACTGAGTCAGTGCAGAAGAATGCAGCAAGAGTTCGTTCGTCAGAGTGGTGGTTTGATGAAGATGGTTTGTTTAATCTAGACGATGAGGGGCGAACAGAGAAGCAGCAGTGTGCTGTTGCTGCCTCCAATATTATTCGGAACTTCTCATTCATGCCAGATAATGAAGTCATTATGGCTCAACATCGGCATTGCTTGGAAACAGTGTTCCAGTGCATAGAAGATCACATAACAGGTAAGTAGTGGGGCTGTTGGACCTATTGAAATGCCTTTTTTCCCTTTTTGATTGATGATCTGATGTTTTATATGGAGTCCTGTTCTTTTAATGTGTTTATGATGTCAAATAGCATAAAACATGTTTGTCTAATTTTTTATTTTGTCGTGGTTGGTTGAGGATAGGTCTTGTTATTGGAATAAATGTTACCAAAGTTTTTCTTCGAGGACGTTTGTGGATAAGCATATTAATATAGGATGTTTTAAATGGAAGATGGGTATTCACCAAGTTTTTTGGCAATCATGAGTAGTTGCTGAGATGGTTGATGCAATTTGGGTGGAGTCGAGAGTGAATGGAAAATTATGATAACAAAGTTCCAGTTGATCATGTTTAGGAAGTTTAGAGTTGTAAGAAGCGTCGTTAACCTGATGAATATTTGTTGCTGAAGAAGAAATTGGAAAACCAGAAGATTGTCTTTTCGGTTAACTAGAGTTTCGGGGGCACGAGTTATTTTCCTTGAACTTATAAATAGTCACACTTTTATGGTTTTACCCCAAATCTAATGCTTAATGTAAATCATCTCATGTCTTGACATACTAAATCACATTCTAGAAAATTAAACACTAGTGATATGCTTTCACAGAGAGAAGAAATTTACAGAGAAAACAAAAAGGTAAGATCTGAAAAAGTGACGGGAGTTTAGCATGAGTTTGATGTGGAGAGGATACTTCAATTCAGAAGTTAAGTTTCAGGGTACTAGAGTAATGAAAATAAGTATTTGAAATCCAGGTGTCTAATTTTTTGCATTGTTGGCAGAGGACGAAGAACTTGTCATAAATGCCCTTGAGACGATTGTCAATTTGGCTCCATTGCTTGATCTTCGAATTTTTAGCTCATCAAAGCTGTCGTACATCAAAATAAAGTGAGATATTTATATTAATCTTCACTTTTTCACATGGGACACCGATTCGTAACATGTTTATTTAGTTCTTTAATTCCTTATACCGAACAGAGAGAAACGTGCAGTTCAAGCTATCATGGGGATTCTGGGCTCACCTTACAAAGCTTGGCATTGTGCAGCTGCTGAATTACTCGGGCGTTTGATAATAAATCCTGATAATGAGCCTTTTCTTCTCCCATTTGTTCCGCAGGTTTCTGTTCTTTGTTGTTTAAAATTATGTCTTATATAAGTGTTAAATTGATAATAAAGAGTGCCAATGAACATTGTAGATACACAAGCGCATGGTTGATCTTATGAGCTTACCAGCATTTGATGCACAAGCTGCTGCTGTTGGTGCACTCTATAACCTTGCAGAAGTTAATCTGGACTGCAGATTGAAGCTTGCTAGTGAGAGATGGTGATTGTCTTTTTGGTTTTCTTCAATATAACAATGTAAAACAAATATTAGAAAGAATTTCGAAATCTCATATTTTGTCTCTGAAATGATTTTACTCTATACCTTCAAACCTCAGGGCAATTGATCGTCTACTGAAAGTGATCAAGACACCGCATCCAGTACCAGAAGTTTGCAGGAAGGCAGCAATGATAATTGAGAGTCTCGTCTCCGAGCCTCAAAACAGGGTCTTACTCCTTGCTTATGAGAATGAGTTTGCAGAGATACTTTTCACAAATGGTAGATATTCTGATACATTTGCTAGGATATTGTACGAACTTACATCTAGACCGAACAACAAAGTGGCAGCTGCTCGTGGCATTTGGGGGTGTGGCTGAAACTCTTCATCATCCACATATTTAGCTCGGGCTAGCAAGTAAGTAGCAAGAATATTGATTGGCTTCATTTCTACACTGTCAACTTTTGTTGCACATACTAGCTGCGATAGCGCCTGACATTAAGCTTTCAAGTTGCAAAATTTACTATGTTCTATTTATATAAATAAACTAAGGTACATTTAATGGTAAAAGATTAGCCTAGTTGGTTAATCTTTTGCGGTGGAAGCAAAAGGTCACTACTCGAGTGTAAATCCCTTTAATTTTATACTTGTATTTTTATTTTCAAAATTTGTCAAACAATTTGTAAAAGTAATTTACAATCTCGGTCCCCCAGTCCTCACCCTTTACACTTATGTGAAAAGAGCACGAGACCCATTTGTTGAACTTGAGCGAAGAAGATTTTTTACAAGGAGTCATTTGATATAGCTGAATAATTTATCTAAATCACGTGGTTTTTCTAATTCAACTCATTTCTCTTCAAAATAATTAAACTTCTACCAAAATTATCCTCACGTTAATTAATCTAAACTAATCATTCTCAAATGAGTTGTCCACATTTTATAAAATACAAACGTCGGTTAAAAGGTTAAAAAAAGTGTTTTTTTTTTTTTTTTTATCTTTTAGTATTTAAAATCCGTGTTTTTTAATCTTTTATACGAGGTTCATATTTATAAAATGAGAGAGGCGCATCGGAAAAGGATTGTTAATTGAAACCCATAAACAATAACACAATAACAGAGATGATTAAATATATATATTTTTGGAAATGTTGGAAATTCACCATCAAATCATCCGACCCGGACTTAAACGGAATAGATAAAACCTCCAGCAATTTTAGATTCTCACTGTCCTACATGCACGCATGTATTTCCTCTGTAGAGGCCTGACCTCTCAAATTTGAAAACTTCTATAATATAACGGTGATATCATATCACCCATATAATTAAATATTAAATAAATAATAGTTATATATGATACAATTATACATGTAATATGATTATTAGTTAATGGTATTATGTCACTCATACTTCCATTACATCAAAGAATTAAATTAAACATAACTTTTGAAGAAAATTACGAGATTAAATTAAAATTTTATCTATTTTCTTTTAACTCTATATGTGGATTTCTTATTTTTACATATTTTTGTTTTAACTTATAATCATTTAAAGTTAAAGATTTCTGCATAATGACCTCTTTTGTTGGCCTCTTACTCAAGTTCATAATTTTTCCATTAATGATCCATTGAATCAAAATCTTAATTTTACCACCTGTGATAGTAATTTCTTACAATGTCAATGTCAATGTCAATCATAATAGATCGTGGCGGAATCATATTGATGAGAGGACTCTAAAATAAATTTTATTTCTCCCACCTCCCCTGACACACCCCACCCCCCTGTTCCCCTCATCAATTTACACAAATCTTCCCCCTTTATAAAATAATATTCCCCTAATCCCCATATATACTTATTTCATTTACAAATAATTAATTTACAAAATAATACTTATTTCATATATATATATATATATATATATTAATTTACAAATAACATATATACTTATTTCATTTTATTAATTAAATTTTTTTATTTTATAATTTTTTTTTGTTAAATTTATATTTTTTTTTCTCTTTATATATAATTATATCTATTCTTTTTTACTTGTTTAATAAATATTATAAATTTCTTATTTATTATTATTTGTTTTGTGTTCATTTATTCATTAAATTTTTTTATTCTTTATTTATTAATTTTTTTAACACTACTTATGTATAATAAATATGTTCTCATGTATATTAGAAAAATTTATATTTAAAAAAGAGTACAAATAACAATATAAAAAGTTACACTTAAATATAAAAATTAAATGGATATATAAAGAGCAAAAAAAATATAAATTTAACAAAAATAAAAAAAAATAATAAAATGAAATAAATATATGTGTTATTTTTAAATTAATATATATTTATATATATATATATATATAAATTTGGGGAGGGGAGATTTTTTTGGATAAGTTTTTAAATTTTTTTGGATAAGGGGGAGGGGAGATTTTTGTGAAAGAAGAAGATATTTTTATAAATTTGGAAGGGGGTTGTTAGGGGTGGGAGAAGTGACCCTCCTCTAAAATTTATTCATGTTCAATTTCTAGGGCAGTTATCATGTTCAATCCGAAAATTTATTAAAATTTATTCTCTAAATAAATGTAATGTTTGGTTTATTAATGAGATGATTTTGATTTATTCTGCTAAGATGAAAAGTATGTATCATATACGATAAAAATTAAACTTTATCTTCCACTAAATTTATTTTCTGACAACACCGCTGAAAATGAATGTTATTTAATTTCATAGGCGCAAGTTCTACAATCTAACATGTTTGGGGTAAAAAAAAGGAGTTTCATCTTTACAAGTTCTTTGCATTTAGAGAAATTCTCAAGTGACACGTTTCTTATTTTCTGAATTTTCTACTATTTTACAACCTTTATCAGAATTAGTGACCAGAGCACAATTTTTCAGTTATATATCTCAAATAATGAAAGTTACAATTTTTCGGGTATACGACCAAAAATTTAAGAAATGCAACAAAAAAAAAAAAAAAAAAACTTATTTCTAAATTTATTTAGATTTGATAGTTTTAATAAATTATAATGGATAGTTATTAAATAATAAATTATATATAATTAAATTTTAATCGATTATTATTATAAATATATACGTAGCTCTGTATTAGATTTAAATTCCTCTAACTAAAGTGAACCCATGCATATATACGTTGAATTTGAATCTAATAATGATATTTTTTGTGTTTTGTTTTGTTTTTTTTTTTAATAATTTTTTTTTATCACATATGTATAATATAATAATAGATAATTAAAATTCAATTATTTTTAAATTCTTCTATGATAATAATTATCGACCATAATTTAAAAATAGTGGAACATAAAATCGAACTGAACACCGAATCCATATCTATATATATTATGAAGTAAATAACTTTTATCATGTCATTAAAGAATTGGACAGGGGTAGTTGCTCTATCTCTCCGCCGTATAAATTCCATTAACCTTTTTAGTGCCGGAAAGCCATTACTTATCATCTCCTTCAATTCATTTGTTAGCTACTTTCCATTCATAATTTCATATCTCGATACCTACTTCCGCTTTTAATGCTCCTGCTTCAATTACCATGTAAAACCCCCATCTACCATTTACGTACCCATCAGCTTTAATTTCTGATATATTTATTTATTAGCCTTTAGGGTTTCTTAAAATCACTGTCAAAAGGGTGATCTCATTAACATTAAGAAATAGAAAACATACTGTTATTTATCTTTTATGTTTTGTTTTTTGTTTTTTAGCTTCATCCTCAACTTAAGAGGATACCCTCATTGGATCTTTAAATATATATATATATATATATATATATATATATATGTGTAAGTAATTTGCCTAGTGCGGCATTCACCTTCCTTGTTGTCAAATAATGGCTAGCGAAAGCAATCTTCCCAACTTCGTCGACCTGTCAGTAAAACTCAAATACGTTAAGCTTGGTTTCCACTATTTGATCTCCAATGCTTTATATATCTTGCTTGTTCCACTCCTTTGCATAGTTTTAACTCATCTTTCAACTTTAACGATTAGTGATTTCTTTCAGCTCTGGAACGAGCTAACTAGGTTCAATTTTGAGACACTGCTTTCATGCTTAGTAACCCTCGTGTTTATATCGACCATTTACATAATGAGTCGCCCGAGAAAAGTTTACTTGGTGAACTTTGCATGTTACAAGCCTGACAAATCTCATATGTGCAGTGGAAAAATGTTCATGCAAATAGCAAGCAAAACTGGGATATTTTCGGAGGAAACATTAGCCTTTCAAAAGAAAATACTGGAGAGATCAGGGATTGGGAATATGGGATATGGGCCCAAGGCCTTGATGGACAAGGCGGAGGAAAACAAAAACATGGCTAAGGCAAGGAAGGAGACTGAGGCTGTTATATTTGGAGCGATCGACGAGTTATTGACCAAAACTGGAGTGAAGCCTAGAGATATTGGGATTCTTGTTGTGAATAGCAGCTTGTTTAATCCAACACCATCTTTGTCAGCCATGGTTGTTAATCGTTACAAGCTTAGAGGCAACATTTTGAGCTATAATCTTGGTGGTATGGGTTGCAGTGCTGGTCTTATTTCTATTGACCTCGCCAAAAGGCTTTTGCAGGTTTGTCGTTAATTATTTCTGTTAAATATTTTCAGCTTTGATTCTTACTATAATAATGGCCTTAATTGATTTCTATCATGATTAGAAAGCATTGATTATGATCATCATCTTCTATAATTTCTTATAGTTTCATGATCGTTATTTGATTCCTATCACTGAATAATGTATTAATTAGACTTCATGGAAGTGCAATTTTGATAATATGTCATAGCTATTTTGGGCGAATGCAAATTAACACATGGTCTGTCACTACAATTGATTGATTTTTCAGATATAAATGTATATGAAATTTTTTTATATATTTATTTATTGATTTTATTACATAAAATTAAATATATGTACAATTAATTGATGTTCCACGCTTCCATCTAACGCTCGGAGTTGTATAGTAGTAGTTTTTTTTTTTTTTTTTTTTTTTCTTCTGTTTGTTGAACACTACTCCTTATTATGTCTTAAATGCCCTGTCGGGATCCAGTTAATGTTATGCTTAAAATGTTTACACGTTGTAAAGCAAAAAAAAAAAAAAAAATGATGGATTGTTTATGTTAACTATTTCGAGAGATTGGAAAATTTAACATAAATATATATATGTACGGCTTTGTGATCAAGACCCCCAAAAAAATCCTAATTTACTTATTGACATTTTAAGAGTTACAACATTTAGTAGAATAAAATTTTCATTCATCTAGTCTTTTATTTATTTTTAGTGTCAATCAACTTCCCTATGAAACAGTTTTTTACAAATTTTTTTTTTTAAAAAAATTATATTATTATTTAAATGATCGGATGAATTAGAATCATCTAATTTTTTTCCTCTCTGGTAATACTATCATATAATGATATGTGATATAAAACTCACTATTAATTATTTTTTTTATGTCACATGTCTTTTATTTTTTAAAACGTTGGAAATCCGCCGCCAAATCACCCAATTCGGGATTAAGAGATAAAACTCTCGATTGTCTTAGACTCTTACAAGAAATATACCTCATAGATTCAAACTTAAGACTTGAACAATCAAATTTTAAACCTACATCTCATTTTACGATAAGAATATAAAAGACAATGAGAGAAAAAGAAATAAGATTATCCTTATCCTGGATGTTATGTCAATTTGAAGACCATAAGAATTTATCGACTAATTTTCATTGTAACAGGAGCAACGGAACTCCTATGCCCTAGTGGTGAGCACAGAGAACATCACAATGAATTGGTATGCTGGCAGTGACCGATCCATGCTTCTGACAAACTGTCTATTCCGATTGGGCGGAGCTGCAATCCTCCTCTCCAATCGATCATCCGATCGCCGCCGTTCAAAATATGAGCTGGTTCACACCCTACGCACTCACAAGGGTGCTGATGACAAAAGTTATAACTGTGTCTCACAACAAGAAGATGACTCCGGAAGAATTGGAGTGAAAATCAGAAAAGACATAATGGATGTTGCTGGTGAAGCCCTTAAAACTAGTATCACTACACTTGGACCATTAGTCCTTCCAATGTCAGAGCAACTCTTGTTTACAGCAACTTTAATTGCAAGAAAAGTGTTTAAAATGAAGATGAAGCCATATATTCCTGATTTCAAGTTAGCTTTTGAGCATTTTTGCATCCATGCAGGAGGGAGAGCAGTGTTGGATGAAGTAGAGAAGCACCTTAACCTCACTGAATGGCTTATGGAGCCTTCGAGAATGACTCTTTACAGATTCGGGAATACTTCAAGCAGTTGCTTATGGTATGAATTGGCTTACTTTGAGGCCAAGGGAAGAATTCGGAAAGGTGACAGGACTTGGCAGATTGCTTTTGGATCAGGATTTAAGTGCAATAGTGCTGTGTGGCGTGCATTGAAGACTATCAATCCAGCTCATGAGAAGAATCCTTGGATGGATGAAATTCATCACTTTCCTGTCCATGTCCCAAAACTTATACCAATTGATTTCTAATTAATCGTTGGATGATGGGGCAGTTTGTTGTCAATTTTAAATTAATGTCTATTATGTAAGGATTGTTGAAATAATGCTATAATTAATAATCGTCTGTGAACGACATATTAAATGCTATGTTTTAATTAATAGGGAAATTATCAATTTTATCCTCAACAAATGTTGAAAGTTCAGTTTTGCTCAATTTTTTTAAAATGTTCAATTTTCCATTCGAAAAAGTGTTCATTTTTCTACCCATATGTTAACACCGTTAGAATTTTATTGACGTCGTAAGGGTATTTCGGTCTTTTGATAAAGTTATGGTGGAAAAGTGAACATTCTTTGAACTTTGGGGGGAAAATGAACACTTTTTAAATTTTGAGTGGAAACAAGAACACTTTAATAGATGTTGAAAAATTTCAAGTGAAAAATTATGAATTTTCAAGTGTTTATATATGTAGGAATGACAGTTATATCTGAAAAAAAGTCTAGATTTGCATTCAAAAATACGAAATGAGATTTAAATTTCAAAATATGCACGGATCCAGATCCAGATTCACTTGATTAAAATACTTATGGAGTGTAAATGAATGAGAAAATATAACTTTTACTATAAAAATGATAAAACAATAGTTATATGACAAAATGCAGATCCATATATACATGAATTCATATTTAGATATGCATTACATTGTTGTGGATTTGGATGAGGTATTATATGTGCGGATTTTCTGATATCCAAATCCGTAAAAAGCCCGGGTACGTAGCTGGTAGCTCACCAAGTTTGATATTCAAATCCTTACCTAAGATCCTTGATGGACCACATTTTACATTACTTAAGTTTCCACCTATCTTCGATACAATAAATATATTGGGCTATATATTGTTAGATGCGGATTTTTGAATTAATCGACAATCACACACAACTTTTCCTCCTCAACACCTATGAATATTTATTAGACTAAATATTTAAATTTGGGACTAACTCTCAATTATTAAGATAATTATTGAGTTAAATCAGAACGTATAAATAATTATCCTACAGTCAATAGCACGCAGCGGAGCGGAGTGTCTATTATTAATCATTGTTCCTTGAGTACTAGACTTGCAATGCACACTCTTTAATTATTTAAATTAAGAGTTTTCAATTTTGTCAGTGTTTGTACATGCATTTTAATTATCTCTTCGTTAAAGGATTTACTTTGTTTTAGCTATATGCATTTGATGAGGAGTATATTTCAATATAGGTAGTTGCTCATTTAATTTACTCTCTCTTTCTGTCCGATATATCCATAAATTCCGCCAACTTATTTGTGTTCGTAGATTGAACTGTCTTTCAACTTTTTTTTGGCCAGTTTTCCATTGATATTGGGTCTACAGCTTCTGCTTAATTTTAATTTCTCTGGGTCACAACTGCTCCTGTTTCAACTACTACGTAAATCACTTGCTAGCATTTACGTACCCTACACCATTTACTTCTGATGTAGCTAGCCTTCAGTGGGTTTCTTAAGGGCACCGCCAAAAGTTAGATTATCTCTTTGAGTAATAGATATTGTAGTCCATGACTCTTTTTTTTTTTTTGGGTGAAATTCAAATAATCCAGTAATTTGCAATTCATTTGAACTATGTCCTGTTTCATTTTTTTTTTCCGAAACTTGGGTACATTCACCCGGTTTGAATGTTACTTGTACTAACACATTTTAGGGGGAAAATGAATGTCCTGTCAACCTAAACTTTTTTTTTTTTTTTTTTTGTAAGTGCCAAATATCAGTGTTTTCAGAACCGGATCGGGGATTGAATCGATAATGTAAAATGTTCTATGGGTCACTGTTTCGACTGGTTAAATCATGTCCAAAAAAGGCAAAATCGACTTGTGGGTCACTCTCCAAACTCTCTTACTTGAAGCTTTTTGTTGGAGATGCTTAAACTCTCAAATGAGGGCTCAATTTATAGGCAATGACTTGCCTTATATCTCAACACAATTAGTGGAGTGGTTGCCATAATTACCTACTAATTGAGTGGTTAGGGATGGTTACACCAAAATCATTAATTCACTTATTAATTATGCATGTTGGATTCATATCAATTCTCTCACTCCAACTGAATCCGAAATGATTTTCATCTTATAGCTATTTCGGTTATGTCTCTGCACAACTCTAGCTTGTCCCGTGTAATTACCTTTGTTGACATGTTGGTTGTGTCTCTGCACAAAACACTTCACCGTGTCTCTGCACAATACTCTTATGTTTTCATTTTTCTTCACCCATTTGTTTCTCAATGCCTTTTTGTCTTGTGGGAAACATACTGGCTCCCCTTCATCAGTAAGTATAATGTTTTCGGATCCCGAATATATGGTTGATGGAATCTTGCCACGCTCAGATCTACTTGTCTGAGGTCCACTGGTTTCAGGAGATCTGTCATCATCAAAATCTGTGGATGATCCTGTAACTTCTAGTGGAGCGGGTTGCGGCTCCCCCTGCTCAACACTATACTCTGTAGCTTTTGATGGAGCGGGATAATCTCCCCATGCTAAACATCCTTATCTTCCTCATCTAGTTCTTCTTCTAAAATATCATGCACCATATCTATGGCCAATTATGCTGGTGCATAGTTTAGATTTCTGTCGGCACTGAAATTGGAAGACATATTCGGCTTTTCAATGTCTTCAATTGTCTGGTCTTCAAGAAACTCTACATTATGGCTTCTGATGACCATCTTTTTCCTTCGGATCCGATAGTATGTGTCCAAATTCTTTATCTCCATAGCCTATGAATATACATGGAGTAGTCATTGCATCAAATTTTTACCTGAGCTCATTGGATACATGTGTAACGGCTAAACAGTCGAATACTCTAAGGTGAGAGTATGAGTGATTCTTACCAGATCACACTTTCTTCAAAATCTCAAAATTCAACGGTACATATGGTGATCTGTTGATCAGGTAGCAGGCAGTACGAACAACTTCTCCCCATAATGGCTTTGGCAGCTTAGCCATACTGATCATGCTTCTGTTGGACAATTATGACCCATAACATCACTATTTGTAAAAGACATGGTGCTCTTTGTACAAATTAACTATGTGACAAATGAAATTGATCTTTTATCATTTTGTTATTGGATTACTTAGATATATGAATGATAAAAGTCCATATGATCAGTTCCGGATTAATAAGATATGAGAAAATATTAATCCACGAAAGATTTGATCATTAAATATCCATAGTCGTAGTATTATCGAGACTGGACATCGATAATGCAGAATATGCTAGTATTACACTTGTGCGCGTTATGGAAGCTTAACGACATAGTTCTCATATATTTAAGTATTTGATATTTATGCAAGTGTGATATGAGGTTCTGTTTACCGATGGTACGAGAATAGCTTCACTCTGGATAGATCCCTCGGAATCTCATTAGTAGTATGACTATGTGTCTATGGGAATCCGAATCAGGGTAGGTGTATTTGGTTTTAACCTGAGACTTGCATCGCTAATACCTGCGACGATCAGTACGTTTTGGTTTTGGTCATCCGGGGCTTTAACATATTCTGTGTACGCCTCTTCTGGGTTTACTGAAAATCGTAGTGTATTGGGTGTGATGTCAAGATGGAAGTGTCACTTCATTCATATGGAGATGATGATCACGCAGGATACAGAACTGGTACTCTTATATGCTACAGCTATCGGGATAGTATGACAAGGTCATGATTATCTGATTAAAGAGACTAGTTTCTAGTGATCCGATATATGCTTCGTACGGGGCAGACATAATTTCAGCCCCAGGCCTAGCATGTGACATCTGATACTGGATCGTAATACGCAATACACTGTATACTACGGTTGATAAAGATTACATATTCTTCATTGAATATTTCTGGAGAATTGAGTAGGCACGATGCTTTGCTAGAAGCCAACCATGTCTTGTAAATCGATAAGAACGTGGTACAAGGTACACACATATTCGGATAGTTCGATGACTGTATTTACTGCCAACATATCCAGGGATCTCTTGGGTCACTTCCCAAAGATTCACCGATGAGATTTGACTCGAACAGAGAATTAATCTGGGATTAATTATGACTTATGAGAGAGAAAATTAATTTGGGATTAATTACGGTAAGAATTAATATGAGATTAATTAACAGAGAGAAAATTAATCTGGGATTAATTGCGTCAAGAATTAATATGGGATTAATTCGTGAAGAAGAGAGAACGCGATTAATTTGGAATTAATAGGTAAAATAAATTTAATAGTTAAATTGGATTTTTCTATTTAATTTATTTATTTGGGCTAAAATAATATATTAGATATATTAATTGAAATTGGATTTCAATGCGGAATTAAAATTGGATTTTAATTCAAGCGAACGAATTATTTTGAAATTAATTCGTAAGCGACTTCCGTAATAATTTTGCTAGGCAATATTATTTAATTAAATTAGATTTAATTACGTCGCAACGTAAAATTCGTTTAATCGGATTAAACGAACTCGAGTCCGAAGTGTGTTGAGCAACCCAACTTGAATTTTAAATTTAAGTGTGGGGCCCACCAACTTACATCACTAGTCAATCTAGTTGATGGAAGTGGTTGAGAGCAATTATGGAAACTTGCTTAATACACTTTGACTTTTACTTTGGATAAGTATATACACTTTTTTTGAAAAAGGAATTGGTAATAGTTTTGGAAAAACAAAACACAAAACTCTTATCTCTCTTTTCTCTACCATGGCCGAAAGTTTGCTTCTTTGGATGAGAAAATTTTCTTTCAATTTTTGTTCTTGCTAGCACATAAAGGAGTGAATCAAGGTGATAGGGAAATTCACCTGAGAGTTTGGAACTCGATTTCAAGCTCCGAGCTACTACATCCAAAGAAATTTTTTGAAAGCCTAAAACCAATCAAGGTGAGTTTTTTCCGCAACTTTATTGGATTAATTCACACACGAATCATGCTTAGAAGATCATTGGCATGTTCTAGGAACACTCACAGCTTCTGACTTTCTCCATAATGGTGCAGTTCATTCTTTCAGCTACATTGTTATTTTGTAGGGTGCGTGGAGCAATTATCTTATATCGAATGTCGTGTCTCATACAGTAGGCATCGAACTCCCTGGAACTGTACTCGCCTCCATTGTTTGTTCGGAGAAATTCAGTTTCTTCCATGTTTCACGCTCTACCATGGCATGAAATTGCTTGAACTGATCTAGGTTCTGATCATTTCTCTTCAGGAAATACACTTATACTTTCCGAGAAACATCATTAATGAAAGTCAGAAAATATTTGTTACCTCCTAGTGAATCAATTTCCAAGGGACCACACACATCAGAGTGCACCAGACTAAACAACTCTGATATTCTCTTAGAATGAATAGAAATTAAACGAGACTGTGTGTTGCTTACCAAACAAATACTGGTTGCAAGGATCTAGTGCAACATCCTTGGTAATCTTCTTCTTGGTCAAGGTAGAAAACTCTCTCTCACTCATATGATCGAGTCTTTAGTGCCACTGATTCTGAGAAGCCTATTTTTCAATTACATTGAGGCTGTCTACATAAATTTTCACACGAGTCTTGTATAGTGTCCCACAAATATGTACTCGGGCGACAACCATGACACATTTTGTCATTCTCCATGTGCCATTTTTGAAGTGACTGTCATAACCTGTTTGTCAAGGGTTATCCCTGAGAGTACATTCAACTGAAGTTATGGAACATGCATGACATCCTTCAAAGTTAATCTACAACTAAAATTTATCCGCAACCGAATATCACCAACTCTTACTATCTTAGAGGAACTGATATTTCTCATATTCATTGAACCAACGTCTCATGCTTTATATGTTGTGAAGAAATTTATGTGAGGAGTGACGTGGTAGGATGCTGCAATATCTATCTCCCACTCAATATCTTGGGTTGCGGTGTGAAGACACGTATCTTCCTACATGGAGCATATGGCTACATCTCATTGGACAACTATTAGTGTCATTCCTTCTGTGGAAATTGCCTTGGCCCTGCTCTCATTGCAATGTTTTGCAATTCTTCTTTTAATGGACTTATATGCCACAATATTAGCACTTATAGGTAGATATCATTCTATCTGAGGATCTATTCCTGGTTGTGCTTCTGCCTCTCCATCTTTCTCTACCTCGATATCTTTCTCGAATTTCTGTGATGAAGGATTCTGTCTGTTCTGAGCCAACTTCTTTTCTCTTGGAATCTTCATTCAACAGGGTATCTTTTACCATATGCATGGTAAGTTTACCTCATGAAGTCGATTTACTGAGAGTTACCACAAATATCTCCCAGCTATCAGGAAGAAAACTGAGTAGTATGAGGGCTTGTACTTCATCTTCCAGCTGCATGTCTACTGCAGACAGCTGATTGACCAAGCTCTGGAACTCATTGGTGTGTTATACAATAGAAGTTTCACTCTATAGCTTCAAATTCACCAAATGCCTCATTAACATAGCTTTATTCTGAGTAGTCTTGGTCTGGTACATGCATTCAAGCTTCATCCACATTTCGTAAGCATCTATATCATGTGCCATTGGTGGAAGACATTGTGACCGATCCACTGGCT
Source organism: Zanthoxylum bungeanum (assembly GCA_019454045.1). Classification (NCBI taxonomy): domain Eukaryota; kingdom Viridiplantae; phylum Streptophyta; class Magnoliopsida; order Sapindales; family Rutaceae; genus Zanthoxylum; species Zanthoxylum bungeanum. The sequence continues at coordinate 337,398 of SKCR01029352.1, read as the reverse complement.
AATATGACCAAGAGTTCTATTGTTGAGTTTATTCCAATCACTTTCTTTGATAAAATCTGGTCTCACTTCCTTCTCATCGATCATATCGAATAAATCTTTATAGTATAAATAATCTATCATATGAGGCCTCTAGAGGGAGTAATTGGTTATTGTTAGCTTGATTATCGCACCAGAAGAGAAATCTTCTATTTCTATTTTAAGTTTAAAGATTAAATGAAAAATATGATATAATCGGTGTTGATTTTTACAAATCCGAGGTCACCGTTACGTCCAGAATGATAAAAAATGATGGATCATACTATTCGTTGGTCCAAATCTGACACATGGATCAATTTATAAATTTCTGAAACTTCTGCTGTCAAATTATAAATTTCAGATACTTCAGAGGGCTCAATGAAATTTATCAGGTATACTGACGTGGCAGACATATGGCCGCTAACGTGGCATAAATTGGATCAGCTTACTGACGTGTTTGTTGATGTGGTGGACATGTGTCGATGACATGACAGCTGAAGTAACATTCAATGTTTTCAAAGCCATGAAATTCCAGAATGACGAAAAAGAGGAGGAATATTTCAGAATTGATGTAATTGACAGTATCATCAAGAACACAGATGCAATGAAATGTTCCACTAACAAACTTGAAGCATGCATCACCAACATGACTGACAAAGAACTAGATGATGAGATTTTGGAATGTATCAACTATCTTGACGGAGCCTATCGCTTTAGATCGACACCACATGTGGAAAGCTTAGAATTACCGAAAAAAGCGAATCAAGCCCTCGATTGAAGAACCACCACAACTGGAACTAAAGCTACTTCCGAGCCATCTCAGGTATGCATACTTGGAAAACTCTTGTGATTTACCTGTGATTATTTCTTCGTCACTAACATGGGTACAGAAAGATAAGTTATTGAGAGTGCTACGCGAGCACAAGAAAGCTATTGGCTAGACTATAGCATAAATTCGAGGCATCAGTCCATCATTTTGCATGCACAAAATCTTGATGAACGACGAGTACAAAGCCACAGTGGAGCATTAACGGAGATCGAATCCAATCATGAAGGAAGTCGTAAAGAAAGAAATCATCAAATGGTTGGACGCAGACATCATATACCCCATTTCTGACAGCACTTGGGTGAGTCATATGTAATGTGTACCCAAGAAATGAGGAATGACTGTAGTCACCAATGAAAAGAACAAGCTGATTTCAACAAGAACATTGACTGGATGAAGAGTATGCATGGACTACAGGAAGCTGAACAAAGCAACAATGAAGGATTATTTCCCACTACCATTCATTGACCAGATGCTAGACAGATTGGCGGGACATGAATTCTACTGTTTTCTGGATGGATACTCAGGATACAATCAGATTGCTATCGCCCAAAAAGATCAGGAGAAAACCACTTTTACATGCCCATATGGTATTTTTGCTTTCCGCAGGATGCCATTTGGACTCTGTAATGCTCCTGCCACATTTCAACTAGGCATGACAAGCATACCCGGACCCGGCCTGGGTCCGTATGGACTTGGACGACCCGGGTCAGGTTAGAACCAGATCCGCCAAAAAAAATTACGGAACCGGGTCTGTGTTTTGAAGACCCACATGTTACCGGGTCTGGATGCGGGTCCGGGTAGTTCCAGGCCCGGGTACCCGGGACCCGGTAAAAAAAAAAACAAAAAACAAATAAAAAACAAACAAACAAATTAACTTAGCTGAATATTTGACACTGCCCTCTCTATGCATTCACATTATTAGCTCATGTAAATGAAAACATGCTACCTTCTGTTTCACATTTTCGTTTTGAAGTGCAGCCAAAATATGAAAAAAATGTGATAAACTGTCAACAACAATACATTTTGAGTTCACCATTGGAAAAGACGGAGGTTAAAAAAAAGAAAAGAGAAAAAAAATAGTGGAGTTGCGGATCCCGGGTCTGGATCCGGGTATACCCGGGTCCATTCCGGGTAGACCCGGGTCCGAACCCGGACGTGTTTTATCGGGTCCATATCCGGACCCGAGTCCCCGAAAGAGTTTGCGAATCTGGATCCGGGTCCATACGGACCCAGGTCCGGATCCGGAAATTGCCATCTCTAATTTCAACGTTGCATGATGGCCATCTTTTCAGACATGATAGAACAAAACATGGAAGTCTTCATGGACGACTTCTCAGTATTTGGAGACTCATTCGACCACTGCTTGTAAAATCTGGAAAAAATGTTACAAAGATACGAAGATACCAACTTGGTACTCAACTAGGAGAAATGCCATTTTATGGTGCTAGAAGGCATTGTCCTGGGACATCGAATCTCACCGAAAGAAATTAAGGTAGATAAAGTAAAGATCGAGACGATAGAAAAATTACCTCCACCATCATCCGTCAAAGGGATTCAAAGTTTTCTCAGACATGCAAGATTTTATAGGAGATTTATCAAAGACTTCTCCACAATTGCTAAACCTATGTGCTGGAGAAAGATGTGCCTTTCAATTTCACCAAAGAATGCCACCATGCTTTTGAGATCTTAAAACAGAAGCTGGTCTCTGCCCCCATCATAGTAGCACCAGACTGGACGCTTCCTTTTGAAGTGATGTGCGATGCCAGCGATTTTGGTGTAGGTGCAGTTTTAGGACAACGTAAGACGAAAATGTTTAACACCATTTACTACGCCAGCAAAATTTTGAATAAAGCACAACTCAACTACACAACAACTGAAAATGAGTTTCTCGCAGTTGTGTTTGCTTTTGATAAATTCTGCTCATATTTGCTGGGTCCCAATGTTGTGGTCTACACATATCATTCAGCAATCAAATACCTGATCGCGAAGAAAGATGTCAAGCCCAGATTGATCTGTTGAGTGTTTTTACTACAAGAATTTGACGTGGAAATCCGAGACCGGAAGGGGACAAAAAATCAAGTAGCAGATCACTTATCGAGGCTAGAGAATGGAGAACAGCTGGCAATGAGATGACAATCAAAGAAACCTTTCCAGATGAACAGTTGTTTGCCATCAAGCAGCAGGAAGTCCCATGGTATGCTGACTATGTAAACTACATAGTATCAGGGAAATGGCCGTTGGAATAGACACATCAGCAACGGAAGAAATTCTTCAAATAAGTCAAGCATTATGTCTGGGATGAGCCATACCTATTCAAATGTTGTGCTGATCAATTATTGAGACATTGTGTACCACATGAGGAGGTCAATAGTGTCCTGCAGCATTGTCATTCATCACTATACGGCGGACACTTCAGCGGAGATAAAACTGCAGCCAAAGTCCTACAATCAGGTTTGTTCTGGCCCACTTTATTTAAAGATGTTTACTTATTCGTTCTTCAATGTGACAGGTGCCAGAGAACATGAAATATTTCAAGGAGAAATGAAGGTCCTCTTCAAAGCATTCTCGAAGTGGAGATATTTGATGTATGAAGGATTGATTTTATGGGACCATTTGTTCCATCATTTGGAAATCTTTACATTCTGGTTGCAGTAGACTACTTCTCCAAATGGGTTGAAGCAACAGTAATGCCATCAAATGACTCTAAAGTGGTGTTAAAATTCCTTAAAAAGAATATTTTCACTCGCTTCGGAACACCTTAGGCAGTCATCAGTGATGGTGGCACTCACTTCTGTAACAGATACTTCGATGCACTCCTATCCAAATACGGAGTTACTCACAAAGTTGCCACTACTTACCATCCGCATCCAAATGGGCAGGTTGAAGTTTCAAACAGAGAGATCAAAAGAATTTTAGAGAGAACCGTTGGATCAACAAGAAGGGACTGATCTATAAAACTGGATGACGCATTATGGGCCTACCGGACAACTTACAAGACACCTATTGATATGTCCCCATATCGAATAGTGTTTGGGAAAACATGCCATCTTCATGTGGAGCTCGAACATAAAGCGTACTGGGCACTGAAAAAACTAAATCTTGATCTGCAAGTAGCAGGAGAGAAATGGCTCCACCAACTGAACGAATTGAAGGAATTTTGTCTCCATGCTTATGAGAATGCCAAACTATACAAAGAAAATGCCAAGAAGTGGCATGATCAGAAAAATAGTACGAAAACAACTCGTCCACTATGGACATCTAGGGTTTAAATGCTTGTTGCATACACTAAATGCAATTGTGATCCCTACGAAAGTGGCTTAGGTTGATTTAGTTTTAATTATTTATTTCATTTTATTTCCGTTTATTTTGCTCGAGGACTAGCAAAATATTAGGTTTGGGGGTGTGATGAGCGGAAAATATATCAATATTTACCGCCTCTTTTACTTAATATTTTATATAGTTTCTCGGGTTTTAAGAATGTTCTGATGTATTTTTATTTATTTTACAGATAAAATAAAATTGGGAGTCAATGGAATCATTCAGGACAAAATATGGAATAAATAAGGGTAAATCTGGACTTGACATTTGGACTTATGATGTTGGAAACTTGAAATGGCGTTCTAACGAAGTACAATTTTGGAAATTTCAGCTATGAATAAATTTTCATATTTTGGCCATAACATTTTATTCCGATATCGAATTGATGAATAATCTGAAAGTGTGTTATGTGTAATTATTAAAGTCATTATCAAAAAAAAAAAAATGGAAAATAACAATTTACAATTTACAATTGTCAAACTTCCACCAAACATGAGGATTTGGTGTCATGTTTGGTGCCATGTTTGGTGCCATGTTTGGTGGAAGCCTTTATATTTGCCTATAAATACCAATCCAAACTTTGTAAATTTTTCATGCTTCTATGAAAACCTAAAAGAAAGTGTGTTGTATATTTATTTAAGTTTTCTTGTATTTTCTTTTTATTTATTTAATAATTTTTTCTGTGTTTTTAATTACATCATGAGCAGGTAATCTCTTTTTTTGCTGGAGTCTGTGGTGAAACTTTTAATATAATAATTTAGATTTACTCCCTTAATTTAAATAATTATTTTGAATTAATTATTTACCGCTTATATGGCCGGTTTTACATTATTGGACTTAGTTTCTGTTGGGGCAGTTGTGGAACCCCTAGGGTCGGATCGGTGCCCCGAGCAGCGGAAATGGGTCTAACCCATGGATATCAAGTATGAGTGTAATTTTAAATTATTTTATGAAATACTATATTCCATTATGAGTGTATAGGAAAAAACCGGGACTGAATCGGAGTCCGGAAGCTCCCAAACGAAGCAAAACAAAATCGGCGCGCGCGTACGTGAAGCACACGCGCTACAATGCGCGCGTGCACTGTAGCGCCCATGTGCTGCTATATATTTTTTTTTCATTTCCTTTTGCATTCAGCTCACATTCCAGTGAGTTGAATGGATTAGAGTCTTTGACCCTAATCTATTATGATCTTCCCTAAACACTTCAAAAACTCCCAAAATTAATTTTTAATTTCAAAACCAACATAAACACATGTTATAGAATAAAAATCTAGTTTTTCAAAATATCAAATATTTTTCCAAAAACATAAATTTATTCTAAATATGCATTAGCGTAAATTTTGAATCCATTACACAAACCATTTTAGAATCCCAATTACGAAATGTCCCGTGAACAATTATAGTCCACCTAAAGGTGGTCAAGTGAATATAGAATGGTAGCCATAACTCTAAGGTTTAATCTAGAGTTCCAAACTCTAATTAATTGTTTCATGTCCAACATGAACATCTTTGACCTAATTACAAACATGTTGTGTTTATACTTCTAAAATATCCTAACACAATTGATTAGCCTTATTCAACATTAAGCTATGTGATCATGCATCTAATACACAAATAAATATAGCTTTAGAGAAGATCAAACATTACCTAGTAAGCTTGATGCAAGATCCAATCTACTTCTCCTTGTTGAAATTGTTGAAAAACCTCCAAGGTGTGCAAGCTTGACTTCAAGATCCAACCTTGTTTCCAATGCTTCCAAGTTTCACTTCAAGATCCAATCTTGATTTCTCCTAGATGAAATGTTGTAGAGACCTCACAAGCTTCTCTAAACACTTCTATAACTTAGGCTAATCTCTCAAGAATTTGCCTATGCTTGTATTTGAACTTGTAATTAAAACATTCCTAAAGCTTGCTATTTATAGTAAAACTTATGCAATTTTTAATTAATAAAAGTTGTAATCAAATTTTAAGTGGGCTTAATCTAATTTATCCAAATATGTATAATTAGGTGTGACTAATCTTCATTGTCTCCCACTTTAATTTAATACAATTAAATCTTAAATGTTTGCCACATTGATTTAATCCAATTAAATCAAGCCAAAACCACATATTATTACATACTTACAATTACCATAATATCCTCAAATGGTAGAGATAATTATGATTTTACAATTAAGCCCTTGTGTAATTATTGAATTAATCCAATTAGGTCAAAGTAAATAATCAATGTTATCCAATAACACTTGATTATCTTAGTTGATAATTATAATATCGAATATTATATTTTAGCAAAAATAATCGGCTACCCAAGTGCTCAACGAGTACACTTCATATTGGAACTCTCTAAGTTCAGATACATTCGTCATATAAGCCTAGCTAATATGTACGCAATTCGGCCACCTCCGAATTCACGAAGAACACGAACGATCTTTCTGAACTATACAAGTCGAGGTCATCACATATGTTTAACAATCCCTCTGTCGTAGGCTATCCGAGTTGTGCTTAGGAAACATATAATATACCGTCAAGTGTCCAAGACGCACATCTCATGTCGACATGTCCACGATTCTTCATAATTGATGCGATCCACCCTAGGTGATCGACTTTGGCCAAAGATTTAAGAATCGTGAATTTACTAACATAGATACCTAAACCCCTTATGGTACACATACGGGCCGACGGATCCTATCTTGCTTCGCACTTGATTACCGTGTGCATCAGTCCACACCCAACGAACATCTAGAGGCCAGACCATGAAAGGTTTCTGACATACATGACATCTAAGTGTGGAGGATCTCACATAAAATCAATGATATCCTATAGTCAAAGGATTACATATGCTACTCGACTCGAGGAGATTCCTATTGACGATGGTGTGTATTTCCAACTATTAGGAATCACCAATGAGTCATTCAGTATTCGCTCCAACGAATACCCACATGTCTATACGAGTTTCCAAAACTCATGGTACATCGCGTTAAATCATTGGAACTCCAATTCCAATATACGACATGTGCTAGTCTTCTAGGTTATAGGAACTCGACCGTATTCCAAAACTAACGACTATGAATATTTACTTTAAGAATAGTTTACACCTAGTGTCAAAACTATTCTAAGGTCGATGTCATTATTAGCATAACGATACATCAATTTAATAAACGTAATGACAATACCATTAATAGGGTATGAAATGAAAAATGTAGTTATTTTATTAATAAATAATAAAATGTACAATTCAGATTGGCACTCCAAGCACCAACTTCATCAGTTTCCGCCTATATGGTCGGTTTATGTGCTAACCTTGTTATCGCCTACATAGTCAGTTTATATGATTTTGTTACCGCCTATATGGTCGGTTGGACTTTGGACAAATGACATTCACCGCTTATATCGTCGGTTTTAATATAATTAATTCAAGAAATAATTAAATCTATATTTGAAGTATTAAAAGTGAAACCCCTAGCTCCAACATTTTCTTTTATTATTGTAATTTTCTTTACTTTTTACTTTTATGTTATGTTATTCTATTTAACTATGCATTTTGTAATTTTAGATATGTGTTGTAACTAAATACCTTATCTAGGGTTGTGATGAATTCCAATGTCACTGGTTTATAAGTTGGTTATTTTGTGTCTTGGTAATATATTGGTTTATTTATTGAGTCTTAATCTTAATGCTTCTTATTAACTGGCTACTAATAAGATTGATATGATAAACTTAAAATGAACTTGACAAATGTATTTTAGGTTTCAGCCTTAGACTCAATAGCTCATTGTGGGAACACAGGAACTGGGCGACGCATGCTGTCCCGGGCTCGCGGCCCGGTCGGGAGTACGGAGTAGCCACAGGGGGACTAAACCGGAGAATAATGGAGTCGCCACCCGGTGTGAACCGGGAAAATGAGATTTAAGGCCGCACTCACCCCTCGCAAGGGAAGACCTCAAACCGTTGGGTTCGGAATGGTCCCTTACTTATGTCACTTGTAATGAAAGGATTTGTGTAATAATTTAATCAAGCTTAAGTAACATTTATTTCCAAGAGTATCATGCTTCAAATCCACATGCGCAAAAATAAAACTTACACCTAAATTTGCATATATTTCACATCTAAGATTACATGCTTGAAAGTACATCAAAGTAGCAACGAACATACAACTTCATTGGCATATTGTATTCATGGAAACACAAGCACACACTAACCACACAAGCACACATAAAGGCGAATCAAATAATGGCGAACATTTGATTTCAACAAATAGCCATTACATGTCCATGCACAAATAAAGGAGTCAACTAAGTACGTAATGCAAAAAGACGCTTAGGGATGCAATTAGGCATTAAAGTGAGCATGCTATGACGTGGTGCAAAAGAAGATAGATATAGACACAGACGCACATGTGATGAAAATGACTCAATTAAGTGTATTCGCGTTAGTGTAGCGTTCGTAAACGCGTTCGAACGGTAGACAGAAGGTTCGCGTCCGTATAGCGTTTGATAACGCGTTCGAACGGGACCAGACAGAAAACATGCGTTCGTGTGGTGTTTCGGAACGCGTTCGAACGGGGTTATAGTAGTGACCTCCAAAATGCAGTAAACGACATGACACATACATGAACAGATGAATATATGAGTTCTCGTACATAACAACAGATTAAGGGGCGCGGCAAATCATTGTAGCAAAGGTAGCTTTCAAGCATTTTCACCCCTCAAAGTGGAGGACCCTTAATCTCACTTGATAAGCCCATGCGCAATACAATATGATGCATGAATTTTCAAAAAAGACGTTATGAAGCGAATAACTAAATAAAAGAGGCGCGGCAAAGTACTGCCGTAAAGGTGGCCTTTTAGGCTCTTTGTCTCTCAAAGAGAGGACCTTTAGAACAACATACTAAGCCCATGCGCAATGTGATATGATGCATGGTCATGTAAGAAGACGTCATAATAAACAACAAAATAAAGGGGCGCGGCGAAGTACTGCCGTAAAGGTGGCCTTTTGGGGCACTTTGTCTCTCAAAGAGTGGACCTTTAGACCAACATACTAAGCCCATGCGCGTCACATCACAATACATGAAATAAAGACAATAAAAGTGTAGGACTTCGTATGCCCGATTGAACGTACATTCAACCCAAACACACTTCATCCGGCGCGGCGAAGTAGTGTCACAAAGGTGGCCTTTTAGGCTCTTCGTCTCTTAAATAGAGGACTTTTGGACTAACTCACTAAGCCCATGCGCTCGATCGCATCATACATACAAAAATAAAGACAATCATATCAAACTTAATATGTCCGATTGAACGTGTCTTGCATTCAACCGAACACACATCAACCGGCGCGGCAAAGCATCGTGGTAAAGGGCTTTAACCCTTCCCCATAGGGGATCTTTCATTCCACTTACTAAGCCCATGCGCTCGATCGCATCATAACATAAATAAATAACATACGGAAATTAAAAGACGGAATAATAAAGTGAGAATAATCAAAATAACATAAAGCGAAATATACGCCATTTACTCAAATGGTACGTGGAGTTGTATCCCAAGTACAGACCGCACTACCGTCCATTCGGAATCGGCTATGGAATTTACGTCTGGGTTTCCATCCTATATACCACGAGAGACGACTTATTTTCCATTTTAATCAATGGCCACAACACACATCGCATGCAAACAATATTCAATAAATAATTAAAACACAGTTAAAAGAATCAATAAAAATCAAATAAAAAACAAGTGTGAAAGGTACCCTCAGGTCTAACCTTTTAAGTCGTCTTCCGGACTCGCGTTTACAACCGTCGGAAGGGCTATCACTCCGCAACTTTTCCAGTTCACTTGTTTAACGTCTTAACTCGCCGTTTTGCTGTTTTGCTTCACTTTGCTGCTGTTTTCTCGGTGTTTTCTGCTCACTGTTTCAGGTCACGTTTTGTGTTTTAAGGGGTTGTTTTTTGCGTTTTCGGGAGGCTTAATGTGCAGATTTTTGTGATTTTTTAGGGAAAATTTATGGAGGTTTTTAGGGTGGTTTCTAGGTGATTTTAGGGCTGTTTTATAGACTTAAATCACTGCAAAAACGATCAGGTCAGTGGGCTAAACTATGGCAGTTCAGTTGTGCAGTGGGGGCGTGTTCTAGGACTGTTTTGGGGCTGCGAATGGGGTTGTGTTTGGAGGGTATTTTGTGCGAATTTAGGGCTGTATTTGAGGCTTATTTTGGTGTGTTTTGGGGCTGTGAGTGGTGGTTAAAATTCAGCAATGGAGGGCTGTGCAAAGGGCTGGTGTTCACGGCTAAGGAGGATGAGATGGAGAGAAAATTTTATGTCTTGATTTCTTGTCTTGGCCGTGAGGCTTGAGGTCTCTAGGGCTTCTTGCTTGTGATTTTAGTGTGAGATGAGAGAGTGGAGAGGTCTTGGGCGTGGGCTAGAGAGATTGGAGAGGAGGGGTGGCTAGGTTAGGTCATGTTTATATAGAAGAGAGCTAGGGTTTGTCCTTGTCTCACAAGGAAGGGATCTTGCATTCAATTTAGGATTTGGTCTTAAGGAAAGTCAAAGATTGAGGGGGGACAAGGTTAATTCAAATTAGGAAGATGATATCTTTAATTGGTGTTGATTAGACATTAAATTTGTTAGATTAGGAAGTCAATATTTTAGATTGGTATATAATTTTATTTAGTTAGGAATAATTATATTTGATTTGTTTAAATTAGGCATATACTTATTTTATGTTTGGTAAATATTTTATTTATTTATTTAATTAATATAATTAATATTTTATTTAGTTAATGTTTTAATTTAATTTATAATTATTTAATTTGGGGTGTGTATTAAAGGCTATGGGCGTGTGGGCCTTGGTTAGGTGGGTGGGCTTGGCTAGGTGTTTTGATGTTTTAATTATTTTAATTTGTGACATACATTAATTATTTCTTTGGATTGGGCTTGGACTAAGGTTAAGTGATTTGCGGGGTTTTGGGCTGAGAATAAATTTTAAAACGGAACACCAACAAGTAACCTGAAGCTAAACCAGCGAACTTAATCCGACTATGAGTCAATTCTTGACTCCTCCCTTCCGACATCTGTTTCCTGCGGTTTCCGCGACTTAAAAGTTAGTGCCTCCAAATGAGACTCATCATCGGGTTTCACATGCAAAAATGCAATGCCTACACTCATGATCTCACCTTGGGGTAAATTTCCCTTAGGGTAGATTTCCTTCCATGATAGACATATACCGGTCGGGCGGGGTAGCCACAATTGGAACTTGAACTTAATGAATTCAGGTAACTTGGTTAACATAGATATATGATTAATTGGGTTACTTTGGGTGTTTGCATCTGACCATCGACAAAGGCTTTTGCATATTTTCGTGTTCCAGGTTAATAAACCGATATATTGCACAAATATGAGATAATCACTTCATCTTTAAAAGATATTGGAAGGATTCACAACCCTAGATAGCTTTATAATATTGATTTTTCCTTTAAATTACTTTCACATGGTTTTAATTACTTGTTTTTAGTAAAAATCATCATCCAACCAACAATCAAATCAATTAGATACTCGTAGATATTTAACGTCATAGATTGATAGCATATGTATTAAGTCCTCATGGGATCGATACATTTTGTAGTACTTGAGCGATACGTGTGCTTGCGTTACCTGTGTGATTTCACCGGTCATTTAACTTTTGTTGCTAGTGGTACTCGTGTCATCATCTTCACTTTTTTGTAAAATTTTCAATTAATATTTTTTGCTGAAATTTTTTATTGTTGGCTTCGACAGTGTTTATTTGTACTTATTATTTTAAATTTTTTTGCAGTACAAACACCCATGGAAAAAAATTAAAATTATATAGTATGCAGTATACTAAATCATTTTTTGTTAATGCATTTTTATTGCAGTGGCCATGGCGAGTCGGAAAGATCCGGCTTGGAAGTATGGGCATGAAATTGAGAGAGGAGAAGACAAAGGGTATAAGTACATTCAATGTACTTTTTGTGATAAAAATACTCAAATGGGGTGTGTTTAGAATGAAAGAACACCTTGCAAGTATTAATGGTAATGCTGCCCCATGTACATAGACTCTCCTAGAAGTAAAAGATGAAATAAAAAATTACTTAGAGAAGCAATCTAATGAAAAAAAAGGTAGCACGATTATATAGAGAAGAAATAATTGACCAAAGTGTCTCCTTGCACAATAAATCTACTAATGATCCAAACATTATTTCTCCCAAAAGAAGAGTCTGAGGACCAATAGATAGATTTGTACAAAGGGTTGAGGAGCCAGAGGTGGTGGAAATTCCGATAGTGCAAGGAAGTGAGAAAAAGTTGCGTGATAGTACGGCATAAGACATTGGTAAATTCTTTTTTTTTTAGAATTGAATTGCTTTTAATATTGGATGTAGTCCATCATTTGTTAATATGTTACGATCAGTTGGTAATTTTGGACGTGGTCTAAAACCACCTACACCTTATGAGCTATCAACTATAATACTGAACAAGGAAGTAGCAAACACACAAGAAGTAGTTGATAATGTAAAAAAGTCATGGAAACAGACAGGTGTGACTATTATGTCAGATGGTTAGAAGGATATAAGAGGAAGATAATTATTAAACTTCCTTGTGAACAATCCTAAATGAACAATTTTTTTAAAGTCTGTTGATGCTAGTGGTGTAGTAAAGGATGCAAACTTGTTATTTAAGCTCCTTGATGATGTTGTTGAAGAAGTTGGAGAGGACATTGTTATCCAAGTAGTGACAGATAATACATCAAACTACAAGAAAGCTAGTGAACTGTTGATGAATAAGAGGAAAGGGTTGTGGTGGACGCCGTGTGCTGCACACTGTATTGATTTGATACTTGACCAAATTGGAAAGCTACCTCAACACAAAAATGCATTAACAAAGCAAAGAAGGTAATTATAAATTATAGTTGCACAGTTTTTTTTGTTTGAAAATATATTTTTTCACAATGTAATTTTTACTGTCTTTATAACATATGAGTAATTTCATATATAACAATGGATCGGTTTTGGCTTTGATGAGGAGTTTTACAAAGAATGACTTGGTGCGTCTTGCTCCAACAAGATTTGCTACTGCATACTTGACATTACAAAGTATGTACAGTCTCAAGCAACAGTTGCAGATGATGAAAATGTACCTGGGATGGGGTTCATCTATGGTGTCATGGATAAAGCAAAGGAAGAGATAGCAAAAAAATTGGGAGATGAAGTTGGTGCATACAAAGAGATATGAAAGATTATTGATGATAGGTGGGAGTTTCAGTTGCACCGTCATTTGCATGCAGCCGCATATTTTTTGAATCCCCAAATCCAGTATTCAGACAATCCTTCAACTCATCCGGAGATTAAGTTAGGATTTTTCATGTATATGACTAAACTTATCACCATGAAGATAAAGTGAGGGCATATGTGCAGGTGGATGCCTTCTTAAATAAAATATGGATGTTTTCTTTTGGCCTTGCTAGAACCACCCTCTTCAATCGTAGCCCTGATATATGAATTATCATTTAGGTATTATTACAATTATTACACTTTTATGTTAATTTTAATTGTGTTCATGGTTATTGTAGCTGATTGGTGGAAACAATATGGAGACTGAACTCCTCAACTGCAGTCCCTAGGTATAAAGATTTTAAGTCTGACATGTTCGTCTTCGGGATGCGAGCGTAATTGGAGAACATTCAATTCGGTATATGCTTACAAAAAGTTACTTGATATGTCATTCAAATAAATAAATTTATTTTATTTTGATAAAATTTATAATCATATGTAGATTCATACAAAGAGAATAAATAGATTGTCCACTCAAAAATTGAACTCATTGGTGTATGTAATGTACAACATGAGGTTACAACATAAGTTCTTGAAGAAACAATCAATGAATGAGGATGATGATCCCTTAGTTGAGGATGAGGTGCCTTATGATGATGAGTGGGTGGTTGGAGAAGAGAATGTTGAAGAAACATCTTCAGATGGATTTTTAGGAGCTACCATTAGTCAACAAATTGGAAGTTGGCCATCTGCACAAAAGAGAAAAAGAAATCAAGGTAATTTATTTAAGTGAAATCACATACAAATTAATTTGCATATAGATAAACATATGACTTTATATTATTTGTTAGGTAAAGGAAAGAATCCGCAACTTTTTGATGAAAAACCTGAGTGGGACGATATTGCAAGTGATGATGAGGATGGTGTATGAATTAGATATGATGATGACACTTTGGAGGATGAAAATTCAAATGATGATGGAGGAGATGAAACTTTATATCCACATTTCATGTCGTTAGACACAGATAATAGCTTACTTAGAGATTAAAAACCATTTTTTTCAAGAACTTATTTTGTTATGTTTTATTTTATTTAATTTTGATGGATGATTTTATGTTGTAGATGATTTGATTTTGACAATTTTATGAATTTATGTTTTTATTTTATATATTTGTATTTTTCCTATTATTGGATTGAGACTACTGCCTCGACCGCCTGAGGCTGACCGTCTCGCCTCACATAAGTGGACGCCTCGCACCGCATACCGAGTTTTCGAACATTAACCAAAATCATTAATCCACGACTGTGGAACCGGAACCGGAAACAGAACCGAACCGTTCGGTTTCGATTCCGGTTCCGGTTCCATTCGGTTATTTTTTTTGCTTTATTGAAAATAAAAAATTAAGATTGATAAATTAATATAATTTAAAATTATGAATTTGAATTTATATAGTAAACTTACATTACATAATTACATTAAATAAATTACAAATAAAATTCATATCTAAAAAAAAATTAAATAAAAGAGCTTGAACTTAAATTTTTAAGAACTTAAGTTGTCTACGTATCCTCCAGGGGTGAGAGGAATCAAAGCTCACGTAGTTCCATTACATTTTAAAGATATTTCCCCATTGTAATTTTACAATTATTTAATTATCAATCATCATCAGTGTATGTTGATGCTTCAGCTCCAGTTCCGCTTACACTTGCAGATGCATTATCGAACAAGCCTTCAAATTCATCAGGGGCATCTTCTTGTTGCCTCAGATCAGCTCGGGTCCAATCATCCACACATGTTGTTGCTTCTAGAATGCTTGGATGTAATGAAGATCGTCTAACTTCCAATATATTGCTTCCCATGCTAAAGGCTTGCTCAACCGCAACGGTGGAAACAGGTGCTGCCAATATCTCTTTAGCAATAATTGATAATATAGGATATACATTTTGATGTCGAATCCACCATTCAAAGATTTGAAAATTTTTACTAACTAAACTTTCAGTTGAAAACTCAAAATTTATAGATAAATAATTATCTAATTCCGGGTTATTAGTTGTGTTATCCCTATATTTTTTATTTCGTTGTAATAACTAACGATCACATGTGCTAAGTCTTGATTGTTGGAAAATTATGACCTATATCATCACTATTTGTACAGAACATGGTGTTGTTGTACAAATTAACTATGTGACAAATGAAATTGCTCTTTTATCATTTGTAATTGGATTACCGGGATATATAAATGATAAAAGTCCATATGATTAGTACCAGATTAATAAGATATGAGACAATATTAATCCACGTAAGGTTCAATAATTAAATATCCCTAGTCGTAGTATTATCGAGACTGGACATCGATAATGCGGAATAGACTAGTATTACACTTGTGCGTGTTATGGAAGCGTAACAACATAGTTCTCATATATTTGGGTATTGGATACTCATGCACGTGTAATAGGAGGTTCTGTTTACCGATGGTACAGAAACAGCTTCGCTCTGGATAGACCCCTCAGAATCTCATTGGTAGTATGACTATGTGTCTATGAGAGTCCGAATCAGGGTAGGTGTATTTGGTCTTAACCTGAGACTTGCATCGCTAATACTTGCGACAATCAGTATACCTTGGTTTTGGTCGTCCGGGGCTTTAACAGGTTATGTGTATGCCTCTTCTGGGTATACTGAGAATCATAGTGTATTGGATGTGATGTCAAGATGGAAGTATCACTTCAGTCATATGGAGATGATGATCACGCAGGATACGGAACTGATACTCTTGTATACTGCAGCAATCGGGATAATATGACAAGGTCATGATTATCGGATTATAGAGACTAGTTACTAATGATCTGATATATGCTTCGTATGGGGCAGACACAATTCCAGCCTCATGCCTAACATGTGACATTCGATACTGGATCGTAATACGCAATACTACGTATGCTACGCCTGACAAAGATTACATATTCCTTTAAAGAATATTTCTGGAGAATTAGGTAGGCACGGTGCTTTGCTAGAAGCCAACCATGTCTTGTAAATCGGTTAGAACGTGGTACCGGGTATGCACGTATTCTGATAGTCTGATGACCGTATTTACTGCCAACATATCCAGGGATCTCTTGGGTCGCTTCCCGAAGATTCACCGTTGAGATTTGACTCGAACAGAAAATTAATCTAGGATTAATTAAGAGAGAGAAAATTAATCTGGGATTAATTACGGCAAGAATTAATCTGGTATTAATTGCGTCGATAATTTATCTGGGATTAAATTCGTCAAGAAGAGAGAACGCGATTAATTTGGAATTAATCGGTAAAATAAATTTAATAGTTAAATTAGATTTTTCTATTTAATTTATTTAAATTGGGCTAAATTAATATATTAGATATATTAATTGAAATTAGATTTCAACGCGGAATTAAAATTGGATTTTAATTCAAGCGAATGAATTAATTTAGAATTAATTCGCGAGCGACTTTCGTAATAATTTTATGAGGCACTATTATTTAATTAAATTGGATTTAATTATGTCGTGACGGAAAATTCGTTTAATCGGATTAAGCGAACCTGAGCCCAAAGTGTGTGGAGCAAGCCACTTGAATTTTGAATTAAAGTGGGTCCCACCAACTTACATCACATGTCTATCAAGTGTCAACTTGAGTTATGGAAGTGGTTGGAGGCATTAAATACCATTTTTCCCTCCAACACTTTGCCTTTGCTTTTGGTAAAAGGATATACACATTTTTGTGAGTTGACTTGGTTAATTGGGTTTTAGAAACACAAAGCAAAATTCTCTCTCTCCTTTTCTTTCTCCATGGCCGAACCTTCATGTCTTTGGAAGGGAAAAAATTTTCTTTCATTTGTTCTTGTTAGCACATCAAGGAGTGAATCAAGGTGATATGGAAACTCACCCAAGTGTTGGAAACACTCAAGAAATCTTGGAGCTTCCACGGAAATGCATAAAAAGTTTTGAACTCATCCGATCAATGTGAGTATATTCCGCAACTCTTTTGATTTTATTCACACACAAATCACTCTTAGACGATCTTGGCATGTTCTAGGAACACTAACAATGGTATCAGAGCGATCTAAGCTTGATTTGAAAATCTAGGGTTCTAAACTTTAAATTTGAGATTTTTGTGTTTGGAGCATGAAATGCCTAAATTGATGGTTTGGGTTGAGTTTATATGA
Organism: Zanthoxylum bungeanum; assembly: GCA_019454045.1. Lineage (NCBI taxonomy): Eukaryota > Viridiplantae > Streptophyta > Magnoliopsida > Sapindales > Rutaceae > Zanthoxylum > Zanthoxylum bungeanum. The sequence goes on along the minus strand of SKCR01029352.1, from coordinate 319,777 downwards.
TATTGAATTGGATTTGTATATCATTGGATTTGTGATAAATTGATTAGATCAAAAATCCATAATTCTTCATGCTTGGCCGAATGTACCCCTAGGTTGCTCATGGTAATTTTTGAAAAATTAGACAATTGGATGTGTTGTTGGCATGATAGAAATCTTAGATGTTGATTTAATTAGATTGAAATCAAATTGAATGATTTTTGTATGCCTTTGACGTGAGCCTTGAAGCATGTTATAAGATTGATTTTACTTCAATTTATGTTGGACATGAATTGGAAATGTATAGCATGATTAATTGAATTAATTAATGTTTTGGAAGCATTAGATTAATTAATTAATTATGGTAATTACACTTGAATTGAATTAATTTGTAATTTGGAATAATAAGTTAATTTAATTTATTGTATTTGGGCTTAATGGGCTTGGTTGAGCCAAGTTTGGTTTAGGATAATTGGTTGGATCCAATTGGTCCTAAAACCATTTCCATAAAGTCCAAATATGATAATTGGGCCTTTAAAATTTTAATTGGGCCTAAATTGATTTTTGGCATAGGGTGATTCCTAAATGGGCCTTGGCATCTTGGGTTTGACCCATAATTGCCAAAGCCCATGCCTTAAGAATTAATTGAAAGCCCATTGGACTTTAATTGAATATTATTTGATATTAATTGGGCCTTTGAGACCCGTTAAGATTGGATTTTGAATCCAAGTCTAAAAGGCACTATTAAAAGTGTAATTATTTAATTTGGAATTAAATATGAATTAGTATTGAATATAATTTAAATTGGATATAAAATTGTAGTTTAATATAATTCAAGAATACGTACTTTGAGTATTTATTCTTAAACGAGTTGGACTCGCGCAAATCAAATCATTGTTTGAACTAGGGGTGGGCGCGGTTCGGTTTGGTTCGGTTTTTGCTAAAAACCGAACCAAACCATATTTTACGGTTCAGATTTTTTACTTCTCAAACCAAACCATTAAATAACGGATTGGTTCGGATTGAAAATTTTTTAACCAGCGGTTTACGGATTGGTTCGATTCGGTTTACGGATTATTATATTTAAAACAAATTTTCATCCACTTAAGTGAAGACAAAAAAAAAAAAAAAAAAAAACTAGTCTATCAAACAAATAGTATGAAGTGATAGGGTGTAAGCTGTGACTCCAGGGAACACATGCACTCCATAAAGGATTGAAAAATGAGGCACAATTAATTATTGTATTTTTTAAAAATTACCTCGAATAATGATGTTACAATCATTTTAATTAAGAGACAAATCCAACATCTTACTTTCAAGAATAATGATGCTACCATAAAACAAAAAAATTTAAGAATAAAAGTATTAACAAATAAATTGAAGAATAAAAGTATTAACAAATAAATATATTAACAAAAAATTTAAGAATAAAAGTATTAACATACTAATAAAAATAAAACATAGAATAAAATTAAAAGAAAAATACAAATTTTTTTATAAAAATATATAATTTTTTTTAATTATAACGGTTCGGTTCGGTTTAACAGGTGCAGTTCGGATTAGCTCCTGAACCGAACCATAAACCGTTTTGGGTGAGCCAATCCGAACCGCAAACCGAACCGTTAGAAAAAAAAACGGTAAATTCTGTTCGGTTTGGTTCGGTTCGGTCGGTTTTTTTTGCCCACCCCTAGTTTGAAAATTTGATGGTCACTAATCAAAGATTAATTAATTGGATTAGATTGATTGATAACATGGTTTGTGTGAATACTTGGATGTATGTATGAATAATGTATATCGGATGGATATTAGAAGGGTGAGGGCAATTTTGAAAATTATTGTAATAAATTTTAAAATTTATTAAATTGGACCTGCGTGTCCAGCCTATTATCTCCTTATCTCATTGTATTTCTCTTCTCACCAATTTCCCTCAATGTAAATGAGGTTTCTTTAGAAGTATTATGTAATTGGATAGAAGTATGAATAGTGCTAGCGGGAGAGAAGAAAGTGAGAGATTTGTTCTAGGAACAAAGTTTGTTGTATATCCATCCGAATATCATTATTATTTTATTTCACGCCTTATTATGCTTTTAGAATGTATGCTTAAGAGTGTATGATGAGATCTAATCAAAGATGATAAATTGGTTGCCAAATCGCGACAAAAACCCTCATTTTACATTAAGCGTTTTTCTTCCATTGAGTGATTATCTCTCAAGATCCAAGATTGGCATTGGTTTGTTGGCCAAAGTCAAGACCTTTGTCCATCGCGGATGTGTTTGAATCACGAAAGCTTTGTTCCATATCGTACGTCTTGGGCAAGTTGTGATTTGTTGGCCAAAGTCAGGTTACTTCTTGTTCATCGGCCTCGATTACGAAGCTTTCCCACTGTCAATGGGTCACGCTTAACTGGTTTCATTAAGCTTGTTGAGCCAAAGCCAATGCTTAGTTGATTCAGAGGAAAAAAGGTTAGGAATATATCGGATGTATTGGCATAAATTGGATATATGTTTCGGACTTGGATGTCCACCTACTGGATCTTGGAATTGGATGAGATCCAATTGATCTTAGAGATCTACCTAGTTAAGTTTCATACAATTTGTTGGCCAAAGTCAAGGTTGTGTGTTATTTAACGGGATCCTAGCCCACTAGGAAACTAGGTTTCCCGAGTACTCCACATAGGGTTAGAGGCTCGCCGAAAAATAGTGGAAGGCAAGTATTAAATTTGCAATTTCATTTAGATACTTGCCAATACGCGCTCATTTTATTTTTTTTCATTAAAAATTAATATATATTAGTTGGACTAATATTCAATTGTTGTTTTAATTAAACAGTTTGACTGTATTCAAAATACTTCATTTATAGTTGATTATATGATTGGATTATAGTAATCAATATATTTGAATTTAACCAATCAAATAGTAGTTGATTATATAGTTAGACTATAGAAATCATTATATTCGATTGTACCCGAAATCATTGATTGGATAGTTGGACTATTGGAATCAAGATAACTGAAAGATTAGCGTTTAAAACATAATCATGGGTGAAAATGTCTTTAAGCGGCTTCAATTTTCAAATTGGGAATAGAACCTCATGATAGTCCTGGGAGCCGAGAAGTTACTTTATTTGATAGAGTGACATCTCGGGCTTGAGCCCGGAGTTGAGCAAATAGTGGAGCATGAGCTTTGGAAGACTCATGGTGATGATAATTTTAGTGCTCAATCTGTTATGCTTGCCGCAATGACTCCTTAATTTCTTCCTCAGAACTAAGGATTAGATCCTTATAGTATGATATTGAAATTGAAGGATCTTCATAGATCTTAGAAGTACTAATTGCAATAAGAAAACTCTTGGAGAGTTAATGGCTATGCTCAATGAGACAGAGCCAGAGCTTGCAAAAGGGCAAGAAGCGCAAGACGCATCTTACTTCAACATCCTTGAAGGTCAAGGCTTGGCTGAAGGCTTCTAGGGATATGAAAAAGGGGCAAAGGCAATATCGTCACAGTCTTCTAGGAAGACAAATGACATATCACAAGATGTCTGCCTAAACTGTGGCAAACGGGGTCACTGGAAGCGTGACTGCTGTATGGACAAGGCAGACATGAAGGAAGTGAAGACGGGCAAGGCTCCGGCTTCAGGTATGTTTGTTATAAACATGTCCACTGCTAGTTTTAAAATTGGATTTTAGATACTGGATGTGATACATACATATGTACTGATGTGCGGGATCTGCTCATTAGCATAAGACTGGCTTCAGTTGAGATCGACCTATGAGTTGGAAACGGGACGAGAGTCGCTGTTTTGGCTGTGGGAACCTAAGATTTGGAACTGCCCTTTGGGCATGTACTTAAATTAGGTGACTGTTATAATGTATCTAGTTTGACTAGAAACATTATCTCTATATCTAGTTTAACTCGTTGCGGGTATACCTTTATGTTCCAGAACACTAGGTGTTTTGTTTATAAAAATGATATTGAGATATACACATTAGATGTGAATAACAGTATTTATATTTTGAATATAAACAAATCTCAAACATATAATATGACAAACAAAAACTCAAACTGAATAAATCTGTTGAGACTTAAAAGTGGCATTATTGTCTGGGACACATTAAACAAGACTCGTATATCCATACTTTCGAAGAATGGATACTAGGACGGATTTGATTTTAATTCAAATGGTGTCTACGAATCTAGTTTATTAGGCAAAATGCCTAAAACACCTTTTACTTGGTAAAAGTGCAAGTGCCACCGATCTGTTACCTCTCGTTCATAGTGACGTGAGTGGGCCAATGTCTAGCTAGGCTAGAGGTGGATATGAATACTTCGTAACCTTTACGGATGTGGCATCGCGTTACGGTTATGTGTATCTTATGAAACACAAGTCAGAAACTTTTGAGTAAATCAATGAGTTTCGACACGAAGTAAAAAGACAGACCGACTAAAGTATTAAAACATTACGGTTGGACCGTGGTGGAAATACTTAAGCAATATGTTTCTCGATTATTTGAAAGAGTATGGTATTCTTTCATAGTGGACTCATCCCGGAATACCTCAATTTGACGGTGTGTCCGAACAGAGAAACCGAACTTTGTTGGACATAGTAAGGTTAATGATGAGTCGCTCTGAGCTACCAATTTCCTTCTGATGATACACATTAAACAGTGCAATACTTATTTTGAATAAGGTTCCATGAAAATCTGTTAGACAAACTTCATATTAGATATGAACAGGAAAGAAGCTGGGTTTCTCATTCCTGAAGATTTGGGAATGTTGGGCATATGCTAAATGTTTGGATGGTACCAAACTAGAACCCAAATCGGATACGTGCCTATTTGTAGGTTGTCCTAGGGAAACTAAAGTATAGTACTTATGCAACTCACAAGATAACAATGTAATTGTTGCTCTCCATGCAATTTTCCTAAGAGGAATATCTATATGCAGTGGTAAGTGGGAGGAAAATAGAACTTGATGAAATTCGGAGTAATACTGTTCCAGACACCGAGTCCTCACGGAACACCAACAGTTCATCAGAGATGAAACTGTACCAATAATCTTCAAACACACAAGAACCGCGTAGGTCGGAGAGAGTCAGAAAACAACCTGGGAGGTATGGGTTTCTGATCTCACCTCATGCAGATATCAATCTTATTGAGGAAGACGAACCGACTACGTATGAGGAAGTGATACAAGGTATCGAATCCTTTTATAGCAAAGTACCATGAAGTCCGAAATGGATTCCATGTATACCAACCAAGTTTGGACACTAGTTGATGTACCATAATGCATTGTGTCTATTGGTACTATATAAGTCTTCAAGGAAGACATACATGGATGGCAACATAAATGTACATAGCTAGGCTTGTACAGAAAGGGTATCGTCAACGACATAGTATCGACTACGACGAAACCTTTTACCTGTTGCCATGATTAAATCCATTCGGATAATGCTTGCAAGTGCTGCATATTTCGTTTATGAAATATGGCAGCTGGACGTCAAATCTGTTTTCCTTCACGGAAACCTTTTGGAGGATGTTTACAACATCCTGACGGTTTTTTCGTGCCGAAACATGCAAACCAGGTTTGCAAGTTAAATCGATTCATTTATGGATTGAAGCAAGCATAGCGTTCTTGGAACCAGCGTTTTGATGTAATCATAATGGTATATGATTTAATTCAAAACGAATATGATTCTTGTGTATATAAGAAGGTTAGTGGGAGCGCACTGACAATGATTGTCATATACATTGATGATATATTGCTTCTTAGCAATAACATTCTCATAATATAATCGGTGAAAGCTTGGATTTCATTAAAATTCTCCATGGAATACCTGAGAGAAGCAGGTTTTATTCTAAGAATAAAGATCTACTGAGATAGATCTAGAAAGCTGCTGACAACCCTCCCAGAGTTCGTATATTTTTTGAAATATATGTGACTTGATGTTTCATATGCTTTGAGCATATGTAGACGCTATAAGACCAATCCAGGTGATGGTCACTGGATTGATGTAAAGAACATCATTGAGTATCTTGGACGAACTAAGGATGTTTTCTTAAGCTATGAAGTATGAGAACTTGAAGTGACTAGGTTCACCGCTGCAAATTTCCAAACCGATAAAGACGACTTTAAGTCGCAATAAGGGTACATATTTAGTTTGAATAACGGAACAGTGAGCTGAAAATCTTCCAAACAAGATACTGTTGCCGAATAAATAACAAAAAGCATAATATTGTTGCAGCTGAGGCAGCAAAAGAAGAATTTTGGATATATATAATCATAATTGGATCAGGTATAGTTCTGTTAGCAGCTGAGCTAGGCTACAGTACAGGCTAAAGAATTACGGTCTCATCAACGATCCAAGTATGTACTTCAACTGATTCATCTGATTCGATAGATCATACATCGTGGCTATGTGATGATCGAATAAAATGCATCAGATGATAACATTGTAAATCCGCTGACGAAAGCTGTTTCTCAGCAGTAATTTGAGCAACCCGTATATAGTCAGGTGTTAGACACTTGAGTGATTGGATATAGGCCAAGTGGGAGATTGTTGGAAAATTATGACCCATAGCATCACTATTTGTACAGAACATGGTGTTGTTGTACAAATTAACTATGTGACAAATGAAATTGCTCTTTTATCATTTGTAATTGGTTTACCGGGATATATAAATGATAAAAGTTCATATGATTAGTACCGGATTAATAAGATATGAGACAATATTAATCCACGTAAGATTTAATCATTAAATATCCCTAGTTGTAGTATTATCGAGACTGGACATCGATAATGCGGAATAGACTAGTATTACACTTGTGCGTGTTATGGAAGCGTAACGGCATAGTTCACATATATTTGGGTATTTGATACTCATGCAAGTGTAATAGGAGGTTCTGTTTACCGATGGTACGGAAACAGCTTCGCTCTAGATAGACCCCCTCGAAATCTCATTGGTAGTATGACTATGTGTCAATGGGAGTCCGAATCAGGGTAGGTGTATTTGGTCTTAACCTGAGACTTGCATCGCTAATACTTGCGACAATCAGTATACTTTGGTTTTGGTCGTCCGGGGCTTTAACAGGTTCTGTGTACGCCTCTTCTGGGTATACTGAGAATCGTAGTGTATTGGATGTGATGTCAAGATGGAAGTATCACTTCAGTCATATGGAGATGATGATCATGCAGGATACGGAACTGGTACTCTTGTACGCTGCAGCTATCGGGATAATATGACAAGGTCATGATTATCCGATTATAGAGAGTAGTTACCAGTGATCCGATATATGCTTCATACGGGGCAGACACAATTCCAGCCCCAGGCCTAGCATGTGACATTTGATATTGGATCATAATACGCAATACTACGTACGCTACGCCTGACAAAGATTACATATTCTTTTAAAGAATATTTCTGGAGAATTTGGTAGGCACGGTGCTTTGCTAGAAGCCAATCATGTCTTGTAAATCGGTGAGAACGTGGTACCGGGTATGCACGTATTCGGATAGTCTGATGACCGTATTTACTGCCAACATATCCATGGATCTCTTGGGTCGCTTCCCGAAGATTCACCGTTGAGATTTGACTCAAACAGAAAATTAATCTAGGATTAATTAAGAGAGAGAAAATTAATCTGGGATTATTACGGCAAGAATTAATCTGGGATTAATTGCGTCGATAATTTATCTGGGATTAAATTCGTCCAGAAGAGAGAACGCGATTAATTTGGAATTAATCGGTAAAATAAATTTAATAGTTAAATTAGATTTTTCTATTAATTTATTTAATTGAGCTAAATTAATATATTAGATATATTAATTGAAATTAGATTTCAACGCGGAATTAAAATTGGATTTTAATTCAAGCGAATGAATTAATTTAAAATTAATTCGCGAGCGACTTTCGTAATAATTTTACGAGGCACTATTATTTAATTAAATTGGATTTAATTATGTCGCGACGGAAAATTCGTTTAATCGGATTAAATGAACCCGAGCCCGAAGTGTGTGGAGCAAGCCACTTGAATTTTGAATTAAAGTGGGTCCCACCAACTTACATCACATGTATATCAAGTGTCAACTTGAGTGATGGAAGTGGTTGGAGGCATTAAATGTCATTTTTCCCTACAACACTTTGCCTTTGCTTTTGGTAAAAGGATATACACACTTTTGTGAGTTGACTTGGTTAATTGGGTTTTAGAAACACAAAACAAAATTATCTCTCTCCTTTTCTTTCTCCATGGCCGAACCTTCATGTCTTTGGAAGGGAAATTTTTTTCTTTCATTTGTTCTTGCTAGCACATCAAGGTGATAGGAAAACTCACCCAAGTGTTGAAACACTCAAGAAAGCTTGGAGCTTCCACGGAAATGCATAAAAAGTTTTGAACTCATCCGATCAATGTGAGTATTTTCCGCAACTCTTTTGATTTTGTTCACACACAAATCACTCTTAGACGATCTTGGCATGTTCTATGAACACTAACATTGATTGCATTACAGTCGTTTCGCTACTACTAGATTGTCCTACTAATTGCAAGTTATATCTTCTAACATAATCATTAAATAACTATGTTAAATCATTTTAGCTATTATTCTTGAAATATCAATTTCATCTAATATTCCTAAATATCTATAGTAAGCGGGTAAGCATTATTCAAACCTTCTAATTTAAATCTAGGATCGAAAAGAGCAACAATAAGATAAAGTAAATGAATGTTTTTAAAATAATGCAACCATTTTCGTTTCATAATATTAATAGCTTCAAACAAAACAATATCATTAGGATCACGACTATCAACATGCTCATCGAGAGTACCAACAATATTTAAACTTTCAAAAATAAATAAATGTGCTGTAGGATAATGAACTCCGCTAAAAATTTGTGTAGCATCATTAAACACTTTTAAAATCTCTAAAAAAATTCACAAAGTTCCCATTGACTAGGAGAAAATGTGATATGTTGAGAAAAAAAACTACATAATGTATCTTTGTATTGCAGAGCTTGACATAAAAGAAAATAAGTTGAATTCCAACGTGTTGGAACATCTCGTGAAAATTTTATCGGTTTAATACCATTAAATTTACAAAACTTGGCACATTCTCTCCTAACTTGAGAATATGACCAAATACAATTAAGTACTTTTTTAATAGGATCAATGAAAGGTGCTAATTTTTCCAAACTATCTTGAACACATAAATTAAGGACATGACATATGCAACGAACATGAAAAAATGACCCCCTAAATTTGGTTCGCATATTTCTATTAAATCAGTGATTGATGCAATATTTGCAGATGCATTATCAAATCCAACTATTAAAATTTTACCTAATAAATCATATTCATCAAAAATTACTTTCACCATTCTATAAATATTTTGTGCAGTATGTTGTTCATCAAAAAATCTAAATGCAATAAATCATTTTTGCATGTTCCATGATGCATCAATCCAATGACAAGTCACACCCATGTATGAGTGTGTTCGCCAATGGTCACTCCAAATATCAGAACAAATAGATATATGCCATTTAATATCTCTAAAGTTTCATTTAAAATAATTTAAAAATATTTATATAATTTAAAAATTTGACGTTTTGTTATATTTCCAGTCATTCTACATGCAACAGGATTTAAAACATTTTGAACGTAATTAGTAAAAGTATTTTTTTACCAAAACTTAAAGAAAGATGTGTCATACAAGTTAATTTACCAAATTCTTCTATATTTTTAGCATCAGAATATTTAAATAAATCTAAAGCACTCGTACCTCTACTAGATGATGCGTACCTGCCTATTTGAGTTTGCATCGTATCAAGTCCAAGTTCAACCGGATGATGTCTTTCCAGGTGCTTGATCATATTGTCGTATCCACCAGAAAATTTGTAAGAAACCTCACAATGGTTGCATACTGCTCTTGAACCTTCATCAGTATCGTCTAAATGAAAATGAATTTTGAAAACATCCGAGGAACGAGACTTAACTTCTCTTCTCCGTGAACCGATACTAGGGCCGCTCTCTTGGGTTGGCACATTTGACATTGTGTTATAAGATGAACTTGTCATTTTTTGTTTAAGAAATTTTAAAGAATTGGAGAATTGAGAATGAGAGAATTATATGAATTGAGAGAAATGAGAATTGAAAAATTGGTGTGTTGAAATAATAAAAAATGACCATTATTTATACATTTTTAGAATATTTTTGTGATACCTAAAATGCCCATAAAATTAGCCGTTTTATTACTGTTATTAGGGGTAATTTGGGTCTTTTTTTGGACGTTGCTCCCTGCCCCCCAGCCCAAAGGTTACTAGCCATTGGGCTGGCCCCCCAACAGCTAGTAGCCGTTGGGGGGACGGTTGGAACCCTAGGGTTCCATCCGGATCCAACCGATTCGGTTGGGGTAAGAACCCTAACAGAACCAGTCAGGTTCCGGAACCGGTTGAAATCGAAATTGTTTGATTCCAACCGGTTCGGAACCGAAACCTTGACCGGGTCTAGTTGTATTAGATATTAATTATAAATGTTGGATTCATATCAGGTTGGAAATGAAATGCAGCTAAATATTGCAGGACGTTTGCAACATGAAGAGTAGCTGTGCTCTTGTTGTGTGGCTGCATGAGAAGCCACGGCGGTTGCCAGTTTGCAAATTTTTACGATTTGGTGGTTCTTACATGTTCGCTAAACTAAAAATCCGGATAAATTGGTTATTACGAATTGAGTTTGAAAGGAAATTATTTCAAAATTCAAAAGTTATATTAACCGAGACAGTGGACATGTTTTGAAACATGCATAGTTCGATCAACCGAACTTGAGGTTTAGTTAATTGAATTCATCAGGTGTCATACGAATTTTTGAATATATATTAACATATACGTTAAAAAAAGAATCCAATTAGGATATATATTATTCAATTCTGATTAAACAATATCAATTTTATGTTTAATGGATATTACAATCAGTGAGTTCCAAGTTTCCTAAAAACTCAATTACTCTTATAGATCTCCTACTTTCGAAAAGAAACAAAATAAAATACTAATCCCATACTAATCTTAATTAAATTTTATATGACAAGGGAAGTGAAGAGGTAGTTTTGATCACTCTTTCTCTTCATTCTTTAAACGAGTGGACTGTCCTCCAACTTTATCGTTTGTCAGTTTATTTTTTTCAATTGATAGCTTCTCCTTTTAATTTCTCTGGGCCGCAGTTCAACCACTTGTAAAACCCTACAGCATTTACACTATTTATTTATATAGTAAAGCCTTGAGGGGTTTCTTATTATCTCTAAGGGGAACTTGAGAACTTATCTTTAAAATCTCATATTTGAATTCTGTGTAATATTCTTATAAGAATTTAGGATAATATAGATTTATCCAGATATTCATATCATGATTAGTGACTCCGATATGAATGACTTGAAATTTTCTCGATATTCAAAGAAAAATGTTTCTTAATGCCACCGACCGAAGTTCGACTCTCCCTTTGGGTAATTAACACTGTAGCCCCTAAGAGAGTTAGATTTTCCCTTTGAATAATTAACTTTCTAGTCCCTGTACTTTATTGACAATACAAACAAATTCGGCAATTTGTAGTTCGTGTGAATTAAATCCTCCTAGTTTCAATTTTCTACACTTAGGTACAATGACCCGGTTTGACCATTATTTACATGTTCAGAATAAAAGTTATTTTTCCGTCAACCTAAACTAATCTAATTTTTTTTCTTCCTTATTCCTCTTCTCTTTTGTTTCCCTCCTAAACTCATGAAATTTGATCAAATCAACCATTCAAATAACTAAATCAAATTATCTCGATATTTTTCATATTTTTTTTCAAAAAGCTCTTAAATTTGATGCCCTAATTCGTATTTAAAAACTCAAGGCAAAAAAAAAAAGTCTCGAAGTTATATTAACATTTAACTAACTTCAATCATATAGCACTTTAGTGTTAAAAAATAAAAACCAAGAAGATATATTTAACATGAGACTGCCCAACTAGTTATAGATGGTCTACTTTGCAGTTTATAATGATCCAACTCCGAAACTCTAATCTCTTACACTTTTATTAATTTTGATGTGGGCTCAAACCCACCTAAAAGAGTTCCAACTAATTGAAAATACTCAACAATTATAAGAACATCACTATATCACTCTTGCCCACCGATATCGGATATACAATCCTTCCCTTGAGGACAAAGTTCTTGTTGTCACACTTCTAGATGAAAGCTGACTCTGATACTATTTATAAAGTCTCGACCCAATGACGACTCGGGATGACATAATCCTAAAGCGCTAACCTCTCATAATTTTGTTATTGTCATGTGTCCAAATTCATCCAAAAGACCTTAATTAATTAAGAGACCCAACATTTATAAGAATATCACTAATAACCCTCGAAGCTACGTTGGATATTAGTCATATATATTAAGACGAATTACAAACTATACTAGATGTTTTTAATTTTCAGTAAACAACAGGGACTGCAGTGTCAATTACACTTCCTCTTCTAACTTATAAACTTTCGGCCAATATATATTTGGGTGGTTTGAGCCTTGAGGAGTGGTTTTCAGTTTGCTTTTTTGCTGTCAAATTAATAATAGATGGCTAGTGAAAAGCAACAAAACTTACAAATTGAACCAAAGAAAAACAATCTCCCCAACTTCTTCCTATCCATCAAGCTCAAATATGTCAAGCTTGGTTACCATTATCTCATCTCCAACGCTCTATATCTCTTGCTCGTTCCACTACTTTGCGTTCTTTTAACTCATCTTTCTACTTTAACAGTTGATGATTTTGTTCAGCTGTGGGATGAGCTAATTAGGTTCAACTTTGTGACACTGATTTTGTGCCTTGTGTCCCTTGTGTTCACATCGACCATTTACCTAATGAGTCGCCCAAGAAAAGTTTACTTGGTGAACTTTGCATGTTACAAGCCAGATGACCCATCTGATCAGATGTGCAGTGCAGAACGTTTATTTCGAATAGCTGCAAAAAATGGGTTATTTACAGAAGAAACTTTATCCTTTCAAAAGAAAGTCCTAGAGAGATCAGGGATTGGGAATAAGGCATATGGGCCAAAATCTTTGTTTGAAAACCCAGCGCAAGACAAAAATATGGCGGAGGCAATGAAGGAGACTGAGAGTGTTATATTTGGAGCGATCGACGAGTTATTGACCAAAACTGGAGTGAAGCCTAGAGATATTGGGATTCTTGTTGTGAATAGCAGCTTGTTTAATCCAACACCATCTTTATCCGCCATGGTTGTGAATCGCTACAAGCTTAGGGGTAACATTTTGAGCTATAATCTTGGTGGTATGGGTTGCAGTGCCGGTCTTATTTCTATAGATCTCGCCAAAAGGCTTTTACAGGTTCATCACTATTTCTTTCTTCATTTTAATAAATATATTAGTAACATATATAACTAAATATGGTATTAGACTTCATAAAGTATAATAATATTATTGGGCATCTCATCAGGGAGTCTTTTTATTAAATTCTTTCTCCATATAAGGAGTTCAAAGTTCAAACCCAGTCATCTATATATTTATATTTCAACCCAATATATTAATTTTTATCAGGGATATGTTAGTATATATATTACTTCTATCTATGTTGGTTAAAATAAATTAAATTAAAGTTATGTTTCACTTAATAATTAACTACTGTTAAGGGGAAATTTTCTTATGGTTGAGAATGTATCTTGTGATTTATATGTATATAAAAACTCACGTTGGTTGAAAACAATTCTTAGGTTAGGAATAACTTTTTCCCATGAGTTAGTAGTACTAGTAACTACCACTATTGATTAATTCAAATTCTCTCACAAAAAATAAATTTATTTGAGGGATTTTTAAACGTACAATTGTGTCCCAATCAAGATTCTCCACATTACTACTGTTCTCCAAAATTTATATTTACATAATAAATAAATAGATAAAAGAAATAATAAAATTTATGTTCACCAAAATGTTAGGTTATAATTATCAACTCTTTGCATGTGGCAGAACCATTGACGAAACCAACTATAAGAATATATTTAATTTAAAATTTAATTATTGTGGATTCCATCAATACTTTATTACATGACCGAGCACCTGGGCTGGCATACCTCAACAAAGTAAGGTAGTATAAATGCCTCCAAATGTTTAGGTAATATGAAGTAATTAAAGAGATTCTATCATGGATATGTTAATATATATATAACTTTTCCGTATGAGTTAATCTGTGCTTTTATAGTAACTAACACTAATATTGATTAATTTAAAATCTCTCAAATAAATAAATAAATTTATTTGAGCGATTTTTAAAAGTACAAACGTGTCCCATACAAGCTTCCCCACATTACTGTACTGACCTATAAGCAAACAAACCAACTCATTAGGACACTCTTAATTACTTAAGGGATTTAAATTTTATGAGACTCTAAGTGAGTTCTTAAAATTAAATATTTATCGATAAATGATTAAAATTATATAAATTATATTATACATTAAAAATTGAAATTTCTCTACATTCGGTGTCCTAATTTTAGTTCAAACTTGAGGATCCAATAAACCGCTTATTTCAATTCTCCCCAAGGTGGCCTCTTCGTATGTTGATATGAAGCATGGTTTTACACCGGGAACCGGCCGGTTGAATCAGTCGAACCGAGAACCGAAAGTGATTCCCACCGGTTGAGTCCTCAAAATCAAGATGCTGAAAAACCGATCAAACTAATTAACCGGACCGGACGGTTTCTTTTAAAAAAAATCAAAAATTAAAGTTAAATTTCTTTTATAAATTTTAATTAAAATTATTTATGATGTCATCCAATTTTACCGGGTCAACCGATCGAACTAGAGACCCATTAAACTTTTTAGATCAAATATTTGATTATTGCATGGTCCAATTTTTAAAACACAAATATGAAATGAATTCTATTGGGGAGTGTGACTTAAAGTCTCTTTCATATTTTTAATTTATAAGGATAGCTAGATATTACTTAGAGGTAGGTACAATTCATTAATAATTACTTCAAATATTTTTCATTTTATATTTTTAATTAATTTCAATGACCTTTCATATAACAGAGAAATTAATTCCAAAACCACTAGCAATTGCTTATGTATTTTCATATTTCATGTGACAGGTGCAACCCCACACCTATGCTCTAGTGGTAAGCACGGAGAACATCACTATGAACTGGTATGCCGGCACAGACCGATCAATGCTTCTCACAAACTGCTTATTCCGAATGGGGGGAGCTGCAATCCTCCTCTCCAATCGATCATCCGATCGCCGCCGTTCAAAATATGAGTTGGTTCACACCCTCCGCACACACAAGGTGCTGATGACAAAGTTACAACTGTGTCTCCACAACAAGAAGATGAAGCCAAACAAATTGGAGTCAAAATCAGAAGAGACCTAATGGCTGTTGCTGGAGAAGCCCTTAAAACTAATATCACTACACTTGGACCATTAGTTCTTCCATTGTCAGAGCAACTGTTGTTTTCTGCAACTTTGGTTGCAAGAAAAATCTTTAGAGTGAAAATCAAGCCGTACATTCCTGATTTCAAGATGGCTTTTGAGCATTTTGTATCCATGCAGGAGGGAGAGCAGTGTGGATGAAGTAGAGAAGCATCTTAACTCAGTGAATGGCAAATGGAGCCTTCAAGAATGACTCTTTACAGATTTGGGAACACTTCAAGTAGTTGTTTATGGTATGAATTGGCTTACTTTGAGGCCAAGGGAAGAATTCGAAAGGTGACAGGACTTGGCAGATTGCTTTTGGATCAGGATTCAAGTGTAACACTGCTGTGTGGCGTGCATTGAGTACTATCAATCCTGCTCATGAGAAGAATCCTTGGATGGATGAAATTGATCACTTTCCTGTTGAAGTCCCGACAGTTATTCCATTTGATTTCTAATCGTCGGAGGCTGTCTGCTATGTCAACTTTTATTTTATGAATGGTTTGTTGTGTAATAAGGCTACACTTATAGCTAAGTGTGGTATTTATATTATGTGAAAGAGAGCTTATTGTATAATTTAGTATTTAAGTTCGGGTCGAATGATTTAACGGTAAGATTTCTAACGTTGAAACATAGCTTATTTTGGTGCAAATAAGGCCATTTGATGTTGTGGTGTAGTTGATTGAGTGGTGTAATTAATGTGGTTCCACCACTGCTTTATGTGGGGCTATTTTTTTTGCCAAATTTATTTGTGTTGGGTGTTGGCAGAATGCAAGTGGGGAGAGGGCTCTACCTAAGAGCTCACATTAAAAATCATTTATTTTATTTTTTATTTTTGAGACTCTCATATTAAGGATTTTTAGACTCAAGATCTCACTCTTATTATAAGAGAATTTGAGAACAATAAAATTAGACTCCTACGGGCTTCTATGTGGAAACTAGAATGTGATTGAGCAAGTCAATTCCCCCGATTAGCGCATACGCTTAATTTGTATAGAAGTGATTCGATTGTTATTTATTGTGGCGAGTCACTAGATATGTCCCAATTTTAACAACAAAATAACAGAAATATATTTTGACTCTGTTGATTTTCTCCTTAACGTGGCAGCAAAGCTAACATTCTATGTTTAAACTCCACATGCACACTTTGTTTAACCTTAAAATCGGAGTCCACATTCCCAAAGCAAAAGGCTTTTTAATATAAAAATTTATGAGCCTAACTTGTATTAATCAAATATATATTAATAGTTCATGAATTGAAAGTTGTCTTAAATTTTATATTTTTATTACAAGAAAATCTCTGCGTCGAAATAAAATTTTGACGTGAAAGTTTGGTCAATGAAGATATTTTAGTGTCAAAAATCGATTTCGACGCTAAAAATATATCTTCAGCGACAAAATATTTTGTCGCTAAAAATACTTATCTTTAGCGTCGAAAATCATTTTTGATTTTTGACGCTAAAGATGAAAATAAAAAAATAAAATAAAAATTCGTTATAATTAGTTTTTAAAACTAATTATAATAAAAATAACATTACAATTTAATTTCAAACTAAAATTCATTACAAAAGTAATTAGATTTTAGAAAACATAAATCTATGTTTTATATATTTTTATTGTGATTTTTATTTTATTCGCGTTTCATCATAAACATATTGAAAGTTCTCGAACCATTCAAGACGTTCAATACGTATTCTTTTAAAAACACGTAACTAAGTCATGACAACTCATTAACTAAGTTACAGAGTAAAGAAAACTATCCAATAGCAATTTATAATTCATTAAACTACATACATCCAAAGTATTAGTTTAATAAATCTGTGGTCCAAATCATTGATGAATTTTAAAGATACAGTTTTCAAAACTTCAAATCGAATATCTTTGAACGAGTCAAAATATTCTATTCGCGTTTCATCAGAAACATATTGAAAGTTCTCGAACCATTCAAGACGTTCAATATGTATTCTTTTAGAAATACGTAACTAAGACATGACAACTCATTAACTAAGTTACGAAGTAAAGAAAACTATCCAAGACAATTTATAATTCATTAAACTACATACATCCAAAGTATTAGTTTAATAAATCTGTGATCCAATGACGATCATTGGTTAAATGAGATTTAATCACATTCCCATAATATAATATTAATTAAATTGATAAGGATATGTGGTGTGATCTCATATCAGACCATCCTTTACCATACGGAATAAGCATCTAATGCTTAAATGATAAAATCTCATAAAGCATTGTTCTAAGTTATTTACTAAATCGAATATTTTTTTTAATGTTTATCTCTTCATCAATGACACTACTAGTCATATTAAAATATGAAATAATTGTTTATAAAGAACAAGTAACTATCCAATAGTCACAAGTTCTGATATCAAATATCAAAACAATCATTAAATAATATTTTAAATAACTAGACGGGAGATCTGATATCTAATATTTATAGTTATTGTATTGTGAGAATCGATATTCTCTACACACAACTATACACATCTCATTTCTTTACCTTTATAATTTGCCTTCAACTATTCACAACAATAGCAAATAATTAATTAGTAAATTGTGTCAGACACATTACCTCTAAAGGTCACTAAATCCAAGAAACGTCATTATCATATAAACAAATACCTAATGAGATTTTCTTAATGCCAGACAAGAATCTGGAGACATGAACTAATTCACGTCAATTCTTACTGCAAAAGAAACTATCATCTCTACATAATTATATCCTAAAACATATATCTATTTAGATTATGTAAAGTGACCTAGTAACTAAGTCACTAACCATCTTGATTTTTCAAGAAAATCGGAACAATAATTCCCGATGGTTTTGACTAATCTAACAATATTCAAGCCTACTCTAAATATAGAACCTATTCTAGAAATCTGTAATCATAAGAAAGTCAAATATATATATATATATATAATATATATATATATATATAAAATAAAATATGCTTGCAGTGGATTAAAAGTTCAATTCTATCAACACTATAGAATAAGGAAAACATAAGCGACAATTTTCATAATATTACACACTACTTTAGTTATGGATTTTTAACCCAGCAGTGTCTCTCATTACTTTACGTGATACCGTAATCCCCAACGAAAAATGAGAATTCAATAATTAAATTGAATTTCATAATGGAAAATGGACCCGTGAATATATTTTGACTCAAA
The DNA here is from genome assembly GCA_019454045.1 of Zanthoxylum bungeanum. Classification (NCBI taxonomy): domain Eukaryota; kingdom Viridiplantae; phylum Streptophyta; class Magnoliopsida; order Sapindales; family Rutaceae; genus Zanthoxylum; species Zanthoxylum bungeanum. The sequence goes on along the minus strand of SKCR01029352.1, from coordinate 301,170 downwards.
ACTTTGGTACGTTCTCGCCTACGTATATTCACAGGCAGACAACTCATTGTCAATCACACTCACTGTGATTCCTGATTTTGGTCATGACGATTTCTCGTTGTGACAGCTTTGACACATTCACAAGAGGCGTATCAAGGCTTCACTTGTCAGTGACAAACTCAAGTTACCGATGTAGCCCGGACAGCCTTGGCACGTTCAGGATTTCCACTTTCACTTGAATTTGTCTCTTATCATATAAGTTCTATCGGTGCAAATAAACTACCATCAACCATAATTGCACAGCTTTGGCACAATACAACTATAGCATCAGGAAATCATTCGTATCTGTACTGACAAGGCGGACCAAGAAACAAGTATTCCTAATACCAGTTACTTTAATGCCTTATTTAACGAGGATTTTGCTATTGTCAAACAATCTGAAATTAATCAAATTAATTTCACTTGCATGTGAAAATAATAAAATTGGATTAAATATCATATATCAAGCATGAAATATGTGATGGATGTAGGATCAGACTCGCTCTGATACCAATTTTGTTGGGGTTCTAGCGCGGGCGTAGGCGGAAAAGCGCTTTTCTGGCGAAATCGTAACTTTAATTTTTTTTTTTTAACTTACTGAATAAATTATTCAATATCCCATAAGAATAATTCATTCCTATTTCACCTAAAAATATTTATTCGATATCAAATAAAGACATAAATAATTTAGAAATATTACGAAACTTTTACGAAAATGTTTTTCCGCAAAATAGCATAAAACGTATTTTTGTCCGAACCGACTAACCAATACACACGTGGGTTGTCCAGGTCAGCCCCAATAATACTTGGGCAGTTCATAGGCTGCCCAAACAGTGAAAAATTCACTGTTTGGATAGCGGACACTCGGTAACCCCGAAACTCACCCGGTAACGCCGTTTTTCGCCGTTTTCGTATATTTTCACTCCGAAATAATTTCTGGTAATTGTTCCAATGCCCAAAACACATCCAATACATTTATACAACATAATTTTCATAAAAAAATCACATAAATTTCAGATCTGATTTGGTAACTAAAATTATCATTTTTCATGCTTTAAATCTAATTTTCTCAACATTAATCATATTAATATTGACACCAACTAAAGTCACCACAAATGAAGAACTCAAGAATAATTATAGGAGTTACAAGAGTGGTTATAACACTCTAGAATGATAACAAGTCATCAAATGATAAAATTGAACTAATATTACACAATATTATTCAATCTAACTTCACACATGTATTTAACCTCTAAATCCATTATCCAAATCAAAAATCCCCAAAATCCAAGAAAGAAAGAAACCCTAGAACTATTCTAGATACTCAAGAATAAGAAACAAACTTTCTAAGCTTAAGAATATTAAAGATTACCTCAAAATCTCCAAATTTCCTTAAGTTTTCTTCTTGATTTGTTCACTTTCTCTCAAGTTTTCTCTCAAGAACTATTTTGGAAGCTCTCTAAAATGGTGGGGGCTTGGCCATGACAAATTAATGAAAGAGAAAATATTTTTTTCCTTTTATATATGGCTAGGGGCGAAATTGGGGGAGGGGCATTTTGGCCTTTTTTAAATTTTATTTAATAAGCCTTAAGTTACTTGTTCAATTTGAACACTTCAAGCTTAAAAATCATGTCATTTGTTACCAATAATATCTCACCACTTATCATACTAATTATTACTCAGGGATAGGATATTTAATTTCTACTTATTTAATTATTTAATAATTAAATAACTAAATAATTAATTAATATAATTATCTATATATGTATTTTTATTTACATTAAATAACAAAATACATATATTAATGACATGTGTCAAAATCTCATTTGACAAATAATTAATATGTATCAAATCAAATTTTATATCAAATACAAATACATATTAATTATTAATTGACCAAAATCCCCTAATGCATGTATTTTCGTTTAACTGTTTAAACAATTCAAATTAACTTATTTAATCCGATAAAGTATTATGAATAATTTGTATTATTCATAATGTTTTTCCCAAGTGCTCAACGAGTACACTTCATATTGTGAGACTCTCTAAGTTTATGTTTATCCGTCACAGAATCAAATTTTGTGTCCATAATTCATCCACTCATGAATTATGACGACCGCGGATAATCTCGCTAAACTATGCAAGTCGAGGTCATTACATACGTATAATCCCTCTGTCACAGGCTATCAATATTATACCGAGAATATAAATAGGAACGTCAAATCCCTAAGGTATAATATAGTCGACTTTCAAATTTACGATCTCTAAATAACACTCGAAATTCACTTCCAAAGTATACCACGACCATGGATTTACTAGATCGCAAACACGTTAAAGAAACCTATACCATGTACACATGACTGACGGATTCTATCTGCTACTCACAGGATATCATGAGCATCAGTCCACACCCAACGAGCAGGTGGAGGTCTGATCTAAATAGATCGGTGACATGACTACCATCAAAGTGTGGAGGATGTCTCATATATCCACAGTGGTATCGCAAGTCGAAAGACCACTATGCTACTCGACTCGAGAAGATTCCTATTGACTTTTGGTGTATCATCTATTAGGAAATCTTCGGGGAGTCGTTCAATGTTTATCAAATAAAAACCTACACGTTTATACGAGTCTCCCAAGACTCATGGTTCATTGGGATAAACCATCGGACCAAGTCTCGATATACGACATGTACTGGTCTCAACGAATTTCACTAACCGACCTGTGTCAGTAAATCTTGACCATGAACTTTATTTGAGAATATAAAACTTATAGTGACGCTTCACAATGTCAATTACAAACTACGTTGTAACTGCGCACTACGTTGTAAATCATCGGGTCTTTGTCTAATATATAATATCACTAAATCATATTTAGTTTCAATCTAATCATAATTAGATCGAATACGTATACAAAAACAAGAGGTACAACCATTAAGTAAGTAATATTATGGAAAAAATAAATTATTTGTATTCATGAATCGGTCATAAATACGATCCGGATTGGCGCTCTGAGTACCAACTGGTGTGATATTTTTATATCGTACCGCAAGTGTACGGTGTCAAGTTTTAGTATAAATGAGTTTAGAGTGTCGAACCCACAGGGATTGCGTTAACTCGCACTAAGTACTACAATTGATAATCCTAACTTTATTTAGACAATATTTAACAAAGATTTAATTATATAAATAAAATATAAAAATAATAAAATATGAGGAACTAATACGATAGAGACTCTGGATCCTGATTTCACCTAGCTGTCACCTATGTATTTGTCATGCCAATTAATCTTTGTTTAGTTATATTATTTATAAGTCAAGACTCCTAAAATATTCACTCCCTCTCTCGAGTATCAGTGGAAATATCATCAACTACAGACTTCGATATCTCTATAAAAATCCAATAGTTAACAACTCATTACGCTTTGTGATTCTATGTTAACGACTTCAAAGGACTACAGATTCTCTCGAATTCTATAAAATCCTAGGTCATATTCTCTAGATCTATTCAAAATCCTCTCTCTCGAGTGATAGATTCTAAACATTCATCATCTTCAATTGTGGCCAACAATCAAGAAGCATTAAACTCAAAAGAATATAAATAAATTAATAAAACTTCATAACAAAATTAACAATCAATACAAGGTTCAAGCATAGATTACATCATTCTCCAGAATTAAGGAGTTAATTCATGACAAAAGATAAAAACAATGAATAACAAGTCATGAATCTAATGGAAATCATTAGAGTTCTAAGAAAGAAATAAGAAGATAAAACCCGAATTGAATCTCTTCCTCCTCGGACGTCACCGTCTTAATCTCATCTTGTTGCTCTTCAATCCTCTCCTTGGATCTCTAAAAATATTTGTTTCTGTGTTTTGTGCAGTGTATTAGCCTCTCCTTGAATGTTGGACGAACTGTTATATTTATAGTGGAGGCTGGGAGTCATTGGGTATCATTAGGGATCTTAAAAACCCTCAAATCACAAATCCTGGAATGCGCGTGCATATATCCCCACTGCGCTGCAGCTCTTTAAGTGGGCGCCACGACGCCAAATCGTCTGGAAAATGTATGGCAGGATTGGACGAGGAGGCGCCATGGCGCCTTTGATGTTGAATATGGGTGGCGCCATGGCGCCATCTTTATTTCCTTCAAGTGGCGCCATGGCGCCACTTGTATATCTTTCAATTAACTAGGCGCCATGGCGCATTTGCTTATGTATTTGGGTGGCGCCATGGCGCCATCTCCTCTGCATGTCCTGTGTTCCCGAAAGTTCCCAAGACACTTGCAATTGTTCCCAGATCCATGTATTAATGCTCCTACAAATATAACATAAAATAAATGATAAATGATATTTAATATCTCGAAATATAATAAAACAATAAGCTAAAAATATCGTAGTAAGTGGGTATAAACCACACTTATCAAATACCCCCAAACTTACGGTTTTGCTAGTCCCGAGCAAAAGATAAAATAAAAACTAAATTCAAATAAACAATTAAAAATTACTAAATTAACTAAGCCATTTTCGTAGGGATCACGATTGCATTTAGCGTATGCAACAAGCCTTTAAACCCCTAGGCGGCCCTAGTGGACGAGTTATAGTCTCGTGATGGCTTACAGTGACGACACCCACAAACGTCATTTACATACAATCATGCAAAAATATAAACAAATTTACAAAAGATAGTCCTGATAGTTACGCATAAATATATCCTCAAAGAAAGCTTATAAATGAAATTAAAGAACCTTCAAAGTACGCAATTGCAACTCGAATCCAAATTATTGAATAAATTATCTAAGCTTGACTCATGGTGTGTGTGTGTGTTTAAAGGTTCGGTCACAACTTGACTCCTAAGTAGGCCAACTCAATGATTTCGTTTAAAAATTAGAATCGATGGGTCAAACCAACCTAGATATCTCAATTATGTTCTGTAATTGCTTTATTTCGTGTTCAGTATGGTATGATTTTTCTTTTATTTTCTTGTCTCTTTTTGCTTTTCTCATTTTGCACTTTTTTTTCAACTCACATACCCTTTAAGGTAGCATTTCTCCTCATGGTGGTCCTAATTCTCGTCCATGGGTAGATTCACGCTTATCGGTTATATGTGGTTTATTTTCTTTCTTTAGAGACATTTTTCTTGTTAGCTATACCATACTTCATAACACTAGCAAATCAAGATAGATATCTAAGCAAACGGTCATTCATCGACATGCAATTTCTTCAACTAGTCACCTTGTCAACTACTTAAGTTTTACTGCTAAAAACCTGTTTTTAAGTGCTTACGAGTCTAACATAGATCAGTTATTCAAGGCATCAGATAAAAGTAAATCGGGCACTTATCGTTTCTAAAATTTCACTCATAAACAAACAATATCATCACATGATTTATGCTTTACTATCAAAGGCTAAAAACAAATAATAAATTTTTTTTTTCAAAAAATTAAACAACTAAATAGCAAGTAAACAACATACACACACCCCCAAACTTAAAATTTGCATTGTCCTCAATGTAAGATAAATATCAAGAGCAAGAGTGAGGAACAACACTACCGTGCATGGAGTTGATCAGACTCTTGCTGGTTAGAATTTGGTTGCGCGGGCGTTGTGTGTCTCGTGCTACCTGCATAAATAACATGCAATTTCATAAATAGCACACAATAAAATAAAAATTAAAAATAAAGAAAACAATTATAAAATAAATGCAAGGGTTGCCTCCCCGCTAGCGCTAAGTTTAACGTCTTCAGCCAGACGCAACCACCCAAATGGTTATGATGGCTTAAACATAGTGAACCGGGTAATTTCATCTGGTTTCTTCTTTGGTATCCACCGGTTCTTATGACATGAAAAAAACAGTTTGGCAGGCTGTGGTGATTTATCCATAGATGGTCCTCCAGAATATGTAAATTGTCCCTCAATTGGAAATTCTGGACTGCACATTCGGCAAAATTGGCTCGGCTTCCTTTTTACCTTCCATGAATCATTTCCACGTGAAAACTGACCTTTCTTTTCCTCTTTTTTATGGTGCTTTGGGAGTGGTTTCATGTTTAGCTGCAGAGAATCTTCCTTTATGCATGGCTGTATTATGCTCATAGGTCGCTGAAATGATTCACCCTGCATGTTTACAACTCCTTTTTTCTACTGTATTTATCCTGTGACATTCTGCAACACCTTGAGGGCTCGGCATGGCTCTGAAAACACTGAAGGTGACTTCTTCATTTTGACCTCTCATTATCAATTCACCTTTGTTTTCTTCTTCTGTTACTGTTTCCTCATGAAATACCATTTCATCTTCTTTACTGCCTAAGTCCTGAGAGGTGTCTTTAAACTATTTTTCGCTCCTACAGGTTATGATTTGACATTGCTCATTGGGGTTGACTTCAATATCACTCGGAAACACCCATATCTGTTGATTGGCCATTGAAGAAACAAGCAACCCAATTTGCGCTTCTACATATTTCATATTTGCATCTATATTGCCCATTCGTGTTTCGATGTTATCCAGCATTGACTCACTCTTCTCAAACCTCTCTGAAGTTGTAGCTACAAACGTGCTCATGAGGTCTTCTAAGGAAGGTTTCTGCTCAGCTCTTGGATAATTGAAGCCATGAGGATGTTGCAAAATGTTTTCCATATCAGCATATGAAAAATTCTGATGATAATAGTTAGGCATAAGACTGCCTCTATAGTTTTTGAAGTTCCGATTGTTCACATACTGTACTTGTTCAAATCTCGTTCCTCTGTTAGATAAAAGCATTCCATTAGCAAAAGCAGCTTCAATAGACGGTTGGCCCATTTGATTTGTCAATACCGTTAGATGAGTCGTGAGAGACGATACTTGAGCTATCAGTGCACTAACAAGATCTGCCATTGTTTCTTTTCAAACTCACCTCGTACGAAAAAAATAAAACAAAAAAAATAATAAAAAAATAAAATAGAAAATAAGAAATAAAAACAAAAATAATAATAAAAAAATAAAATAGAAAATAAGAAATAAAAACAAAAATAAAACTTAAGACAAAAATAAAGGAAATAAAGAAAATAAACATAAAAATAAAAATAAACATAAAAATAAAATAAAATAAATTCTAAATTAAAGCTAAGATTACTTGGTAGTAGTATTAATGTGAATTAAACAAACAATCCCCGGCAACGGCGCCAAGAACTTGGTGTGATATTTTTATATCGTACCGCAAGTGTACGGTGTCAAGTTTTAGTATAAATGAGTTTAGAGTGTCGAACCCACATGGATTGCGTTAACTCGCACTAAGTACTACAATTGATAATCCTAACTTTATTTAGAAAATATTTAACAAAGATTTAATTATATAAATAAAATATAAAAATAATAAAATAGGAGGAATTAATATGATAGAGACTCTGGATCCTGATTTCACATAGCTGTCACCTATGTATTTGTCATGCCAATTAATCTTTGTTCAGTTATATTATTTATAAGTCAAGACTCCTAAAATATTCACTCCATCTCTCGAGTATCAGTGGAAATATCATCAACTACAGACTTCGATATCTCTATAAAAATCCAATAGTTAACAACTCATTACGCTTTGTGATTCTATGTTAACGACTTCAAAGGACTACAGATTCTCTCGAATTCTATAAAATCCTAGGTCATATTCTCTAGATCTATTCAAAATCCTCTCTCTCGAGTGATAGATTCTAAACATTCATCATCTTCAATTGTGGCCAACAATCAAGAAGCATTAAACTCAAAAGAATATAAATAAATTAATAAAACTTCATAACAAAATTAACAATCAATACAAGGTTCAAGCATAGATTACATCATTCTCCAGAATTAAGGAGTTAATTCATGACAAAAGATAAAAACAATGAATAACAAGTCATGAATCTAATGGAAATCATTAGAGTTCTAAGAAAGAAATAAGAAGATAAAACCCGAATTGAATCTCTTCCTCCTCGGACGTCACCGTCTTAATCTCATCTTGTTGCTCTTCAATCCTCTCCTTGGATCTCTAAAAATATTTGTTTCTGTGTTTTGTGCAGTGTATTAGCCTCTCCTTGAATGTTGGACGAACTGTTATATTTATAGTGGAGGCTGGGAGTCATTGGGTATCATTAGGGATCTTAAAAACCCTCAAATCACAAATCCTGGAATACGCGTGCATATATCCCCGCTGCGCTGCAGCTCTTTAAGTGGGCGCCACGGCGCCAAATCGTCTGGAAAATGTATGGCAGGATTGGACGAGGAGGCGTCATGGCGCCTTTGATGTTGAATATGGGTGGCGTCATGGCGCCATCTTTATTTCCTTCAAGTGGCGCCATGGCGCCACTTGTATTTCTTTCAATTAACTAGGCGCCATGGCGCATTTGCTTATGTATGTGGGTGGCGCCATGGCGCCATCTCCTCTGCATGTCCTGTGTTCCCGAAAGTTCCCAAGACACTTGCAATTGTTCCCAGATCCATGTATTAATGCTCCTACAAATATAACATAAAATAAATGATAAATGATATTTAATATCTCGAAATATAATAAAAAAATAAGCTAAAAATATCGTAGTAAGTGGGTATAAACCACACTTATCACCAACCCTAACAAACAAAACATAAAATAATAAACAAAATGATAAACTACAATCTTCACTTTCATTTGTTTTTCATTTTCTTCACCATCTTCATTTCCAAAATTTCTTCATCTTCATATTCTCTTACAAAAAATAAAAATAAAAACATTGGATGTTAACAAAAAATACAAAAAATGAAATAAAACCTTTAATAAATAAAGAATAAAAGAGGAAATAAAAGTATGAGAGAAAGAAAGTGAGAATATGAGTAATGAAAGAGCAAAAGAATTTATAGGAAAAAAATAACTTTTAGCGACGAAAACCTATTTCGTCGCTAAAGGTCCTCAAATATCGGGAATTATTTATGCCAAAATTTTGATATTTAGCTTCAAAATTTTTAACTTTTAGCATCGAAAATTCATCATTAAATATCAAAAAAATTAAATCTAATTTTATTAGGCGATAAATTCAAATCTTAGAAGGCGGGAAATTGAAAATTTTAAATTTACCATTTAGCATCGAAATTAAAATTCGACCATAAAGGTATATGATTTAGCGTCAAATTAAATTGTTCGACGCTAAATGATATTATTTTTTTAATATTTAAAAAAACTCACAACTTCTAAAATTTTATTTAAATTTTTTACATTTAGTGTCAAATTTAAATTTCGACGGTAAAAGTCTGCCATTTAGACCTTTCACGTCGAAATTTAAATTTGTGGCTAAATGGTTGTTCGACACAAAAGATTTACCTTTTAGCATCGAAATTAAAATTCGACGCTAAATGATTTATTAGCGTCAAAAAATAGTTTGGACGTTAAAGGTTCATTGATGAATACTAAAAAGTGTACATTTATTAAAAGGAAAATTAATCATTTTACACATGTAGTTTCATTAATCCCCTTAATTTAGCACATTTGTGAAATAATAATTAAATTTATATTTTATATATTTTATTGTGATTTTTATTTATTATGTAGGTGAAATAATAATTTGGATGCTTAACTAGAAAAATAGACTTAACATTTGGATTTTGGAGACCAGAAACTTGAAATGGCGTTCTAACAATATACAATTTCGGAAATTTCAACTTTGTGTAATTTTCAAATTTTGGACATAACTTTTTACTCCAATATCGGAGTAAGGTGATTTCAGTTCTAGATGAAATAAGACTCAAAGATCTACAACTTTAAAGTTCAAAGGATTTTCTAATTCTGAGATTTTCAAGGCCAAAATTGATGAAAAATCCAAAGTGTGTTATGTGTACTTATTAAAGTCATTATAAAAAAAAAATAGAAAATGACAATTTACAATTTACAATTGTCAAACTTTTACCAAACATGCTTGCATGTTTGGTGGAGGAAATTATGGAGAAAATGATGGAGAAAATGGTGGAGAAAGCTTGCAAAATTTCTATAAATAAGGGTGCTCTGTAACTCATTTTCCTCAGCTTCCTTCACACGATTCTCTCTAAAATTTTGTGAAGGGATCCAACTCTTGTGTTTTTGATTTTTTTTTAAAGCTTTCTTCTAATTTCTTTTTCTTTCAGTAATAAAATTATGTGTGTTTTTATTTAAAATTATGAGTAGCTAATTTCTTTTTGTTGGGGTAAAGAGTTGTAGGACACAGATGTTGGACGATGCTGTCTCGGGCTCGCGGCTCGGTTGGGAGTACGGAGTAGCCTGCGGGGGACTAAACCGGAGAAATAACATGGAGTCGCCACCCGGTGTGAACCGAAAAAATGATTTAAGGCCACATTCACCCCTCGCAAGGGAAGACCTCAAACCGTTTGGGTTCGGAATGGTCCCTTACTTATGCCACTTGCAATGAAATGATTTGTGCAATAATTTAATCGAATCTACGCAACATATTTCCAAGAATATTCTACTTTTAAGTTCACATGCATGAAAGTAATCATCATAACGGCGAATATACGATATCACACAATAATCTCATGAACATGTTGAGTCATCAAACACGAAAAATAAATAACAACCTAATCATGATTGTAAATTGAATGCCTACTGCAAAAGAAGATAACCAAATCATGCCTAGAGGAATAACGTACTAACAGCTAAATCATGTTTAAAACCAAGTAACATACTAACAACCTAATCATGCTTGAACACCATCTCACGAACACGTCAATTAGATAAATACGGGAATACAAATAGATGATAACAGTACAAGTATCAATAATGGAATGGTATGATTAATTACATGATAGAAGAGGAATCACCCAAGAAGCAATTATGTATGAAATGTGATGAAAAGGAATCAGTTCAGTGTATGTGCGTTCGTGTAGCGTTTGAAAACGCGTTCGAACGGTAAACAGAAGGTTCGTGTTCGTATAGCGTTTGAGAATGCGTTCGAACGGGACAAGACCTGATGAAACAAAACGCATGCTCGTTCGAGTAGCGTTCGTAAACACGTTCGAACGGTAAACAGAAGGTTCGCGTTCGTATAGCGTTTGAGAACGCGTTCGAACGAGATAAGACCTGATGAAACAAAACGCATGCGCGTTCGAGTAGCGTTCGTAAACGCGTTCAAACGGTAAACATAAGGTTTGCATTCATATAGCGTTTGAGAACGCGTTCGAACGGGACAAGACCTGATGAAACAAAATGCATGCGCGTTCGAGTAGCGTTCGTAAACGCGTTCGAACGGGAAACAGAAGGTTCGCGTTCGTGTAGCGTTCGAGAACGCGTTCGTGTAGCGTTCGAGAACGCGTTCGAACGGGACATGACCTGATGCATGATAGATGACGCAACACATACATAGATAAGCAAATCCACAATGTAGGACCTTGTGTGCCCGATTGAACTCATTCTCATTCAATCGGGTATACCTCGTCCGGCGTGGCAAAACATCGTGGTAAAGATAGCCTTTAGGCATTTTCCCTCGAATTGAGGACCTTGAATCCACCCTAGTTAGCCCATGCGCACTAGAATGTAATGCATGCGTAAATAAAGCAATGATATGCAAAGGGTAAATGACATAATAAAAGGCGGCAAAGTATTGTCACAAAGGTAACCTTTTGGACTTTTCTCCCCTCAAATTGAGAACCTTTATACCAACATACTAAGCCCATGTGCATTACATCACAATGCATACAAATGAATGAGACAATAATATGGACTTTCGTATATCCGATTAAACGTATCTCACATTCAATCAAACACACTTCGTCCGGCGCGGCAAAGTATTATCGTAAAGGTAGCCTTTTGGACTTTCCCCCCCTCAAATTGAGAACCTTTAGACTAACATACTAAGCCCATGCGCATTACATCACAATGCATACAAATGAATGAGACAATAATGTGGACTTCCGTATATCCGATTAAACGTATCTCACATTCAATCAAACACATTTCGTCTGGCGAGGTAAAGTATTGTCGTAAAGGTAGCCTTTTGGACTTTTCTCCCCTTAAATTGAGAACCTTTAGACTAACATACTAAGTCCATGTGCATTACATCACAATGCATAGAAAGTAAAATGCAGAAAGTAATAGCATACTAACGATTAAATCATACTTAAAAGATAAATAACATGCTAGCAACCCGATCATGCTCGAATACAATGTTGGATGAAACAAAATATGTGAATCTCTCAAGTGATAGGTGGCATTGTATCCCGAGTGCAAACCGCAATACCATCCATGCGGATTCGGCTATGAAATTTACGTCCGGGTTTCCATCCGATATACCACAAGAGAGAACACATATTTCATTCATTCAAGGACCACAACATATATTAACAAACGACTCGCATGCGAGGGAATTCTAATAAACAACAAAAAAGATGAGAATAAATAAAAATGGGGCCCTCAGGTCTAACTTCTTAGGTCGTCTCTCGAAAGTGCGTTACACGGCCGTCGAATGGTTGGTACTCCGCGATTCCTCTGATTCACTGGTCCACTGTTCTCGTTCACTGCTTCGGTGTTTTGAGCTGTCATTTTCTCTGTTTTGCTGCTGTTTTGCTACTGTTTTATTGTTGTTTCTTGCGGTAAATAAGGGTTGTTTTAGGGTTAATTCGGGGACTGTTTTGGACTGTTTTAGGGCTGCAGTTAGGGGCCGTTTTATGTTTATTGGTTTCAGTTCAAGGGTTGGTCTGCGTGTGGTAGTGTTGCTGTGTATCTATTGGTGTGTTTTTGAGTCTTAGGGCTGTGTCGTTTATGCTTGCCTTAGGGCTGTGTGTTTTTTAGATTGAGCTAGGAGAGTTTTGGGTGTTAATGCTTTGCAGAATTTTCTGTGTTTTTCATGTATGTGTTAGGGTGTGAAAGGTTGGTTTGGGCTTCTTTTTATAGGAAAAGGCTAGAGTTTCTAAGGTTTGAATATGAATTGATCAAGTAATTATGGGGGGAATATTTTGATTAGTGTCTCACAAGGAAAAAACTTCTTAAGTTAGGGAGGAGATTTGGTTTGATTGGGAAGGTGATATATTTGATTTGTTTATTTAGGTATGTGAATTATTTAGATTGGGATGTGATTTATTTAATTTAGGAAGGATATTATTTTAATTTGTGACATGTTTTAAATGTTTTAATTATTTTTGGGTGGGTTTTGGTGGGCTAATTGGGCTTGGGCGTGAGGCTAGCAACAAAACTAGAAGTACTGACACCGTTCGAACGTCGATTCGAACGATGCACGAACACCCGCAATCTGCTTGACGTTCGAACGTGTTAACGAACGCAGCACAAACGAAAGCAGTGAACATGTGAATTGAATCCGATGACATACTTATTCTGAATTTTCCCTTCCGACATTCGTTTCCCGCGACTTCCGTGACTTAAAAGGTAGTGTCTCCAAATGAGACTCATCATAGGGACTTATATGCAAAATGCAGTGCCTACAGTCGCCCCCACTTTGATGGGACTTGTGCAGTATGTGACAATGACAATCATATCAAAGTTGTGCAATGCATTTTTACTTATCTGACTTGCCAGCTGCCACCTGACTTGCCTATTGCTTCGAGCTGATTTGATGATGCAGTGGACCTCAATCCTGGGACGCATCCAAATAACTGCAACCGACAACGGAGGTCTCGACCCTGGGACGCATCCCAATACCGCTGACAATGTGGGTCACGACCATGTGACGCATCCCTAAAACTGATGATGCAGTGGACCTCGATCCTGGGACGCATCCCAATAACTACAACCGACAACGGGGGCCTCGACCCTGGGACGCATCCCAATACTGCTGACAATGTGGGTCACGACCCTGGGACGCATCTCCAAAACTACTGATGATGTGGGTCACGACCCTGGGACTCGTCCCCAAAACTGATACTGATAATATGGGTCACGGCCCTGTGACTCATCCCCAAAACTGCTGATGATGTGGGTCATGACCCTGAGACTCATCCCAAAAACTGATGCTGATGATGTGGGTCACGACCTTGGGACTCATCCCCAAAACTGATATTGATACTGACGTGGGCCTCGCCCCCAAGCTGATACTGATGTGGGCCTCGCCCCTAAACTGACACTGATGTGGGCCTCACCCCAAACTGATAATGACGTGAGCCTCGCCCCCAAACTGACACTGATGTGGGCCTCGCCCCAAACTGATACTGGCGTGGGCCTCGCCCCCATACTGATGCGGATGTGGGCCTCGACCCTGAGACTCATCCCCAAAACTGATGTTGATGATGTGGATCACGACCCTATGACTCATCCCCAAAACTGCTGATGATGTGGGTCACGACCTTGGGACTCATCCCCAAAACTGATGTTGATGTGGGCCTCGCCCTGGGACTCATCCCCAACACTGATGTTGATGTGGGCCTCGCCCCCAAACCGATGTTGACATGGGCCTCGCCCCCAAACTGATGCGGATGTGGGCCTCGACCCTGGGACTCATCCCACAACTGATGCTGACATGGGCCTCGCCCCCAAACTGATGTTTGATGTGGGCCTCGTCCCCAAACTGATGCGGATGTGGGCCTCGCCCCCAAATCGATGTTGAAATGGTCCTCGCCCCCAAACTGATGCAGATGTGGGCCTCGACCCTGGGACTCATCCCCCAACTGATGCTGACATGGGCCTCGCCCCCAAACTGATGCGGATGTGGGCCTCGAACCTGGGACTCATCCCCCAACTGATGTTGACATGGGCCTCGCCCCCAAACTGATACTGATTCCTTCCTGAAATTGATGACAATGTACTGTTGCTGCTTCTAGTTAGCTTGCTTTTGCCGCCTTCTTTTTTTCTTCTTTGAAACCTGTTAGTACAAAACAGAACAAACACAAAAGAATGCAAATATGTTACGTGTATGCATGCATGCGTGAATGAGTTTCATATCCCGTTGGGTTAGGTCTTCTGTCAATTCCCTTGGTGACTGCTCGGTCTTCTTTCCCTCAGGCAAAATACTACTTCAATCTATCCACGTTGATTAGCTCGATGAACTCGTTCCCTTCCAAATCTGACAGTCTCACTGCCCCATTTCCCATTACTTTCTGCACTATGTAGGGTCCTTCCCAGTTAGGTCTGAACTTTCCTCTTGGGTCTGTCATCGACGGCATCGACTGCTTAAGTACCAAATCACCCTTTCTGATCTTAGTAGGACGCACTTTCTTGTTGAATGCTCGGGCTAGTCTCTTTTGATATATCTGCATGTGATGCAAGGACTTCAGCCTCTTTTCATCCAGTAGTGCTAACTGTTCAAATCTCTGTGCGGCCCATTCTTGTTCAGGTAATTCTGTTTCTGCTAATACCCTCAATGATTATATCTCAACTTCCACTGGCAGTACTGCTTCCATTCCATAGACCAAAGAGTAAGGCGTGGCTCATGTTGTTGTTCTTACTGATGTTCTGTACCCTCACAGGGCATACGGTAGTTTGTTAGCCCAATCTTTTCAGTTCTCTGTCATCTTGGCTAATATCTTCTTTACTGTCTTATTGGCTGCCTCAACTGCCCCATTTGCCTGCGGCCGGTAAGGTGACGACTTGTGATGTCCTATCCCATATCTCTGTAGCATTGCCTTCGTTTCCCCTTGAAACTGAACTCCGTTATCTGTCACTACATGATGCGGCATCCCATATCGACATATGATGTTCCGAGCTATGAACTTCGCCATCTGCTTTACTGCGACGTTACTAAATGACTCAGCTTCCACCCATTTTGAGAAGTAGTCCACTGCCACTACTATGAAACGATGTCCATTCGATGCACTCGGTTGAATCTCCCCGATCATATCAATTTCCCATGCTGAGAAAGGCCATGGCTCTGATAGCCCATGTAACTCGGTGTGCGGAAGATGATTCAAATTACCGTGTGCTTGACAATCATGACAATGTCTTACCAGTTTTGCACAGTCTGTCTCCATGGTCAACCAGTAGAAACCCTGTCTTACAATCTTGCGAGACAAATTCAACCCATTCATATGCGGTCCACATACCCCGACATGTATTTCTTCCATTGCCTTCTGAGCCTCTTCTTTTCTCAAACACTTCAACTGAACGCCATTTACCTGTCTCTTGTACAATTCTCCTTTCAAAATCACATACTGAGAAGCCAACTTCTGAATGACTATTCTGTCTTTTCTGCTTGCTCCTTCTGGGAATTCTTCGTGTTCCAGATACCTCTGAATGTCATGATACCAAGGTTTACCATCGTCGATCTCTATTTCCAGAACTCTTTCTATCTCATAAACGGGTATGTTTGCTGTTGTCAGTACCAATGGTCTCATCACTAACTTCTCTGGATTTTCTCAAGTCGCTGCAAGTGTAGCTAATGCGTCTGCCATCTGATTCTCTTCTCGCGGCAAGTGCTGAAATTTACAATCGGGGATAGCCTGTGCCAACTTTCTGAGGTAAAAAAAGTAAGGTTTCAAACGTTCTTCCTTCAATTCCCATTCTCCATGCATCTATCGGACTACCAACATCGAATCTCCGTAGACCTCCACGCTCTCAGCCTTCAAGGTTATCAATGCAGTCAATCCAAAAGCACATGCTTCATACTCGGCCATGTTGTTAGTTACTCCGAACGTCAACCTCTTGGCCATAGGCAAGGTTTCTCCCTCGGGGGTCACTATCACAATCCCAATTCCGGCTCCTTTACAATTCACTGCTCCGTCGAAATACATTTTCCATCCTTGAACTGTTATTGCTTGGATCTCTTCATCTGGGAATTCAAACTTGTACTGATCCCCTTCAATAGGTTGCAATGCCAGGAACTCTGCTACGGCTCGCCCCTTTATTACTTTGGAGGTGAGATACTCAATGTCAAACTTTGTCAGCAACACTAACCATCTGCCCAACTTCCCCACTAGCGAAGGCACTGAATGTAGATACTTCAAGGGATTTTCTTTGGCTACCACATGGATCTTGTAAGACTGGAAGTAATGCCGCAGTTTTCTGGACGCCCATACCACTGCCAAGCAGATCTTCTCTACTTCTTGATAGCGGGCTTCGTACGGAAGCATCTTCTTACTGAGATAGTAGACTGCATGCTCTACCCCCGTCTCATCTGTCTGTACCATCATGGCCCCCAGTGCTTCTGATTCTATGGCCAAATACAATATCAAAGGTCTGCCCGGTCTCAGAGGTTTCAATACATGAGGTTTTACCAAGTATTCTCTGATCTTGTCGAAGGCTGCTTGACATTGCTCATTCCATTTCACTGGCTGGTCTTTTCTCAGCAGTTTGAAGATAGGCTCACATACTGATGTCAACTTGGCGATGAACCGACTGATACACTGAATTTTCCCGAGGAATGCTCTGACTTCCTTCTCTGTCTTCGGTGCTGGCATCTCATTAATTGCTTTGATCTTCTCAGAGTCTACCTCTATTCCTCCCATTCCAACTGTATGTCCCAGCAATTTTCCTGATGTTACCCCAAACACACATTTCTTGGGATTCAACCGCAAGTTGTATTTGTCAACTCTCTGAAAGAACTTCTCTAATGCTTCTATATGCCCAATTATTGTCTCTGATTTTACCATCATATCATCCACATACACTTCAATCTCTTTGTGCATTAAGTCGTGGAATAGTGTAGTGGCCATCCGCTGATAAGTAGCTCATGCATTCTTGAGCCCAAATGGCATTACCTTGTAACAATATGTGCCCCACTCGGTGACAAAGGCAGTCTTGTGCTTGTCTTCTTCAGCCATAAGAACCTGATTGTATCCTGAAAACCCATCTGCAAATGAATACATGGCAGATAAGGCCGCACTGTCAACTAGCACATCTATATGAGGTAAGAGGAAAATCATCTTTCGGGCAAGCATTGTTAAGATCTCTGTAATCCACACACATTCTGACCTTCCCATCTTTCTTTAGCACCGGCACAATATTTGCCAACCACTCAGGATACTTCACCACTTCCAGGAATCCCACATCTATCTGTTTCTTGACTTCTTCTCTGACTTTCTCGACCCACTCAAGTCTCATCAGTCAAAGTTTCTGTTTCACCGGCTTCATATTTGGATAAGTTGGAATTGTATGTTGGGCGATGCTTCTGTCTACTCCAGGCATGTCCTCATAGGACCAAACAAACACTTTGGCATATTTGGCCAATATTCATTTTAATTTCTTGGGGCTCTCTGGCGTACCAAGGTTGAATGCATTTGTTCTGGTGGAACTGATATCAAATATACTCAAGTCATGCAAATTGAAATGGAAAGACTCAGACGAGTAAGCAAAATGATTGTCTTTATTGCTAGCAGATGTAGGAATACATTCAAATAAATCAGAGAGATAAACATCTTCATCCTCCACAGATGCTTCATCTCCCACAGCTGGTTCTTCCTCATTTTCCTCGAGGGTCAGGCCCTCCAACTTCATCAGCTCTTCTTCCCATTTCTCATCTTCCTTCTTCACAATTTCTGATGCCAGTGACTTCTCACTTATCACCTCCTGAAAGATCTCAAACCCGGGTACCACAATCCCATTGAATTCTACCGGTTCAGGTTCTCCATGATATCCCGTTGCCTTTACAAAGCATTCCATCAGCTTCAACATTTTCTTCTTGGCTTTCGGCTTATCCTCATCAGACATGTATCCCAACCCTCTCCGGGTAGTCTGCCCCTTAAAGTTGGCAATGTCGAACCTTTACCCGCTCGAACTTCATCTTCTCCATGATCCTAGCCACCTTAGGATCCACCCACTCCTCAAAAGTTGCCGATACTGGAACCTCGCGAAAGGCTGTATCTCTAAAGCAGCCACATCATTATCTACTTCAGCTCGGATGGTGACAATCTCTCCCCCGTAGGGAAACTTAATAACTTGATGTAGAGTGGAGGGCACGCCCCCAAGCTTGTGGAACCACGGCCTTCCCAATAACAAGATAAAAATAGCCGGGATATCCAGTACTGTGAGCTCAACCTCATCCTCAATCGGGCCAACCTTGACTACTGCGGCAAAGTTACCCTCAACTCCTCGCTTGCTATTATCATAAGCTTTTATGGTCATATTGGAGGGATTCAGATCCGTTGCCTTCATACCCAGCTTCGCCAAAATCTTCAATGGACACACATTGATGGATGAGTCATCATCTACCATCACACAAAATGTCTTCTTGCCCCTTACTTCAACCCTGATGAATAAAGGCTTGTTGTGATTTCTTCCCTCGGCCGGGAGTTCCTCCTCAGAAAAGGTTATTATCTGTAAAGCTTCTTTTTGCACTGATCTGACAAACATCACGGGGTTGGCATCCTCCGTTACCATTATCTTGCTCAAGGCCTCAACCATTGCCCGCATGTGCTCCTAAGACGAACACAATAATTCCCAGATGCTAACATGTGCCCGTGTCTTCCTCAACTGACGTGCACTACATCCCCCTCAGCATTCTCCATATTTTCTGACACTCCTCTGCCTTCCGTCAACGCTTCTTTACCCTTCTCAGCCGTATCACTGTAGAAACGCCCGCTGTGTGTCATTCCTCTTACCACCTCTTCATCACTACTGGAGAAATCTTCCCAGAAATTCTTCCCCTGTTCTGTTTCATCCTCGCTGCTGCTATCCCAAATTTACAGGCAGAAGGCTTGGTGGTCAAAGGATTTGAGGACAAGGCTTTCGGGTAGGCCAGAGTTTATCATATAGGTTGGTGGTGTGACAGAGTGGTAATTCGGCGGTTTTGTGTGTGTTAGGCTGTTCTGTTTCTGGGTCGGGTATCTTTTTGGAGTCTATAAGGTCCTGGATTTCATGGCGAAGGCGGGCACAATTGTCAGTGTCATGGCCCTTCTGTTGATGGAAATGACAATAGTGGTTCAGGTTGAGATGTGGTGGTGGAGGGTGTGGAAGTGGTTTGGTTTCTAAGGGTTTCAGAAGTCTCTGTCTCTTTAATTTCTCCAATACCTTAGACAAGGGTCTACCCAGGTCGGAGAAACGCCGGTTCCGGATAGCAGCAATCTCAGCAGAAACAGGTTTGGCACCTGATGTTCCTCCAATGGGCCTCATGTTCAGGCTATAGAACTTTCTGTTCTCAGCTTCTTCTTCTTCAATATCCATGACAGTCTCCCTCAACTGTCGAAAATCAGTAATCATGGAGGTCATCCTCCTCAACTTGCCATAGATTGAGGGCTTAGTACCCTTGATAATCATTTTTATCTGGTCATTCTCTGAGGGCCGAGTCTGCATTTTCAAAAGCTGGCTCCTCCAACGGTCTACATATTCCTTGAAGCTTTCTTCTGGCTTCTGCTTGGTGTTTTCTAAGTCCCGGAGTGACAAGTCGATCTCCAGATCTGTAACATACTGTTTCAAAAAGGCCTCTGCCAATTCCCTCCAATCCTCATTGATCTTCCTCTCCAGGTTGTGATACCATACCACGGGTGCCCCCTCGAGTGACATCCCAAACATTTTCTGAACCTGACGCTTGGATAAACCCACTGAACTCATAACTGAAACATACTGACGGAGATGGACCCTCGGATCCCCATTCCCGTTGAACCTGGCCATATCTGGCATCTTGAATTGAGCTGGCAACTGTTCTTCAAAGGTCATTGCCTCATAATCTAGCAGGTCTTCATGTTTGCCCCTCATCTTACGGGTAACCGACTCTACCTGATCTCAGAGTTTTTGCAGTTCAGCTTGAGACCCTGCCACTTTCCCCGCAGCATATTCAGCCATATCATCATCAAAACCTGGAATATCATCATTCAATCTAGTCGGAGGGTCTTCACACCTCTCATTCTCAGAGTTTCCCCCAGCACGGGGCACAACCATATTGGCCATAGCAGCAGTCAAGGCTTGCAACTGTTCAGTAACCTTGGTGAGATTGGTTTCCAACTGATCCATACGGGATGTTTCATTCTCTGATTCGCTCATGTTTGCTATCGGCCTTTTAACAAGTCTTCCATTTTCCCTAACCCAACGGATATCTATGATGGCTCTTAAGACACAAGAGAGTTAACATGATGTGTGTATGCATGAGATGCATGAGATACGTGCGATGTGTGGAACATATAATTCGGCTCATTTTCATTTTAAAGCTTCAATCATATTATTGCAAGGTGCAAACTTGTCCCAATTGAAAAGGACCAACAGGTTTACACCTTTGCGACAACATGGTTAAATAACTTCAAATGATAAGGGGCCCAAACACAAGATGGCCCATCGGTATTTTAGAAACTTTTGGCCCAATTGTCATAGGATACGAACTCGTCCCATTTTAAATGGCCCAACAAGTTCGCATTTCTGACAAAAGTCCAACTGCATCAAAATGAGGATGGTCCCCAAATACAAGCATAAAGAGATAATTCAAGCATAAAACAATAATTTCTACAGAGCGGCCCATCGACATTTCAGAAACTTTTGGCCCAATTGTCATAGGATACGAACTCGTCCCAGTTTAAATGGCCCAACAAGTTCACATTTCTGAAAAGAAGCCCAACTGCATCCAAATGAGGATGGTCCACAAGCACAAGGAAATAGTTACTATAGGTCATACAACTCCGGTCTACGTGTGGGTTTGTGGGAGTGTGAACAAAGACTCTCGCTGGCGAAGGATTGCCCACAACTAGGTCTCCCCACTCAAGGGTTCGAGCAACCAAGTGAGCGCACCTTTTTTATACCTTACGGTAAATGCCAACGAGTTATGGTGCGTGACTGACTGTCAAATGGATTTCCCATTGTAGATTACCCAGTGGGAGGGCGGAGCGAACTCTCTTAAAAACCCAAGACTCTTAGGCTCTTATCGCTTGGTGACATGAATAAACAACGAGTCCTCCAAATTAGTCCATCACGGTAGGCTACAAGTACATGATTATCTAGGTGCCTTCGCAGCTTTTCCTTATAGAAATGTAGTGAATGAGGGAAAACACCAAACCATTACCTAGCCTTAAAAGTGCCTTTGATTAAACCCCTTTCAACCCACGGTAAACACGGTTAATTAAAGCACAAATCACAATCATTACAAGGCATTATTTCGGGGCCAATTCTCTATCCCCAGTGGAGTCGCCAGACTGACACAGATGTTGGATGACGTTGTCCCGGGCTCGCGGCCCGATTGGGAGTACAGAGTAGCCCGCGGGGGACTAAACCGGAGAAATAACATTGAGTCACCACCCGGTGTGAACCGGGAAAATGATTTAAGGCCGCACTCACCCCTCACAAGGGAAGACCTCAAACCGTTTGGGTTCGGAATGGTCCATTACTTATGCCACTTGTAATGAAATGATTTGTGCAATAATTTAATCGAATCTACGCAACATATTTCCAATAATATTCTACTTCTAAGTTCAC
This sequence comes from Zanthoxylum bungeanum, assembly GCA_019454045.1. Classification (NCBI taxonomy): domain Eukaryota; kingdom Viridiplantae; phylum Streptophyta; class Magnoliopsida; order Sapindales; family Rutaceae; genus Zanthoxylum; species Zanthoxylum bungeanum. Next base: position 278,919 of record SKCR01029352.1, on the reverse strand, counting down.
ATGCATGAAAGTAATCATCATAAAGGCGAACATACGATATCACACAATAATCTCATGAACATGTTGAGTCATCAAACACGAAAAATAAATAACAACATAATCATGAATGTAAATTGAATGCCTACTGCGAAAGAAGATAACCAAATCATGCATAGAGGAATAACGTACTAACAGCTAAATCATGCTTAAAAACCAAGTAACATACTAACAACCTAATCATGCTTGAACACCATCTCACGAACAAGTCAATTAGATAAATACGGGAATACAAATAGATGATAACGGTACAAGTATCAATAATGGAATGGTATGATTAATTACATGATACAAGAGGAATCACCCAAGAAGAAATTATGCATGAAATGTGATGAAAAGTAATCAGTTTAGTGTATGTGCGTTCGTATAGCGTTTGAAAACGCGTTCGAACGGTAAACAGAAGGTTCGCGTTCGTATAGCGTTTGAGAAGACGTTCGAACGGGACAAGACCTGATGAAACAAAATGCATGTTTAGTGTATGTGCGTTCGATTTTTCTTTCCGGCTCGGGTCTGCTCTTGTACCGCCGAGACCGATGTTTCCTTCCGGCTCGGGTCTGCTCTTGTACCGCCGAGAACGATGTTTCTTTCCGGCTCGGGTCTGCTCTTGTACCGCCGATACCGATGTTTCCTTCCGGCTCGGGTATGCTCTTGTACCGCCGAGACCGATGTTTCTTTCCGGCTCGGGTCTGCTCTTGTACCGCCGAGACCGATTTTTCTTTCCGGCTCGGGTCTGATCTTGTACCGCCGAGAACGATGTTTCTTTCCGGCTCGGGTCTGCTCTTGTACCGCCGAGACCGATGTTTCCTTCCGACTCGGGTCTGCTCTTGTACCGCCGAGACTGATGTTTCTTTTCGGCTCGGGTCTGCTCTTGTACCGCCGATATCGATGTTTCTTTCAGCTCGGGATCGGGTTACGTCCCACCGAGTCGGCTTCTTTGGACTGGGGATGTAACATTCCCCCAGAGCCAAGTCTTTCTTTCAGCTCGGGTCGGGTTACGTCCCACCGAGTCGGTTTCTTTGGACTGGGGATGTAATATTCCCCCAGAGCCAAGTCTTTCTTTTAGCTCGGGGTCGGGTTACGTCCCACTGAGTCGGCCTCTATTGGTCTGGGGATGTAACATTCCCCCAGAGCCAAGTCTTTCTTTCAGCTCGGGGTCGGGTTACGTCCCACCGAGTCGGCTTCTTTGGACTGGGGATGTAACATTCCCCCAGAGCCAAGTCTTTCTTCAGCTCGGGGTCGGGATACGTCCCACCGAGAGACTTATCATCGGCATGGGATCGGAGCATCTCCCCCATGGTCGGCCCTCTATTGGTCTGGGGAGGTGACATTCCCCCAGAGCCAAATGTTTTTCTCAGCTCGGGGTCGGGTTACGTCCCACCGAGTCGATCGTCATCAGCATAAGGGCAAAGCATTTTCTCCACGGGTAGATATCGGGATCCTCGTTGACTGAGCACATGAGGGTGGCAGGAATGACCAGATTTGCAGCCAATGCATTTTTCTCTGCGGTTCCTGGAGTGACCACTGACGGATTCATCGGCACACCATCTTTTTTTATAGTTCCCGGCATCAACTCGCAAACTCGTTGTTACCGAGAACTAGGGGATAGATGTTGATGGTGTTTTTAAGCACTATGATATTTAAGCAGCAGGACAGAGGGTAAAAATGTAATTCCATTCACGATCGAGACCACTAATACCAACCCGACCACACGAGTTTGGGTCCGAGCACTTATGAGCGGTAACCCGACCACTTGAGATCGGATGACCGGGCATTATCAGATCGATAGCAGCATTCTCAGTTCAAATGACCATTATGGCCGACCTCATGAAGACCGAGCACATGGCGAGGCGTGCTCAGGAAGATAATGCATCATATTCTTGCGGATAAGACGACAAGTTATCCTATTTTAATGAGGAAAACTGGTGAGTCAGAGTCCTAGTAGGATAAAGAAAGTAAAGGTAGTTTCAATTAGGAATCCTTATGGGAAAATGAAATTATTTCAACTAGGAAATTCTTGTAGGAGAAGGAATATGATTTCTACACTATTATAAATAGAATGGTAGAGTGTGCATAAGGAGAAGAATGAAGAGAAAGATCATTACGATCAGACTTGTAAACACAAGAGATATCAGAGAAGCATATCTCAGTAATAAAAGTATCGTTCGTTGTGTGCCCGTGGACGTAGGTGGGATCTGATCCGCCGAACCACGTTAAATCTCCTTGTTGATTGGTGTATTTATCTGTCTTTTGCTAAGTTTGCTTTTGGTTCCCCCATAACCAAACAAATTCACTATTGAGGGAGGATTGTCTCGGGAGTAATATTCTCATATTGCCCTGAGACCAAAATCAGCCGTCAACAATATTTATTTTTAGGTCGAAATCGTATAATATTTATAACACATTTCTTATACGGAGTAATCTTTTTGCTTGATCCTTATCAAAAGATAAGGTAATTATCCCAACTCAAGTAAGAATTGACATTAATACGATATTAAAAAAGAAAAAAAATGCTTATCATGATAAGAAAAATTAGTTCATAATTAAGATTATCTCAAACTTATATAACTCATTTTAAATATTCTAGATCGATGCGGATAAACACCTTAACATTCAAACACATATGTTTAATGCAATGATCACCTCTTTAATTATCATTATATCTAGTGTTTGATTTAAACATACACCCTACATTCAACTTGTTTTGCAAGTCATTTAATTCGCTCATTAAGTAGATCGATGAACGATGACTTGCTTTTGACTTAATGGCTAGAGACAACGTCTCATTTCTTGTATCCTTGGACATTGAATTTGTCTACATTTGCAAGCTAGCTTGACAGCATGTCCCATGCATTAAATTAAACGTGTCACCTAATTGGTTATTATAGCTTTCATCAATTTGCTTAACTACATTTGTCTTTTCTTTGACATTTCGATAATGATAAGTCGCCACATGAATATGAAATTGATAGCTAATTAAGATCAAGATAATTTATATAATTAATAATAAAACGATCCCAAATATTACATATATATAATCAAATTGTATACGTACGAAAATAAATCAGAAATTAAAAGGCTTCAAGTATCAACACGTACAACTCTTGGCACATGAACAGGAAAGTTATGAATCTCATCAATCCAAGGATTTATCTCCTTAGCAGGATTGATGGTCCTCAATGCTTGCCACACAGCACTGTTACACTTGAATCCTGACCCAAATGCAATCTGCCAAGTCCTGTCACCCTTTCTGATCCTTCCCTTGGCCTCAGAGTAAGCCAATTCATACCACAACGAGCTGCTAGATGTGTTACCAAATCTATAGAGAGTCATTCTTGAAGGCTCCATATGCCTTTCACTTAGATCTAGATTCTTCTCTAGCTCATCCAACACTGCTCTCCCTCCAGCATGGATGCAAAAATGCTCGAAAGCAAGCTTAAAATCAGGAATATATGGCTTGATTTTCATTTGAAACACTTTTCTTGCGACTAAAGTTGCGAAAAACAAGAGCTGTTCCGACATTGGAAGTACTAATGGTCCGAGTGTGGTGATGTTAGTTTTAAGTGCTTCTCCGGCAACAGCCATTAGGTCTTTTGAGAGTGAGACTCCAATTCTTTTGGTGTCATCTTCTCTTTGGAAGACACAATTGTAACATTTGTCATCAGCACCCTTGTGGGTACGAACGGTGTGGATGAGTTGATACTTTGATCGGCGGCGATCGGATGATCGGTTTGATAAAAGGATTGCGGCACCGCCCATTCGGAAGAGGCAGTTTGATACAAGCATGGACCGGTCATTGCCAAAGTACCAGTTGAGTGTTATGTTCTCCATGCTCACCACCAAGGCATAGGAATTGGGATGCACCTATACATTAAAATCACAAATAATTAATTTATATTTTTTTGTTAAAACATCAAATTGTGTTTTTTTTTTTTCTAATACTGTTTTAACATTTGGATAAGATGAGATTTTAATTAAAATTACAAAAAAATAAAATAAAATTTAATTCTAAGAAAATCAAAATATCATTCCCCCAGGATTTATTGACTTAAAATTCAACTTAAGCAGTTGATAGATGTTTGGTTGAAGTTGCATTAAAGTCTTTACCTAATAATACCAGCTGGTCACATGTGCATAGGATCACACCTTTTTTTCACTCAAAAAAAAAAAAAAGAAACAGGACATAATCCCATCCCACAACATATATATATGTGACCACATTAATATGTAAATTAATTAGTACTATAGAATCCTCGTTAATAGTGTATGATCAAAAGCTAAATAATGATAAAGAGAGGTGGTGGCAGAAATTAATATTTAACCTGTAAAAGCTGTTTGGCAAGGTCAATTGAAATAAGACCAGCACTGCAGCCCATACCACCAAGATTATAGCTCAAAATATTGCCTCTAAGCTTGTAATGATTCACAATCATGGCTGATAAAGACGGTGTCGGATTGAACAAGCTGCAATTCACCACAAGAATCCCAATATCCTTAGCCTTAACACCAGTTTTGGCCAAGAGCGCATCAATGGCACCAAACATAACCATCTCAGCTTCCTTTCTTGCCTCAGCAATACAAGGATTCGGTGGAACCCGCAGCAACGCCTCAGGAAAATAAGTATCCTGTCCCAAACCGGACCGTTCAAGAATTTTCTTCTGAAACGCCAAATTATCTTCCGAAAAACACCCAATACCCTTGGACCTATCCATGAAAATTTCTCTAGTGCACTTACGCTCTGGCTCAGGCTTGTAACATGCAAAATCAACCAAATACACTTTCCTTGGGCGGCTCATGAAATAAAGCGTGCCCAAAAACACCATGAGACTTGAACATAAAGTGACTGTAACAAGATTGAACTTGAGTTGGTTCCATAGCTGGACAAAATCTTGGACTGTGAGAGTTGAAAGATGTGCTGAAGAGATTGCTAGAATTGGTACAAGCAATAAATACAAGACATTTGAGATTAAATAATGGTAACCAAGCTTCACATATTTAAGCCTAACCGATAAAAGAAAATTCGGAAGCTTATTATTTTCTCTTCTTTCATGAGAAGCTGAGGCTTCGGGTTGCAGGTTCGGATTCGGTTTATTCTTCTGATCATCGGCCATTTTTGGTACAAATTAAACGAATGAAGAATTTGATGTATGTGAAAAGTGTGAGCTGAGTAATGACTTGCAAAATAGAAAGGGATATGAGGATTTAAAGGGGGCTAATGGCACTGTAGCCAATTGGTAGGATACAACTACCCCAACGAACTTTTTAATTGTTAAACGGCCATGGCATTCAATTTGCCAACCGGGAAACTAGCGGGACTTTTCCGCGTATTATATTCTAGTGCATATTTGACCTCCACTTCCCTAAACAATTTCGAATTTGCCACTTTTGTGGAAGGTCAGGAATGTACCTGTCAAATGTCAATTGGGGCACGTGTCAAGTTATTCGAGGTGCAATATGACATGTTAACTAGGTCGTTCACCAGTGGAAAATTAGAGTTTATTCAATCAAATAATCATAAATATGTATTATTATTATTTTACAGTGATGATTTTTTTATTATTATTATTTATAATAAGAATGTTGTTTTTTTTCATTTTTTCTGACAGTTATTTAAATGACTAAAATACTTTCATTGTAAATTATATATATACATTTTCAAATATATATGGTTATCAAAATTGAATATCAATGTAATCGAGGTTGATGGCCTATTTAATGTAAATGGACGTACGACCTCCTTATTTGTGAAAAATGTAAATAAACATAGATCCAAAGGATGCCTAGCATTACTCTTACCATATATTCATAATCATTTATAATTGAGAAGTCTCAATGGGCGTGACTTGGTGGTGTATGGTTCAGGATCTCACATTGAGGTTTTGGATTCGAATCCAGATAGTGTGTTTCTTGTAAGAGCCTAAGACAGCCAGAGGTTTTACCTGCTCCGCTTAAGCACGAAATTGGTGGTTTGGCGGTGAGGTTTCCAACGTTTTCAAAAATAATAATAATAAATTTATAATTGAGAAATAGGATATAAATTGTTAGAAACCATTCAGCTGTTTTTTCACATTTAAAATTTAAAACGTGATTACTATATTCATCCTTTACATAGACCATGCATTTAAGTTTTTAAAGCTCATTTTGTTAAGGCACAGGAGTCCAAAATTCTAATTTATACTCCTTCCCCAAAATCATCCATTAGCTTTGTCTAATTTTTGTTTTCTAAGATCTGTTCTTTTCAATTTCAAGCCAAGCAGCCAGCCCCAAATCACCGCAAATGTAGACACCAACTTAATTCATAATTTAGATCCAGTATTCATCTTTTTGTGATTATTTTTTATAATAGTCATGTATAGTAATGGACGGATAAGATTCATTTATTTATAAAATTTTATTTAATAACTACCAATTATAATTTATAAAAGACTCAACAAAAAATTTAAATCTGTATCAAATCAAAGTCCTTGATAAATTCAAGGCATTTAGTGTTTCGAAAGTGATGCAATTTTGATTTTATTTGTCTTTTTGATATTGTGACAGCTTCAAAATTAAATATATATGCCCTTATTATAATTAAGGGCTAAAGTGTCACAATTCAGTATTGAGCATTGAGTCAATCGTCAATATTTATCTAATGTGGGTTCTATGTGAGTCATACTTATCTATTGATTGTTGATGCAGTATTCGACACAAATTCAACTCAACATTGAATCTTAAGGATGAGTCAAAATGCCACTAAGGTGACTCATATAGACTCACATGAATGTAGGGTAAGGTCTCCCAACAAGAGTCTTTTAGGGCACAAATTGGTCAACTATTATCAAAGCTTTCTATGCCTATTGCAGTTCCATTTTTCGTGCCCGACTTGCTTTTTCTAGCTTTAGTGCTTATCGGCTTAAACAACATATAACTTGAGAAAGAGATGCAAATTGACTAACAGCTTTTTGAATTGAATGAAGGGGCCATGCCATAAGTATTATGTTAGGTGAGCTAAATATATATATGCGCCTATTACTTGGGCACGTTAACATATTACAAGTTTCATCAAGCCTCTCATAATCTCATATAAATAAACGTTACATGTAATATAATAATGGGTTATTTACGTTTCACTACTAAAGTTATGATCAAATAACAATTGGGTACTATGAATATTAATATATTACATTTTACTACTAAACTTATAAAAATTTAACATTATACTACTTTTCCATCCAAATCGTTAGTTAACCGTCAGTTGACCTTTAAAAAGACTGTTTTATCCTCCAAATAAAATAAAAGTGAAAATTATAATTATACCCTTTAAAAAACATATCTAAATCTTATGTATAACAATAAGAGAAATACAATCAACAATCACATTTATAAAAATACTTCAATCTCTAAATTATCCATATAACCCAATAAAATAAAATAAAATTAATTTACCAAATAATTTAATAATTAAAATTCTCATAATAACCAAAATACTTTAAAGTATAACAATAAAAGAGATATACTCAAGAATCATTATTTCCAATATTCAGCCGTACGATTACCACCGTTGATTAGAATATTTATAATTTATAATAATGTGTGTGTTAAGACTCTTTTATCCTTAAGATGTCAATATGATGTCATGGTCAACTAACGGTCAACTAACGATTTGGATGGAAAAATAATAAAATGTTAAATTTTTATAAGTTTAGTAGTAAAATGTAATATGTTAATATTCATAGTACCCAATTGTTATTTGATCATAACTTAAGTAGTGAAACATAAATAACCCTATAATAATATACTAAACGTGCGAGAGATAAATAAGTTTCGCTCTTTGTCCAAGTACTATTTCATCGATTTCTTTCAAATAAGATATAGAAAATAACGATTCAGTAATAAAGTTCAATTAGTAAAACGTGTTGATGTGAGCAATACAAAAGTAATTTCCTATGCCATTGCCAATGAATAGTTTATCATTTAGTTTTGGTCTCAAAATTGAAATCATTGAATCCCTCAACAAAGAAATTAATTAATTTTTTTTTTTGAAAAAAAAAAACACCTTTTGATCTGGCACCCATACTCGTGAATTTAAATCGCAAAAATGATAAACATACTTAAATTCGTACATAAAATAACTACACTCCTCTCACTGTAGCTACAGTGATCACTGTAGCGATCACTGTAGCTACAGTGAGAGGGGTGTAGTTATTTTCGGTAGAAATGTAAGTAAGTGTATCACTTCTCTTTAAATCGGATTGACTCTTGGGATACTTTTATGGAAATAGCTAGCACACCCAAATTCATGAATTATTATAATTAATGATTAATAATAAATAATAAATAGCAAAGGCATTGTCAGAACAGAAAGCTGGCAACAGGTGTATGAAATTAATTTTTTGTCAGACTTATATAGCTAGCTACTGCCTTCTTTGACCTTCCAACAAGTCATCTTTTTCCATTTAATGTTTAGCGTGCCAAAGTTTTCTACTCTTTCTTTCTTTTTATTTTTTCTCAATCGACAAACTAAACCTTTTCTATCATAAATGCCCAAACTTCTAACCAAATTTCCATCAATTTTTCATTAATTTATACGTCATCCCCAAATAGAAAGCATTTCCGAATAGTTTCTTGCAAAAAAAAAAAATTATGTTTCCTCGATGAATATTTAATAGAAGATATTATTTTTTAGAATTGAGGTTTATTCGTTTTTAAGAAAGTACGTAATTCAATGAATTTTTTTTTTTTTATTTAAGTAACTTTTAATGAATCAAGATAATCATTCATTCACGTTTAAGCAATCATTCTCTTTTTTTTTTTTCTTCGACCGTGAGAGAGATTGATTGAGATTATTTAAGCAATTTACGTAAGCGTTCAAAGCATATTTTGTGGGAACAAGTGTTTTTTGTGAAGTATGAGAATGAGCATTGCATTGGGAATAGTGGAGTTAGAAATAGTAGGTAAGTAATATAACCTTTACACGAAATCATTTTCTCTTTTCTTCTTTGATTGTACTTGTAACTTGTAGTTATTTTAAATACATAGCCAATGACCTTTTTCTCTAGAGGAAGTTATCTATTCTCGGATGGCTAATTCTCCGCATTAGAGTTCCAAATTCTTTGCACAGTAAATGCCAGGCTAAGGGTTCGAGTTTATCATGACTCATTCCTCATCTATATATTTGATTGTAATTTTTTTTTTCTCAAAGTGGGAATATATTTCGGAGACTGTCTTATAATATGTTTATATTTCAACTCAATAATAGATTTCAAGTTTATAATATTTATATATTGTAATATACTTTTTAAAAAAAAAAACAAAAAACAAAAAACAAAAAACGAAGTTCAGTTTCGAGGGTAATTTTTTTTTTCCCGGGAGCTATATTATGCTCTTAATTTTGTTGGACAATACTCAACATAATTCATGTAAAATTTTTCAACTATATTTTATCATCGAATGGATTTTAGACTCGTGTAAACACCCCTTAGAGTATTTAAAATCCTCACAACTATACTATTATTATATGAATTATGTTGAGTATTGTCCAACAAATTGTTGTGATTAAACACACACAATAGAGGAGATGTGAGAGAAAATTCTTCTTTATTATACACAAACAAAGAATTACAAAGCTTACAAACTCAAGCTTTACAAAAAACTCTCAATCCTCTTTACTATATATTATACTCACGTTTGGGATTCTGGGATGATTCTAAAACTGGTTTAGGGCTCCTTTTATAGTGCCCAAACCGTGTGCTACAGTGTCACACGGTTAGGGCAGTTGGCAACTTTGCTAACTTTCAAACTTTGCAGCTGGCAGCACTTTGTTCATGCTTTCGGTGCCTTTGGCTGCATGCTGACTTTGTTGCATGCATGGTTTCCAGCAACTTCCCAGCAACTTCACTTCAACAAATCTCCCACTCGGTGAAGATTTGCACTAAAATCTGAGCCGACCATTAATCATCCAAACCAGATCCTCCAAATGATCCTCCCATGGCTGCATCTGAATGACTGCCTACGTACCCTGAGTTGGGATCAAGCCAATCGTAGTTCTCTGAATCTCCCCACTCTGACTATGTGGAGAGTTTTGTCATCCCGGCTATGGCACGACAGATTTCAAGCTTATCCTTCGGTAAAACTTTCGTGAACATATCGGCACCGTTGTCGTCGGTATGAATCTTCCTGAGTTCTAACAGCCTTGAGCTCAGGACGTCCCGTATCCAATGATACCTCACATCGATATGTTTTGACATTGAATGAAAGGTGGAATTTTTACCGAGATAGATAGCACTCTGACTATCGCAGTACAAAATGTACTTCTCCTGCTTGAAACCCAATTCCTGGACGAATGTCTTCATCCATAGCAATTCCTTGCAAGCTTCTGTTACTGCAATGAATTCTGCATCTGTTGTAGAAAGTGCAACACATCTCTGCAACCTAGACTGCCATGCCACAGCTCCTCCTGAGAGTATAATCAGATACCCCGAAGTAGACTTTCGGGTATCCACATCTCTTGTCATATCTGAATCGGTGTAGCCCATCAATACTGGTTTGTCGCTGCTTCCAAAACATAGCCTCATTTTGGATGTGCCTCGAAGATACCGCATGATCCATTTGATAGCATTCTAGTGTTCCCGTCCTGGGTTTGACATAAACCGGCTGACCAATCCAACTGCGTGTGCTAAGTCTGGCCTTGTGCACACCATGACATATATAAGACTTCCCACTGCTGAGGTGTATGGAACCTGTTTCATTTCTTCATTCTCTGTCTCAGTAGAGGGACTCTGTTGTGTACTCAATCTAAAGTGGGTAGCAAGAGGAGTGCTAACCGCTTTAGCCTTGTCCATCTGAAATCTCTGAAGTACCTTCTCGATGTACTCCTCCTGTGACAAGTATAACCTCATGGCTTTCCGATCACGACCGATCCTGATGCCAAGAATCTGTTTAGCTGGCCCCAAGTCTTTCATCTCAAAAGACTTACTCATTTGCTGCTTCAAATTATCAATCATCGATTGATTCCGGCCAACTATCAACATATCATCTACATACAATAGTAAGATGATAAAGTCATCGTTAGAAAATTTATGAACGAAAACACAATGGTCTGAAGTGGTCTTCTTTTATCCATGCTCCCCCATAACTGACTCGAACTTCACGTACCACTGTCTCGGTGCCTGTTTCAAAACGTAGAGGCTTTTCCTGAGTCTGCACACAAAGTCCTTTTTCCCTCTGACTCTGAAGCCTTCTGGTTGCTCCATGTAAATTTCTTCTTCTAGATCTCCGTGAAGAAATGCGGTCTTGACATCCATCTGCTCAACTTCCAGGTCGAGGCTTGCTGCTAAGCTAAGTACCACTCTGATGGATGACATCTTCACAACTGGAGAGAAGATTTCATCGAAGTCAATGCTTTTCCTCTGATTGAATCCCTTGACAACTAATCTGGCTTTGTACCGGGGTTGTGAAGTGTGTTCCTGTTGCTTCACCCTGTACACCCATTTGTTCTTCAAAGCCCGTTTTCCTCTTGGCAATTTCACCAACTCAAAAGTGTGATTGTCATGCAAAGATTTCATCTCATCTTGTATGGCTTCCTCCCACTTTTCTCTGTCTTTTGTTTCCACAACCTCCTGGTAGCTCTCGGGTTCTCCCCCGTCAGTAAGCAGCACATACTCATATGCAGAGTATTTGGTTGAAGGTCGCCTCTCTCTGTCAGACCTTCTATGTGGAACTGTTGGTGTAGCTTCTGGTACTGGTGGTTGATCATGATCATCATCTCTGGGAGCTTCATCACATGTACCCTCATGTCTGGGAACCTCATCTTCAACTCGTACTGGTACCGGTGTATGAGGTTCTGGATTCACATTTCTGTATTGCTGGGGCATTTTCTTCAATTCCTTTCTGATATATTCTATGGTCTGGTCTTCAACAAAGACAACATCTCGGCTCCTGACGATCTTCTTCTCCACAGGATCATACAGTTTGTAGCCGAAATCATCATGACCATAGCCAATAAGACACACTGTCACCTCTTTGCATCAAGCTTGGATCTCTCGTCCTTTGGGATGTGTACATAAGCTTTGCACCCAAAGACATACAAGTGTTCATAAGACACTTCTTCACCTGTCCAAGCTTGGTTAGGAACATTACCTTTCAGTGCGATCGCTGGGGACATGTTCAAAACATGTACTGTTGTGCTGAGTGCCTCCCCCCAAAATGCCTTCGGCAGCTTGGCTTGTGACAGCAAGCTTCTGACCCTTTCGCACAAGGTTCTATTCATCCTCTCAGCTAGGCCATTCAACTGAGGTGTCTTCGGAGGTGTCGTTTGATGTCAGATTCCTTGCATCTTGCAGTACTGATCAAACGGACTTCTGTATTCTCCACCGTTGTCTGTTCTGATGCACTTCAGTTTCTTACCGGTTTCTCTCTCCACCAGAGCATGAAACTCCTTGAACACTCACAGCACTTGATATTTTCTCTTCAATGTGTATGCCCAGGTCTTCCTTGAGTGATCATCAATGAATGTCACAAATACAATGACCCTCCGAGTGTTCGTATCTGCATCGGACCACATACATCTGAATGTATGAGATCTAGTACCTCCGGTTTCCGTTGAGGCGGTGAGCTCTGGAAGAATACTCTGTTCTGCTTTCCAGCCATGCAGTGTTCACACTTTCGTAAGTGTGAGTTCTTCAGTTCTGGAAGAATATTCCGCCTGCGTAGTATCTCCATCCCCGTTTGACTCATGTGACCGAGCTTTTTGTGCCATAGCTCGGCTGCCTCATTACTGTTAACTGTATTTATGCTACTATTGGAAAGCTTAGCATGCATCAAATACAGAGTTGAGTCTTTCTTACCTCGTGCCACCACCATTGATCCTTTAGTGAGCTTACGTGTGCCGTCACTAAAGGTGCTGCAGAAACCTTCATCATCCAGCTTGCCTGTTGAGATCAGGTTTAACCGGATGTCTGGGATGTGCTTGACTCCCTTCAACACTAGCCTTGTCATGTTCTCTGTTTCAAGGCAGATGTCTCCAATACCGACGGCTTTGGACTGTCTGTCATTCCTCATCCTTACAGCACCGTAGTCTCATGGTGTGTAAGATGAAAAGAAGTCTCTGCGAGATGTGGCGTATATAGAGGCGCCACTATCTATCACCCAACTGGTCTCGTGGTTGGTAAGATTCACAACATCTTCTTCGTATATTATACAAAATTCTTTGGAGGTCTTTTCGGTGGTAGTAGCAACTCTTTCTTGGTTAGAGTCACTATCTCTCCTGGACTTCTCATTCTTCAGTTTGTAGCAATCCCGCTTCATATGGCCTTTCTTTTTGCAGTGATAGCACTCAATATCTCTAGTTCTTGACTTACCTCGGTTCTTGTCTGATCTCCCTGAGCCTCGGCTTTTACTCCTCCCCCTTCTCGTGTTCTTCTCAGTCACTAGAGCTTCTGAGGTTGAGGCTGATGCTGACTCATGCATTCTCGTCCTCTTTTCTTCCTCGAAGATCCTGGTTTTAGCCATCTCCATAGTGACTTTCCCATCTGCGGCTGAATTTATCACCGTAGATCTGAACGTTTCTCATGATTCTGATAACGTATTAAGGAGTATTAGGTCATTTACCTCATCACCGAAGTTTATGCCCAATCCAGACAGTTCTTTCATTGTTCCAAGGAAATCGTTGATTTGGTCCGCCACAGCTGTACCTTCTTGGTATTTCAACCCCATCATCTTCTTGATGTAGTACAACTTGTTGTTTCCAGTCTTTGCTCGGAAAAGCTCCTCCAGCTTTCCCCATAAGACACATGCATTTGTTTCTTCACTGACATGATTGACGATACTATCGTCGATCCACTGACGAATAGTACTGTATGTTTTCTGGTGAAGATTAACTCACTTTCCATCGGTCATTCCTTCTGGTTTCTGCTCCAGAAATACCGATCCATCATAGTCCTTCACATACAGAAGGTCTTTCATCCTTCCTCTCCATGTGAAATAACTGGTACTGGTTAACAAAATCATTTTTCTGTTGCCCCCTTCCATCACAAAAATTCTAAGCAGAATTTCAAAAAATGGACCTCACCGTTGCGTCTGGAATGGTCGAAAATGGTGGAAATGACATTTCGTTTGTCAAAATCCGACACATTGACCAAATTACAAATTTCAGAAATTATAGGGGTCAAAGTGCAATTTCCGAAAGTTCAGGGGCCAAAGTGCAATTTCCGAAAGTTCAGAGACTAAATTGAAAATTTCTGAAAGTATATGGGCTAAATTATAATTTCCAGAAAGTTAAGGGACCTATCTGAAATTTACCAGACACCGCTGACGTGGCACTGCTTACGTGGAAAATGCTGACGTGGCAGATGACGTGGCTGCTGAGTGGATGCCACGTGTATGTTGACTGTGTTGCTGACGTGTCCTGCTGACTGGGCTGTTGACTGTGCAGGGTCTGCTGACGTGGCGCTGACTGGACGCTGACTGGACGACACGTGGCGGCTGACATGGTCGTCTTCTTCCTTGAGCAGCGCGTGGAGCGCGTGTCTGCGCGTGGAGAGCTCTCTGACCTACGCGTGCGGCGAGTGTCGCCGTTCTGAACCTCCGATCGATCGCCGGAAAATACCACCGTGCTCGTCTCGCCGTGAAAAGTCCGATGGTATGCTCAAAATCGATTTTCGACAACTTTCGTCGGAACCGACTTTCCGAACCGAACCTCTATTTCTGAGTTTCGGGATCCCTCCGTGGAACCTTAGCTCCTGATATCACTTGTTGTGATTAAACACAAACAATATATGAGATGTGAGAGAAAATTCTTCTTTATTATACACAAACAAAGAATTATAAAGCTTACAAACTCAAGCTTTACAAAAAACTCTCAATCCTCTTTACTCTCTATTATACTCACGTTTGGGATTCTGGGATGATTCTAAAACTGGTTTAGGGCTCCTTTTATAGTGCCCAAACCGTGTGGTACAATGTCACACGATTTGGGCAGTTGGCAACTTTGCCAACTTTCAAACTTTGCAGCTGGCAGCACTTTGTTCATGCTTTCGGTGCCTTTGGCTGCATGCTGACTTTGTTGCATGCATGGTTTCCAGCAACTTCACTTCAACACAAATTATTTATTAATGACTCAAAAATTTGAACTTGCAACTTACGACCGTCATGAATTGAGTTATAATCAAATTGCTTTAAATCGTTAAGTCATGTGAGTAATTGACAATTTTATAATTTGAACTGTCTTGAATTCATCTCAAAGAAAAAATGACTAAACCCTTTAATTTTGAATTACTAAGGTTTGTTTTGGTGTGTGTGGGGGTGTGTTTTGAATTATTACAATCTACAAGTAAGTATTACAAACTTGAAATTTACTAAGAGTTGAAATACATATATTTAATAGTACATATATTTCACTTGAGGGAGAAATTTATTCTAATCTAAATATTTAGAAGGAGAATGAGTCATAATTGGTTCGAACCCTTATCCTTTCATTTGATGAAGGGAAAGATTTATCATTGGATTATACGTATAAATGGCCCGTTTTGGTAAATTTGGAATAAGATTTTTATCTCCGTTTGGTTAATAACTCCAAATCCCAACTATTGATTAGTTGATGAAAATGACAACTTAATTTGTATTGAAATGAAATAATATATAAATCTAACTTTTTTGAACTACATAACTTCAATTTCAAATTATCATTTCGAATAAAGAAAAAGAAGAAATTTTATCTGAAAATGCTCCAATTCCCACTTAATAGATCCGAATTTAATTCAATTAGAATTGGGAATGTCTCGTAAAAAAAAATATTGGTAAATCCCTTTTTAGATAGTAAAAAAGGTTTGCATCCAACTCCCATCTTAATCTAATCTTAAAGCTGTTTTTTTCTCATCTTATTTTCGGAGAATAGCTTGTTGGATATGCCAACTTCTGTAAATAGAGCCGAGAAAATTTCACATGAAAATTAAATCAAAGTGTAGGAAATGAGAAAAGAATTTGCAAAAACGATATTTACAAGGTGAAGTATATATATGCATGCACTCACTTCAAATATCATTAATGAAAATGAAATTGAACTGACTTGTGATTTTGGAGTTGTATCAATTAAATAAACGTATAATTATAGTGAAAGATGTATGGGCAAGGAAGAAAGAAAATAAAAAAAAATCTCAAGAAAGCAATTAGAAGCTTTAATGGTCTTTACTCTTTAGTGAAAGAAGAAAAGAAAGTGACAAGAAATCAATAACCTTAAAAAAAATATTTAAAAATTGATTTAATGTATTCAGCAATTAGTAATAAATAGATGTCATTATAAGTTAGATTGCTGTTAGTAAACTTTTTAAGAGCTATGAAAACGACCTGTTGGTGAAGTGTCTTGCAAATTTGATTTTCTCCTTTGAATAACATTAACAGCACCTCAATCTTCCAAGCTAGCAATGGTGTTTATAATTTAAAGAAAGAGAGAGAGAGTTGGAACATAAATATTTTCCTATGAATGTTTACAGATTGCAGAATAACTGATAAGAAGAAGAAAACAAGAAGCTGAAAAGGGGTAATGAGAAAGAAAGGCAACTATAGATATATTTTGCACTTGAAGAAAATGAATATAACTTCATTTATATAGATGCTTTTTGCAATACAAAGCTAAGTGCTATATCCTCAATTGTTCCGGTTGGTTTTCAAGTGTCCTACCAGTAGTGGTATATGCGTATATTATATATATACTGATAAAACTATAATTTCCTGAAGGCTACATTTTACATTCTACTAGCTATAGTCATAATATACTTCATAGTATGCAAACAACATGCTTCAACTTGATTGCAAACAAAAAAAAAAAAAACTAAATTTACCCAAATAGTCCTGGAATGAGAGAAGTTGATGATCTTGAATAGCGTTCAATTAGCGACAAGACTCTTGCAGCCTTATTTGCAATGCAATCATCTTCGTGAACGTTCCTGCTGGTCAGACCAACAAGAAGTAATCTAGCGGATGAGCCATATATATCCACCATTTCCTTGGAGATAAAAACTTTCTCCAATAGTCCCAAAGCCTCTTCCTTCAGAGAATCTGTACCCCAAGTCAAAATCTCCAATAATGGTTTTATGGCATCAGCCTGATGCAACGCATTGACTCCTCTTTGTTGACAGCCTTCTTGAACCAGTGTGGAAAGTGTCTGAATTGCTTCATAAGCAGTTGCATGAACCTGACCCTGTAAGAGTTTTACCAAATGAGTCAAAGCATTTGCCTTCAAGAGACAAAATGTGGCGCTCTCACTACAAATACCCCCATGAACTGGGCATAAATGGGCACGAGAGGGCCGGAAACACCAGCAACCAGCTGATTCCGGCATAACAGTAAGCTTCGGACTGCTCATGGAAAGAGTACCAATGAGAGCTGCGGCTCTTGCCTTTGCGGTTACTGAACCAACCCTGAGAAGATTAACAAGCAAAGGGTACACTCCTCGCTCGACCACACTTTTCTGTGACTCGAGATTTGTGGGATCTGTGAACCTGAAGAGTGCACTTAGAGCATTTTCTATTGCTTCCATGGTCCCTGATCTCAAAATGTTTATGATTGCATTGAGTCCATCCAATTCAATTAACTTCATGGTAAGTGACAGTTCAGATTTCGGCAGGTTGGCCAATAAACCAGCAGCAGCCATCTGGACATCACTCTTGTCATCATTCTCAAGAAAACCTACAAGCGCCTCCAACCTTTTCGGCTTAAGAAGGTACTCCACGACTCCTTGGGGCTCATGATGCGAGAAGAGGAACAGAAGATTTATGGCCGTTTCACGAACTTCTGAGTCAGTGTCATCAAGAAGTGAAAGGATTAGAGACACACCATTGGCTTTGAGAACTGCAATCTTAACCAACTCAGCTTCAGCCTTGCAAATTCTGAAGAGTGCATGCAAAGCAGGCTTTCGAACATTGTGAGAAGAGTTGACATTCTGCTGCAAAGTTAACAAATTGGTGATGATCGGTTCTAACTCAAGCTGGTCCTCCTTTTCATCAACAAGGAACTTAATTCCATCATAAGAAACTTTTTCAAGGATTTCAGAGCATTTAACGATAATAACCGCAGGCAAAGGAGAAGAGAACATAAGTTCCAAAACCAGAGGAATCCCGCCAGCAGCAGCAATAAGCTCTTTATTGCTATAGCAACCTGATAGTTTTACCAAGACAGATAAGGACAGCTCTTTTGACTGAAAGTTTCCACAAGCCACCATTTCAAGCAAGGGAGGTATAATTCCTTCCTTGCCAAGGAGTTCCAAATTTGAATCAACTAGTTCCATACTAAGCAGTGCCTTCACCATTGATATTCTTGAAGACTGTGACCCTGAAGTTATCCAGAATGATCAATTAATATGACAGACTACCATCTCAATTGAATGGTTATACACAACCATGCAAAGCTTCAATAACACTGGGAGGACATGGCATTTCAATACATACTTAAAGTTTTCTCAGAATCAAGGATAATTTACGGACATGTTGGGATGCATGAAAGAATGGATCAACTCTTTAGTAATTTTACATATATTTTCAAATGAATCTTTTTATGTCATGTATAGTATTTATGTACATCTACATAAATGCATAACAACAATGGATGCCAAGAAATATGTGTTTTAAAAACATTAGGAATTTAAGAACTTGGATAGGAGGTTAGCCCTCTCTTTTTCTTTGATATAACAGTTAGCTTTTTCACATCTAAGAATGAAATAAACAAGCATAACAAACTGATAAAAGGACGATAACTCATAAGGCAAAGAGGTAAGAATGAAATAAACAAGCATAACAAACTGATCAAAGGACGATAACTCATAAGGCAAAGAGGAAAGGGTTTTCGAAACCTTGTCTGATGTGTTCGATAAGTGGTTTATACCAGCCTGACTTAGCAGCACGAGAAAAATTCTCCTCATCGACATCAAAAAGCTGTTGCAATATTTTTTCTGCACACTCTGCAGACTCCCTGACTGGACCCTTCACAAGAGTAACAAGGAAAAGAATGCCACTGCATTGCTGAGATAGTTTCCTGCAAACAGCAACATTCCAACCAGATCTGTCTTGCAATAACTCGTAGAGCAATTCAACCGCAGCCTGGGAGATACTTGGGTCGCGCCCTAAGCAGGGAACTATGTGATCCCACCCCTCATACTCAATCACCTTTTCCTGTAACAAGAGTCAATTGTCATGCTAAGTTTACTGGGAAATTATTTGTTTTCGTGTTTATTTTGGTAATCAGCCAATGTATATTTTCTACTTACATCACTATTCAGATGAGAATAAGTAAGACGTGTCCTTTGACGAGATGTTTTAATTTAATTAATATCAGTTTGATGTCAAAGCAGCATACCTTATTTCTAGCATGTCCTTCGACGAGATGTTTTAAGGTAATTAATATCTTCCTCTTCGCATCTTTGTTGTGTGAACTCCCAAGAATTGAAATTATAATGTCTGTAAGCCCTCCTATAGAGATCCAGTCCTTGTTTATGGAACTTTCTCTCATAAGATCCTGCATTTCGCTAAGCGCCTCCATCTCAGATGAATCAACACCTGACAACAACTTTTCCCTGCAACATCTTATCCTAAGGCAATAATTCAGTTCTCTCCACTCTTCTATTGATTGTCTCAGGGGTAAATTAGACCTCAACGAGGTGTCTTCAAGAACAATACCCGTATCTGGGTCAGTTTTTTCTCCACGATCAAGCCAAGCTTCAATGGCGGCTCTCTCACAGGTAGTACCAGTACAAAGGCTGACAGGATCCACCATTACGGTACCAGTTATACGACATTTGAAAGGGTTAAATGGTTGGATATAGTTTTCCCTCGAGTCATATCGCTCTATAACCTGAAGCCTTTGAAAATACTGCTTCCTGACTTCCTCATAGTCTCTTGCAGCATCAGCCCGAGAGAGCAGCTCAATAACCTGTTCCAAGAACAAAACTTCAGCCCTTTCTTTCCGGTTAGCTGCTTCTTCCTTTTCCCTTCTGAAGCTTGCAAGCTCCTTAATTATCTCTGAGGGCTCAACAGGTATCCCAACTGCCCTTGCTATTTCTTCAAGAATATCATTCGCAAAACCCTGGTCAAGTTTCTGATCTCTAAGACCCTGGTTTAACTTGTCAACAATTTGAAGCTGAGACTGTGAAGCCTCAAATTCCACTCTCTGCATCTCATTCTGTAGTCTATTCACCTGGTCAGAAATCTCTGAGAGGACTTCTGTAGTTGCAAGGGATAATGAAGCCAAAGACCTTCCAATATTTCTAGTGACCTCCTGTATCTCATTGACAATGTACCGGCATTTGACCAGTAAGTAGAAGCGGGCTTTATTCTTGTACTTCTCTACCAAGTTATTTGCCTTCTCCACATCAGCTTCGAGGCTTTCAAGGGCCAGCCTCACAGCTTGAGAATCATTCAAATTTTGAAGCTGCAATTCTTTTAACACCGATTCAATATCGAAAAGGTGCTTCGAGAGAACCTTGAAACTCTCCTTCTCATATATAACATCTTTTGCAGCCTGCGCTGTTTTAATGACCTGATTTGTCAGAACAGCCAAGATGGTCCCTATAGGTATGAGCTCCAAGGCCATAATAACATTCCTATGCTAAAATATTTATAAAACCAAACAAAGTAGGATAGGTACACAGCCTGGAAATCAATTAATTAAACCGGTAACACAATTTTCTCCCTTTAAGCAATTTCATCTACTCCACTCTTTTGTCTGAGCTTGACAAGTTTCAGTCACAAGAACCTTAAAAAAACCTCACCCTGCAATCAAAACCAGATAAATAAATACTGATCATAAAGGAAAAGCAAGATGTAAATTTGGTATAAACCGAAGAATTTTAAGAAAAGGCTATGTTGATCAGCAAATGAAGGAGGGTAATGCCCGTCCATCCCTTGCTTTTAGAATTTGCATAGGCTATCCAAAAAGGTTGAAGGAACCTGCTTGGGTACCTCTTTTCATAGTGTTAAAAGATCATTTTTTGAAAATATGGATGCTAATTTATTGGAAAATAAAAATTACTCCGGCTGGATGATTTGATTGTTGCTATTTGGAAATTTTCACCAGCAACAAATAATTTCTTCTGTAGATAACTGAACAATTAGATGGACCTTTCTTCCATCTCAGATGAAAGGATATTCTCAATTGGAATAAATTACATGCAGGGGTGAAACCAGGAGGTTTTCTGAAGGAAAAGTTTTGTAATTTTTAAGGGTTTAATTTATAAATTCTTGAGGATATTTCTATTATTTACTTAGTAATAATCATTTTTAAAAAAAATTGAAGGGGGTTATTGGTCCAATTCCTTTTCCCAAAAATTCCAACCATAATTTAATGATCAAGATTATAGAATGGAAAAATAGATAATTAAAGTTACTCCCCCCATTTTTTTTTATAATAATCACAATTGGCCACACCATTTAAAGGAAAAAAGAAAATAAAATTCCTTCAGGTCACAGGATAAACAAAAAATTTAAAGATCATCTCCAGATATCAAGAACCAAAATCTGAGTCCGCAAAATACAGAACTGAATTTGACAGACATACCACCACGCCCCTAAAAAAAATTAAATCTAGAATATTAAAAAATATCCTTAAACTTGCAGACAAAAAGACTAATTATCACTAACCACAGATGTTAAAAACAACACCAATTAAACTGAAGCTTAAAAACACAATCATCTCATTCGTAAGGATAAACCAATTAAGCTTAAGAAACAAGTAATCATACACATTAAACCAGAGCAAGATCCTGCTAAAACACTGAAACTTTACCTGTTTAAAGAGCTTGAAATCCCCAGAAAACGAGAAAATAGCTGTAATGATTCCTTAGTTCATCTCTTTGAATGCTTTTAAGCATGTGATTGTGAAATGTAGAAGAAACGACGTAGCTGCATTGAAATTCTATTGTTAAAAGTCAAAGGTTTCATATACAACACGAAAGAAAAATCCCTTTAAATTTATCCTCAGCCTTCTGTTTACACACACGTTGTTGGAGATTGGCCTTTGAAATTTGATTGTTTCACTTTCTGCGTAACTTCAATCGTCAATCGAAGTCAATGTACTTAACTCCAAATCTGCTTTTCTAATAATTTTTTGTTTCTTGGTCGCTACGGGGTTGATTTGACCGTTAGATTTTATTTAATTTTGAAGAAATCAGCAGGGAAATTACCGAGAATGACTCAGTATTAATTAACGAGTTGTTAAAAGGTTTGCCGCGTCGGCCATATTCTATTACTTTAAGTGTGTATATATATATTATAACTGTACAAGATTTTTCAACAACTTTTATGAAATTACAATAGTTTCAAATAATATTATAAATTTTATATTTTATGCTATAACCTATTGATTAATCTCCTTTATTCAGCCGGCAATGTATATGGGCAAGCAAATGATAGTTTTGGCTTGGATGGGTAAATAGCTCATATCAGAACGGGTGGCTTTGAGATGTTATAAAATTTTGAGAATTTTTAGTTGAGTTTTTAAAAATAGAGTTTATTGATAAAATATAAAAGTGATATCATATGCTTAAAAATTAAAATTTCTTTAAATTTTTTGGGACGAATATTGAAAAACAGTCGTATATGTCGACTGTCCTTATTATTAGGTTCGATCACTATGACTGATTTATTTTTACCCTAAAATATTTTGATTAACTCAACTCAACTCTAACTTGTTGAAAAAGTCAGCTCACCCTATTTTGGCCATTGAGAGAACAAAAATTTTGATGAGTAATTTCAACAATACGATCCCATTTTGATATATCATAAGGGTGAGTTGATGTTTTCAATATATTAGAGATGTGTTGAAGATAGTTTAAACATGAGGGGGTAAAATATAATTAATCTTAGGGAAAAAAAATTTTGGGTCCCTAATTTTTTTCATGATATCTCGTCAAGTTCTTGATTTTTTTTCATAATATCTCATCAATTTCTGCCATTAAAAACTAATAATAGCATGTCTATTTATTTTACTATTTTATATTTTTACCCTTCATTTATAAATAAAAAAATTTATATCAATAATTATGAGCGTACACAATAAATTAAAAGTTTTTTCTCTCCATTTTTCCTCTTTATAATTTTTCTCTCCAACATACTCATGGCTCAGTCAGTTGGTCTCGAGATTTCAGCTCCATTAGAACCACCAATTTTTTTCTATTATATTTTTTCATTTCAAAATTCTTATATTTATTTTTTTTAAAATATTATTTTCTTTTTTATGGGTTGGAATACAAATGCTGACTATGTTTACGAACCCAAAGTTTGAAAAAAAATCACGAGAAGACTTGCATTGAAGTAATCTGAAAGCGTAAAACTTGACAAATTGATAATTTTTTCTTTTATTATTATTTTTTAATTAAAAAATAGTTATTTGCCAATGAGATTATATACACGCTACATTATTGTAATGTTTAGTCCAAATTTTGACTTTGTTGGAGAGTTTTGTTTGTTTAATTTGTTGAATTTTCGAGTGTGTTAGGGATCCCAAAAAATATATATGAGATGATATTGAATCAAATTGTGCAAAGGATATGCATTAAGACCCATCACTTCATTTCTAATTCAGATCAGGGAATTTCTTTATAATAGAAAATCCTAGGTTCTTACGACCTCTTTATATTACTGTAGTTATATTTTAATGATCGAAATTACTTTGTAAAAATTTACATTTAAAGTTTTTATGATTTTAATATATCATATGAGTCTCATAATTATTGATGTTAGAATTCTTTTTTATTACTTATAAATTTGATAAAGGGCAAAAAAAGAAAATAAAAAAATAAATGGATATGTTACCATTAATTTTAAACTGCAAGGACTTGATGGGGTATTATAAAAAAAATCAAAGACTCAACGAGACATTATGAAAAAATTATAGACCCATATGACTTTATCCCTTAATCTTAAACCATATGATAAGCCAAATTAGTAATGGTAATGGCCAAGGCAAAATCAAGTTAATTTGGCTGAACGTATTTGCAACGAAATTGGTCCAATTGGATAGTGAAAGGACTATATTAATTTGAATACTAGCGGAAAAGACTTATAAGGTCATGGTGGGGTTCTCAGAGACAGTTTCTGGTTCAAGGACCTTTCATACAGAGATGCCATGTCCAGGTTTCTCCATCAAATGACTTGTAAAGTGCAATTTGCACTACCCATTCAATAGCATCTGTCAATTAAAGACTCAAGGCGTCATAGGCCAAGTCCCAAGTGAGTGAGAAGAGATAACACGTGTTCACCATCTTTCAAATTGAACAATTTGAGGACATGATGCATCAATATGAACTTTGGTTCATGATTCACTCAACCATGACACAGTTTTATCAAACAGAAGGCACAAACAATGCACACAGCAGATTCAAATGAAAAGACTTTGTTCATTATCAACACTGTATATAAATTTAATTGAGAACTTGTATCCTCTTCCACATAAATAATGAGAATCTATGAAGCAATCAATAATCTTAAGTCATAACTCTTAACATTATCCAAACCAGAGGTTTATTACACTTCGAAAATAATATCCTCAACTCTTATTATATATTACATACATCTCAACTTATCAGAGTATCTATAGCTTACAACTGAAAAATACAATGGTAAGTTTAGAACACTACAGAGCATTTAACGATTGTTGTTCTTGCGAGCTAGTTCCCGAGCCATCTCCCTTAGTTCTTCTGGTGATGGAGGCCTTGGTCCCTCTGGGGGATACACTACATAAGATCGCTTCAAACCAAAACAAGTTCAAGTGATTTAGAATTTAGACAATACATCAAAACAAACTAGTCATTGAAAGCATATCCAGATTATATAAGAAATGGACTTCAAGGATAATAACAATGAAAAGGGTCCAATCCACGAACTGAAAAGTGGATTTTTTCCAAAAATTTCAGATACATCGTAGTAAGAATCGCCCACCATAACCTATTCGGTATTCCCCAACATTGAAATTCTGGAACATCATTCTCCCACTCTAACTTTTGTTCTTATACAGCATTAACAAAATGCAGTATAGGACTGTAAAGTGTGAATAAACCAGAAACCCATAAACCCTATGTTACTGATGAAATGTAATCCAGCAGCACTACATTAGAAGGGATGTTTTGTCTGTCTAATATAGGAAACAAATATTGCCAAAAAAAAAAAAGTCAACTTCCAGATAACTTCAGGTACATTTTATTGAAACCATTACAATTTGACAATTCTTACAAGCAGGTTATCATCCCAGAGAGTCAAATATTTTGCATGGACCATTGGGGGGTACTGAAAGAAAATACTTATTAACAACTTTACAAGAGATGAAGAGATAGATGACCATCCTTTCAATCCAATAGCTTTCACAGAATATATAGAGGAAAATTAAAATGCTTATGTGACGACCAGGACATGAATGAGTAGAACTCAAAAACATCCCAGACAGCTAGAAATAAATTTAGTTAATTACGAGATATAAATGAATAGCAACAAATTCACATGAATGCTTTTTACAATTTCACTCACCAAAAGGCATAGATAGACAAAGCTCAGCAAATAAAAACTCATCTTTTAATACAGAAAAACGGAGTGGAGTAATATAACAGCATGAGCCCATCTTAGCCTCTCTCTACATATGCAAGGTATGCAACACAAATCAACAAAGAACCCTCGATAAGACATTTTAAAGTAAAAATTTACCCGATCGAATTAATTTAAAAAGACTGCTACCTCCCATCCCAAAGAAAAAGATTTTGACACTTGACAACCAGACAATAACAAGATCAGCTCACAAGGATACATACCTCAAATGGGTGAAAATCATTACAACATGAGCGAATGACATAAGCATTGATTCAACTCAAAATGTTCTATAACATTCTAAAACCCTAATAAACAAATTTCTCAGTTGAAGTAAAGCTGCAAATAAATCCGATCTTGTAGAGGTAAAACAAATTAATCTAACAAATTTCTCAGTTGAATTACTGTTATTAAGGATCACTACATAAAAAAAAAACAAAAACAAAAACAAAAACAAAAACAAAGAGTAAGAGTAAGAGAATTAGAGGGTTACGTTTCCCATAACTTTCTGGATATTTTTGGTGTTGTAGGCGAAAGTATACATGAGGAATATCGGAACGCCGACGTATATACCGAACTTGGCGATCTCAAGAATCCCTTTCGAGGTTCCCACTGCTGACATTTTCCCTTTTAATTTTTTAATTTTCTCGAGAAATTTGAGAAAATTCTAACGTGTTAGTTGCAAACCCTTTTCATTGCTGAAGGTGAAGGCGTTTATGGCGGTGGCCTTAAACGGGCCGGGTCGGACATTCGCAAACATCTGGCCCAAAATATAATGTTTTAAAATAAACATTACTTTTGCACATATAACTAATAAGGCATATTTTGTAATCTTGGGACAAAGCACTTATCTTCAGCCCAATCAATAATGGTACCGATGCTGCTAAAAATCTTTTGTTATCAACTAATACGACTCCATCACACCCTAAAGATTACGGAAGAATGAAGTTAAATGGTTTAATATTCATTTTCTGATCGTTAAATTATTTTCATATGAGATGAGAATCTTTACATCAGAATTTAAGTGTGTTGAAATTGTAACAAGTATTTCAAACTTACATATATCATTGATCGATTGTATTACCACTATGTCAATTCTAATTCCTTTGTCCATGGAGAGATTATAATAAAATATGGGTCAGTGACTTAATTAGTAGCCTTCAAGCTCTAAGATGATCTTTCACATATTGCAAGAGCCAGGTTATTATTGTACCTTATCCTCTCTCTCAAAATGAATTTTTATTAGGTTGAGGAAGATAATCTCCATAAACTAGGAGGCAGAAAAAAAAAATTGTAAATGCACTTTTTATATAGCAACATTTTCCAGATATTTTAATGCCAACACTATACTGACAAACATTTTTCCTTAACAACACTTTAATTACATCATTACTCTAAAATCATTTGTCCTCATCTCATCCAATTTCATGGTCAGCATGGCATTACTCTAAAATCATATAATTGCTTTTAAATACATTGCTTGGTGTTAAATCTTTCTTGTTGTAATATTGCACCTAATGCCTTTGAACTATTCATAGTTAAGAAGTTGCTATCTTTTTAAGTCACATCCAAATATGTTCTATTGTCTTGTACATTGTCAAAATTTAGGAGATTTTAACTTCATCATAATTTTTTTTTTTTTTATTGATAATGAAATGCAAATCTAATACTCTCTTTATAGAGGTCCAACCAGGCAAATTGTCATCATATGGGGTCTTGCCATTGCTCCACATGGATAATGCCATCCAATAATTTCAACTTTGGTGACTAGGACTATAACATGTTGAGAATATAGTATATGATGATCATAACTTGTTTCTAAATTCTAACCCTAAAATATGTATTAGATTATAGAATATACTTGTACAGTTTTAGATGCTTCCACCATTGAAACATTATTATTGAGGGGTAATTAATACATCCAACAACATATGTTCATCATAATCAATAATTTACTATTTAAACATCTATTAAGTTAATTTTCTTTATTGGGTTAGCTAATTGGACACTAGTGAATAAGAATCAAAGGATATCCTTCAAATTTTAATTTCTCTATAACATGTTTTACTTGGAGGCAATGGCAAGTTTTTGGGATCAAATGTTCTTTAGTGAATGTATATTAGTCTTCAATTTAAGGGTTTGTCTCTTTAATGGAGCAAAAGTTGCAGGTTATTGGTATTCGTGTCATCGCACCAATGAATCTTCTTTAATAAGTTTCCTAGTGAAATTACGTTGGATAGAAATAGGTCCACTAGAATAACGACACCCATCATGGTACTACCAAACATACATTACTAGTAGATGAGAGAAGTCATGATAGATTATCGGAACTCTTGGACCTCCGAAGAAACTCGAACACTGGTTAGACAACTCGAAATAATAATTCCAGAATGACATCACTTCGAGACCAATTCACTCCGAGATCAAATCATTCTGAGGTCAATTCACTCAGAGAACAAGTCATTTCGAGGTCAATTCACTTTAAGACTTGTTCAATCTGAAGCTAACTTACTCTGAATAGAGTTTACTCCTGAGTCTATGAATTAACTAAGGAATATAATGGAGGTATTCTGATCCCTATATCAATACTTCGAAATACATTAGGTCATGCACCATAATTCAAAATTAGTGAGCTTTAATGGAACCCACTTAACTTAACATACAAGTTTCGTTTAGCATGAGTAATTACACATGATCTTATATTTCAGCATGTCATATGACATATATACTTCATGCATCTTAAAGAGGCTTAGTAACCAACAACTGTCAACTTAAGGAATGAAACCTACATTGACAGACGAAACATGAGGCTATGTAAGCCAATGAATAACTCTAGAAAAAGGATTCAGATTCTGGACTTTATTCCAAACTCTAATTCAAAAAAAGTGAAACTCATAAACATTTACTTGTTAATTACAATTATAAGAAGAGGAAAATTATAATCAATAGAAGTATATTTGTACAATAATTTATTATTGGACTTGAGCAAAAAGTACACCAAATTTCAACTATAAATTGGAGTATCACAGATTAGGCCCAAAACTTTTGAAAATATGAATTCTCATAACTTTTTTCGCGCTTTCATTTACCTAATTCATTTTTGTATTATGAAAAGACATATTCTGATATGGAAATCCAATTTCATATCCAATGCCTACGACTTAGTGGCTGCAATGGACCCTCTACAATAGGCAAAATATACACATTACTCATTTATAATTAAAAGACGGAGCCGGGAGCCCTAATCACGCCAAATTAAGCTAATAATAGTCATATAATATTTAATTAATTTGTTTAATGCTTTTCTTTTGCTAAAGGAAATGATTAGGAAAGTTGCTTGAACATAATAAATGAACATCTAATAATTAATTAAGCCAAATGTTGCTTATAATTAAAAAGATGAGCATGCCACCAACAATATTACCTCCGTAGAAGTGGGGCTTGGATTTGCTTCAATGGCCTTTATTAGGTCACCATTTCATTTAAACATCTTTTTCTCTAAAAAGATGTAAACAAATTTTAAAAACCATCAAGAAAATTGAATAAGAAAATATATATCTTTCCTTTAAAAATGAAAAGAATCTTTGTGCTTTTGACCAATGAAAAATCTTTAAATAATAAAATAGTCTAAATTCATTTATTATTAAAAAAAAAACAAAGAAAATATCTTATGTCTTCTCAAATAAAACAATATGTTTTCTTTCATGCGCACGGAGAATAATTTAGTTAGTAAAATTTTTTATGATGGTATACAATTTAAGAAGGATTCTATAAATTGTCACCCCCACATAATTGTTTAAAATGTTTTTTTTCTTACATTTGTTTCATAAGTTAGTGATTATTTTGAAATTAGGTAATTATTAATTTTAGTATTAGTTTTCTTTTATTCTTTTATGAAATGAAGAAATGATACATCAAGTAGAGTTTTAGAAGAGCCCGTATTTGACTACTTGTAATTCACTACTCTTAAACTAATTGAGTCACCACATTGTGGTGTATACCAAAAGTAGTGGGTTGGCAACTAACGATTAATATTTAATACAATGCATAATTAATTTAGTAATCACTAATCACTATCTTATGCTTAATTTAAAAGTCACTCGATTACAAGTCAAGTTTAGTCTCCTCTTTCCTAAATTATTAAATTATTAATCAATCTCTAATGACGCGATGCAATATTAATTATTATATAGTTTCTGTTTCTTGTTGGCGGGCCCTACATCGGACCCAATTGCTGACATGGCACGCTTAAGTCCGTACAACTCACCCGAGAAATTAGGATGATATGATTTGAGAGCGGTTCGGGGGCTCCAATACCGAGTAATATATATATATATATATATATATATATACACAAAAATGATATATATATATATATACTAGTTTTTGCCCGTGCCTACGACACGGTGTTACAGTATTTGGCCCGTGCCTACGACACGGTGTTACAGTATTTGCTCGTGCCTACGGCACAGTGTTACAGCATTAAATGATTTTATTTTTTAATTAATGATGCACGTGTCTACGGCACGGTGTTACAGTATTTGACCGTGCCTACGGCACAGTGTTACAGAATTAAATGATTTTATTTTAACTTTCTATTTTTTAATTTGAAAATTTTTGACCATTTCCATCAATCAATTAACTCTCTTCCCTCCGATTACCAATGAAATGATATGGGCCGTCAATTAAGCCACATAAAGAGAGCCGTTGGATGCATTCTCTTTCCTCCAACACCATTCTCCTTTATTATATAGATATATAAACTTTTATTTAAAATTTTTTTATCCTTCACTATAGTTACAGTTAGCTACTGTAACTACATCGAGGGGTGGGAAAACTTTAAATAAAAATTTATGTATGTATATCATATATATATATATATATATATATATTGGTGGAAAAAAATTATTTTATCTGTTGGATTAAAATTCAACCGCCCAAATATAATGACGGAGGAATCTAATACATTTTATTGGAGCCCCCAAACCCGATAGAGGGAGACGCACTGTGCTTCACACCACCCGATTCCAACCACCCAAACTAAAATCAGAAACCAAACAAGGAAAATAGTACTCGTATAAAAGAGAAATAAAAAGAATGACAAAATCAATCACATATTTTATGATTAAATTATTTTTAATATTTTTATATTTAAATTTTATCACCATTTTATCTCTTTTTATAGAAATATCAATACTCGCCAAACAATAGAGAAAGAGAGAGACTTGTACTCGAGTTGTCACTGACATCATAGGACTAACTAATGAGATTACCAAAGTGCCCTTGGTTTTGTTTTAATGACTTGAATTTTTTATTATTTTTTTTTGGCCCTCGTGAGTTTTTGACTATTTTGCATGATGCATGCAAGTTGCAAGCTGGCTCGGTGCTTGCTTATGCAAATTGCAAATTGCCAGCCTCCACCAACCCGTGAAGTGAAGTTTGAAGTTTCTGGGAAAATAGAACTTGCAGCTATAGATTTTTTCTCATTTAGTCATAATAAGGCGGTGGCAATTATATAGTTGTTGAATTTTCTTGAAATTTTTTATAAATTATAAGTTGTATTTTTGTTTAAGTCTAAATCAATTATAATATAAATGCATACTTATGGCAATTGAAATGTTGTACGTGTTACATAATACTTATGATTATTCCCTTCAAGTAATTTGTTGGATTGTCTATTTTTAAAAGAGGTAGTCGAATTAATTTTCAAACATCTAAATAAAATTTACTATATAAGTAATATTACAAATTAATAATTTAAAAATATATTTATACTTGTTTACTCCTTATCTTTAAAAAAAAAATCATGATTGTTTTGTTATTAAAAATATGTTTAAATCATTAATTTTGTAAAAATAATGTTTAGTGTATTTGTAATGTATTTGAAATAGTACCTAACAGAGAGAATGTTATGGGAAGGTAGACATATATAGTCCTAAAGAGGCGTGGTTTGATGGTGTAGAGCTCAAGATCTCACCTTCAGGTATTGGGTTCGAATTTAGGAAATTCATTTCTTATAAGAGTTTGGGACAGCCGGAGATTTTACCTGATCTGTTTAGACGAACGATAAAAAAAAGTAGACATATATAAGCTAACATTTGACTATTGATTAAATTGCAAATGAAAAAAAATGCGAAATGGGTTATTAATCATGAAGATAGGACAAGTTAGCTAGTGATGGCCAATTAACTATCCATGAATCATGATGATGCTTTTGCATATTCCAGTATATCAAACACACATTTGGACCAAGTCTATTTAAGTATGATTAGTAAATGCAAAATATCAAATAAAGCCATAACTAGATTCATTTTGGTTCGTCAAAGTTCACTTTCAAAAGGTTGAGTGATATATTTGTTTAAACTTTTATCTGTCGGCACTTGTGTTATATAATCTTTAGCATTGTAATAATAATTGTTAGTGGAAGTGCTTTTCATCACCAGCATCAGTAGTCTTTCTTTTCAAGATTCATTTCATTTCATATCAAATCATTAATTTTATCATCGCAAGTTGAGCTTGAAAAAAATATTAAGAATTTTGACGACCTATAGAAAAATTATTACTATTTGAAATAAAATTATTGCTTTTGTGATCTCTTCTTAATGGGTACATTACTTTCTAAAAATGTTGACAAAAATATCTCTTTCTTTGTATCTCTGTCGTCTATTATCTATATATCAGCGGAGTAAATTCATCAATATAGTTAGTACTTGTTCTTGTTATATTGTTTTTTTTTTTTTTTTTTATTACCTACAAAGTTTTATGGAACAAAATATTGAGCAATAAAACATCAAAAAGTCCGAAAAATGAGGTTACTGAGATGAGAATGCTTAAATAGATATGTGGGTAAATTATGAAAGATATAGTTAGAAACGAAGTAATTAGGGAGAAATTGGGAATAACACCTGTTGATGGTGTTTTCAGGCGCCACAACATTAAAGACAGCACGACAAGGACAAAAGGGTAAATTCTCTGTCTGGTTGAGATCATGTAGCCGACCCGACCACAACATGTGAAGACCGACCACTTTGGTTCAGATGACCGAGCACTATAGCCGTCGGCAGGAACGCTCTCAGTATAAAAGATTGTAATGGCCGACCTTATTAAGACCGACCAGATAACGGACCGGGTTCAAGACAACAACACCCCATTCTTATGGATAAGATAAGGAAGATATCCTACTTTCGCAAGGAGAAAGAGTCAGAATCCAAAAGGGAATACGGAAGAAGAAGGCAGTACCGGATCAGGAAACCCTACAAGAATAGAAGATTGAGTCCAAATAGGATTTCTATGCAAATAGTAGTCTGATTTCTGTATTATTATAAATAGGAGGGTAGTAGAGCATGTGTAAAAGACATCTGAAAATCATCACAAGAGTGAGAGATTAGAATCATAGAGCTCTGATTTAGCAAAGAAGAGACTCAAGGAGTGTATTGAGTAATAAAAAAGCACCACCCTGTTCTTGCCCGTGGACGTAGGTCGGATCCAAAATCCACCGAACCACGTTAAATCACCTTGTCTGATTGGCGTATTTTCTTGTTTTCCGCTAAATTTGCTTTGGTCCCCCATAACCAAACAAATTCACAGTTGGAGGAGGATTTCCTCGGGAGTGATATTCCAATATTACCCTGAGACCAAAATCCGCCGTCAACAGTTGGCGCCGTCTGTGGGGATTCTTCACAAAAAGCAGTTCACGTGATAAGACAAATGGCGAAGGACGGAAATCACCAATCAGGAGGTTCGGCAATAGACTAGATGAAAAAAATGGAAGATGGCATGAGGTCTATGATGGATCGACTAGAAAGAATGGAAGGAGCAAACAACGAGGAAACTGAAACCGAGACCGGACAGAGAAGAGGAAAGAGAGGGGGAGAGAGGGAAAAGAGTAGTAGATATAAGCGAAAACGAGGGACCCAGAAAGAGAGGACCCTATGGGATAAGATCTAAAGTGGTAGGAAGAGAGCCACGATCAGAAGACACATGGGAAGAAGAAGAGAGGAGGAACAATCACCCGACTCCTCCTCCGACAGATTTTTACAACTCCAAGAGGGAGGATAGAAAGTATAACGAAGACGTACAAGAGACCTCTGGGTTTAAAGAACGCCACGCCCGGGGCGACAGGCGAACAGAAGAACACAGAAGGCGGCACGGGGGCACAACCGTGAAATAAAAAAATTGGTTGAGAAAAGAGATGACCAGATGGGGAGAAGGCCTCAAGATCGGGGCGGGAGACACCCGAGGCGAGGAAGAAGGGTCTCCCCTTACGGAAGAAATAAAGGCAGCACAGTTTCCGAAGCGATTTAACATGCCGACCATGTCACCATACAAAGGCCACTCCGACCCAAAATCCCACATTGAAAACTTTGTCCTCCTGATGGAAGTACATGGGGTAACGGGCGACGCCATATGCAAAGTATTTCCCTTAACTTTAGGGGGGCCTGCCATCCTATGGTATAGAAGTCTGGCCCCGAGGAGCATTCAGAGCTTCTCCCAACTTAA
Source organism: Zanthoxylum bungeanum (assembly GCA_019454045.1). NCBI lineage: Eukaryota > Viridiplantae > Streptophyta > Magnoliopsida > Sapindales > Rutaceae > Zanthoxylum > Zanthoxylum bungeanum. The sequence goes on along the minus strand of SKCR01029352.1, from coordinate 244,849 downwards.
GAAGTCGTTTATCCGGCATTTCAAAGGAGCCTGCACCCCTAAAAAAACAATAGGAGAACTAAGGCTCATGAAGCAAGGAGACGACGAAACACTGAAAAGCTTCATTGAAAGGTATCACAACACTGTACTCGAAGTCGGAGGGTACGAATCCCAAGAAGCCCTGGAAAGTCTGAAAGGGGCCCTAAGAGTCGGGAAACTATGGACCCACCTGAGGATCCATGAGACACCAGACTACGCTACCGCACTGGAGATAGCCAGGAAGTACGTCCTACTAGAGAGCGAGGAGGAAAAGTATCCGGAGGGGGACAACCGCCAGAGAAAGGGTGACTAGGAGGGAAGACCACCGGCGACCGGAAAGAAAATTCGGAAGTTCAATCCAAGACCCAAAGAGTTCAAGCCGATGACACAAAAAGGATCAAAGAAAAGGGCCCGCAACTCAAGTAAACCACGTGGTCCGAGAGGAAGCGTATATTCCCCTAAGCAACCGCCATGAGAAATCATCATGGAGATACGGGAGAAAGGCCTCTTAATAGAGCCCGACCTCAGGAGGTTTCCCCCAGACAGAAAGAACAAAAGATCCTACTGCCTGCACCACAATCTAAAAGGGCACACAACCGATGAATGCAAGGACCTGCGGGAACAAATGGAGGATCTGGCCCGGAACGGGTACCTGAACAATTACATCGACCACAAGATCATGGCCGCCAGACAAAGGGCAAGGAATCGAGAGGTGAACGTCATCGCAGGAGGGCAACGCTGGCCGGGGACTCTAACCGGTCGAGAAAAAATTACAGCCGAGCACGGGGGACAGAGGTGCTAAAAACAGAAAAAATCCCAAACCTACGAGGAAATCGGTCGACACCCATTATGTTCACCGATGAAGACGCCCAGGGGGTAATTTCCCCCATGACGACGCACTAATAATCAAAGCAACAATCGGCGGCACAGAGAAGTGGACAGAATTTTGGTGGACCCCGGAGCGCAGTAGACATAATTTCCAAAGAAACTTTGGAGAGCCTGGGGGTAGAATGCACAACTCTAACCAAAGACATCACCCCCCTGTACGGTTTCGGGGGGATCAACGGTCGTCCCGCTGGGAAGAATTCAACTAGCAATGACAATCGGAGCCGCCCCCAAAACCCGAACAATCATGATAAACTTCACTGTAGTAGACTGCATGAGCAGTTATCAAGTCATTGTCGGCCGCCCCTTCATGATGAAAACCAAGGCCGCAATGTCCTGTTATTACTTGAATTGAAGTTCCCCACACGGGAAGGGATCGGGATCATATACGGAAGCCAGAAGATAGCCCGCAGCTGTTTTGCCACTTACTCGCGAGAGACCCTCTGCGTGGAAAGAGGCACCAAAAAGAGACAGAGAGACGAGGACGACAAGAAAACACGAGGAAAGACCCTGCTCCTCGGCCCTATAAAGCTGCACGGCTCGGAGCAGCCGAAGAATTAGAAGAAGTAAAGCTATTCGGGCCAAAGAAAAGCATAAAAATAGGGGGAAGTCTAGACGAGGCCCTAAGAAAAGACTTGTTGGAATGTCTACAAGGGTACCCCGACGTTTTTGCATGGGGACACGATGACATGCCCGGAATCGACCCAAAATTCGTAAGCCATCGCTTAGCAGTGAACCCGTTACACAAACCAGTAAAACAGAAGAGGAGAATATTCAACCAGGAGCGGTGCGGAGCAGTAGCGACCGAGGTGGAAAAATTGCTGAAGGCCGGTTTCATCCGGGAAGTAAAATACCCAGAATGGGTGTCCAACGTAGTATTGGTGAAAAAATCTAACGGAAAGTGGAGAATGTGCGTAGATTTCACCGACCTCAACAAAGCATGTCCAAAAGACAGCTTTCCCCTCCCAAATATAGACCAACTGGTAGACACAACAGCCTGCCAAGGGCTGCTAAGCTTCATGGACGCTTTCTCGGGATACAATCAAGTTAAGATGCACCCTGCGGACGAGGAGAAGACCACCTTTATCACTGACCAAGGGCTGTACTGCTATAAAGTGATGCCTTTCGGATTGAAGAATGCAGGGGCGACTTTCCAGAGACTGGTGAACAAAATCTTCAAACCGCTCATCGGCACAACCATGCTGGTATATGTCGACGACATGATAACAATGTCCGGAGAACCAAGAGACCATGTGGCCGACCTGAAGAAAACTTTCGAACTCCTGAGGAAACACAGTTTAAAGCTCAATCCAGAGAAGTGTGCATTCGGGGTAGCCTCAGGAAAATTTCTGGGCTACATGGTTAGTTCACGAGGTATTGAAGCGAACCCGCAAAAGATACAAGCCGTGCTAGACCTGAAATCGCCCCGGACAGTTAAGGAAGTACAAAGCCTTACAGGAAGAATCGCCGCACTCAACCGATTCATCTCGCGAGCAACCGACAAGTGCCATCCTTTCTTCAAAGTCATCAAAAAGGCTCAAAAAGGGGTCGACTGGACACCTGAGTGCGAAGAAGCCTTCCAGCACCTAAAACAATACCTGGCACAGCCCCCTCTCCTAGCCAAACCCCTCCCAGGGGAGACACTGTATCTATACCTGGCCGTCTCAAAACACGCAGTAGTAAGCTCGGCACTGGTACAAGAGACCGACCATGTCCAGAAACCGGTTTACTACGTCAGTAAAGCCCTGCTGGACGCAGAAACTCGATACCCCATGCACGAACTCATTGCCCTATCCCTGATCACTGCGGCACGGAAGTTACGACCCTACTTTCAAGCCCATCCTATAAAGGTATACACGGATGATCCCCTGAGACAAATCTTGCAGAAACCAGAGGCCTCAGGGAGACTGATGAAGTGGTCGGTAGAAATAAGCGAGCACGACATCTCCTACCTCCCAAGAACAGCAATAAAAGGGCAGGCCTTAGCGGACTTCATAGCAGAACTCACGGAACCACAGGTCTTGGCCGTGGAAGAAGACATGTGGGAAATGTCTGTGGACGGATCCGCAAGTTCACACGGCTACGGAGCGGGGGTAGCACTAAAAAGTGAAAAAGGAGAATAGATACTGCTCGCCCTCAAATTCGCCTTCAAAACTACAAACAATGAAGCAGAGTACGAGGCAATACTGGCCGGACTAAGGCTATGTACGGTAGTAGGGGTCCACAACGTAGTGATCAGAGTGATTCTCAGCTAGCAATACAACAGCTGAAATGAGACTTTCAAGCCAGAGAACCAGCCATGGTAGCTTACCTGGCCGAAGTGAAGAAATGGGTGGAGAGAGGTGGGAGACGTACTTTTCGAACAGGTCGGACGAGAAGATAACTGCGAAGCAGATTCCCTAGCCCGACTCGCCTCTTCAATGAAGACAGAAAACCCCAGGGTAATCCCTCTTATATACCTCCGAGAAAGAAGCATAGGAGAGACAGAGGTGGATGTACTAGAAGAAGAAGGCAAAGATTCATGGATGCAGCCGATCAGGAGATATCTGGAAAAAGGAGAGAACCCCTAAAGATAAAATTGAGGCCAGGAAGCTGAAGTTCAAGAGCACCAAGTTTTTCCCTGATTGAAGGAGTACTCTACCGGAGAGGATACACCGTACCCCTCCTAAGATGCTTAGCACCAAGAAGAAGCAGACTACGTGCTCAGGGAGATTCACGCAGGCATCTGCGGAAGCCACGCCGGGGAAGATCAATCGCCTTCAAAGCCTTGAGGCAAGGGTTTTACTGGCCAACCATGCACCAGGATGGCGTGAGGATAGCACGGAAATGCGAAGGTTGCCAGAAAAATGCCAACCTCTACCATCAGCCGGCAGAGAAGCTGACCACCATATCCACCCTGGCCATTCGCACAGTGGGGGCTAGACATCAGGGCCAATGCCGAAAGGCGAGGCCAGGCAAATATGCAATCGTGGCCATAGACTACTTTACCAAATGGGTAGAGGCAGAGCCCTTGTCCACCATCTCAAAAAGAAGGCCACAGAGTTCCTGAAAAGAAATATAATCTGTCGGTTCGGAATCCCCCAAGCAATCATCACCGACAACGGAAAGCAATTCGACAGCAGGGGATTCAGGAAACTTTGTGAAGACCTCCAGATAACTTTGAAATTCGCCTCGCCAGCCCATCCCAAGTCAAACGGGCAGGTTGAAGCCACCAAAAACCATCAAGTCAAACCTGAAAGCTCGACTCGGGTCAAGCAAAAGCCTATGGGTCGAGGAGCTACCGGAAGTACTGTGGGCACACCGGACGACCTTCAAGGATTCAACCGGAGAGACACCCTTCTCTCTATCATACGGATGTGAGGCCGTCATCCCAGCAGAGATCGGAATATCAACCCACAGGTCCGCCACTTCGAGAACGAGCGGAACGAAGAGAACTTATCAAAAACCACCTCGACCTGATCGAAGAAAGAAGAGAACAGACAGCAGTAAGAGCAGCAATCTACCAACAGAGAATGGCCCGCTTCTACAATAGGAGAGTTCGGACCCGCTCTTCTAACAGGCGATCTAGTGCTAAGAAAAGTGACTCTGAACACTCGGCGACCAGAAGAAGGGCCGTTAGGTGCCAAATGGGAATGACCCTACAAAATCACCGAAGTAGTAAGACCAGGGGCCTACATCCTAGAACATCCGGACGGCACGAGGTTGAAGAAACCATGGAACGCCGAAATGTTAAGAAAGTACTTCCCGTAAAAATCAACTTTCCTTTCTTCTATTTTCTTTTTTGCAGAAACCGGGCAAAACACCGAATAGAAACAACTGTTGTAAAGAGGGCAGCACGCCCCCAAGCATGAATAAAAACTCTTTTTCTGGCAAAACCCTTTGAAAAAGCGAAAACAACCATCACCGAATCTATCTTTGGACTGGGGACGTAACATTCCCCCAGGACTAAGTGATTTTTACAGCTCGGGGTCGGGCGATGTCCCACCAAGTCTGCCCTTTGGACTGGGGACGTAGCATTCCCCCAGGACCAAGTGATTCTTACAGCTCGGGGCGGGCGACGTCCCACCGAGTCTGTCCTTTGGACTGGGGACGTAACATTCCCCCAGGACCAAGTGATTTTTACAGCTCGGGGTCAGGCGATGTCCCACCGAGTCTGCCCTTTGGACTGGGGACGTAGCATTCCCCCAGGACCAAGTGATTCTTACAGCTCGGGGTCGGGCGACGTCCCACCGAGTCTGCCCTTTGGATGGGGACGTAACATTCCCCCAGGACCAAGTGATTTTTACAGCTCGGGGTCGGGCGATGTCCCACCGAGTCTGCCCTTTGGACTGGGGACGTAACATTCCCCCAGGACCAAGTGATTTTTACAGCTCGGGGTCGGGTGATGTCCCACCGAGTCTGCCCTTTGGACTGGGGACGTATAGCATTCCCCCAGGACCAAGTGATTCTTACAGCTCGGGGTCGGGCGACGTCCCACCGAGTCTGCCCTTCGGACTGGGGACGTAACATTCCCCCAGGACCAAGTGATTTTTACAGCTCGGGGTCGGGCGATTGTCCCACCGAGTCTGCCATTTGGACTGGGGACGTAACATTCCCCCAGGACCAAGTGATTTTTACAGCTCGGGGTCGGGCGATGTCCCCCGAGTCTGCCCTTTGGACTGGGGACGAAACATTCCCCCAGGACCAAGTGATTTTTACAGCTCGGGGTCGGGCGATGTCCCACCGAGTCTGTCCTTTGGACTGGGGACGTAACATTCCCCCAGGACCAAGTGATTCACTCTGCTCGGGGTCGGGTTACGTCCCACCGAGTCAAACTCTTCCAGTTTGGGGAGGTAACATGCCCCCAGAACCCAAGTCTTTCACTCAGCTCGGGGTCGGGTTACGTCCCACCGAGTCAAACTCTTTCGGTTTGGGGAGGTAACATGCCCCCAGAACCCAAGTCTTTCACTCAGCTCGGGGTCGGGTTACGTCCCACCGAGTCAAACTCCTTCGATTTGGGGAGGAACATTCCCCCAGCTCGGGGTCAGGTTATACCCCTCCGGTTCATGATGACCTCTGAAGGGTCTCATATTGTTCGGACAACACAAAAAAAAAAAGTGGAGAAATAATATAGACATAAACATACTTGTTTATATAAAATCATAATGTTATTACACAAAGTTAAAGTGTACATAGGGCCCCGATAGGGTTACCCTTTTCATTCAGCCCGCGCAGGGGCAGGAATTTCTTCCTCAGATGGTTCAGGTGGGGGGAGAAGCGGCTCGGCATCAGGAGGAGGGACTATGGCTTCAACCTCGACACCAGGGCAGACCTCTACTTCAGGGACGGGAGGAGGAATCTCAAGGCAGTCCTCGCCGGAGGCTGGAACATCAGATCGTCCTTCTTGGGAAACTTCAGAAGCCGGGACGACCGAAATCGGATCAGGATTCATAACCTCCCCGGCATGTGGAGGGAGCCACTTCTGAAATTCCTCCTCGGAAATATCCCCCTTGCAATAACGGATGGCCGCACGGATGGGGTCCATGTTCAGACTTGGCAGCACCATCGGAATCAGCTCAGCACAGTCACCAACCCCCTCTAGGCGGATAGCCTCCTTCTCGGCCTCAAGCTCACTCTCTCTCCTCTTCTCAAGCTCGATCTCCTCTCCTCGAGATCAACCTCCTCTCCTCAAGCTCGGTCTTCTTCCTCTCGAGACTATCTCGGGCCCGTGCAACCTCCTCGTCTTGTTCTTCAACTTGGCCTCAGCACTTGCTACCTTCCCCTTCAGGACGCCAATTTCAGCTGGGCGGTCTTCAAATCCTCCCGAGCGTGTCAGCAAGCTTTCTTCCAGCACAGCAGCAGCTTGAGAGCCTTGTTCGTCTTGAAGTTCTCAATGGCAGCCGACTCAAGGTTCTCTATCACCCCCTCCCGGTCGGCCAACTTAGCCTCCACCTCCGTAAGGCGGTTCTGAAGTCTCTGGGCCTGACCACCCTCGGACAACAGACAGAAGAAGACCCTTATTCTTGGCCATGAGGTAGTTGGCCTGCACACAAAAAAGAGAAATGAGTCAATACATAAAATAAAAAGAACCAAGACCCAAAAAACCGAGAAGGGAAGTGAAAATACCTTCGCCATCTGAGAACTCATCTCAGTCACAACACCTTCGGGAGATACATCCGCATACCTTGAAACCTCCCCCGGGGGAATCACCTCGGCCAACTCATTGAAAGCCGGCACTAAGTGTGAGGTAGCCTCCCGGATGTTTTCTCCCAAGTCATCCACCCCGAGGACCACATGGCCCTTCAGTTTTTTAGAGGAGCCTTCAGAGGACTTCCTCCCCCTACGGACGTCCTTTCTCTTAACCGGAGCAGCTTCCTCCTCCTCTTCCTCTTGCACCAACTCGGTCTCTCGGCCCCAAATTGACGCCTCCTCTTCCTAAGAGGCCTCGGCGGACTGGTAAGACGAGCGGGCCCCGATGATTGTGCACCAGGAGAAGAGAGACTCCGAGCAGCCGGCTGAACACCTCCTTGAGACGCCCGCTCAGCCCCAGCAGCGTCAGGCTGTGCCCGGGAAGTCCCAACATCAGCACGGCCGGCTTTCTTCATGGTGCCGGCCAACTTCTCAAGAAATTTAGGCCTCTTCGACATGCCTACAAAAAAGAAGAAAATCAGGGACCGAGCATATAACCAAGATATCAAACATGATGAAACAAACAAGGAAGATCATCAAAATAAGCCATCAGACACCTACCTAACCGACCAGATACTTCCGGAGGGACGGTCTGAATGAGGCCTGACTCAACAAAGGCCGCATCATTGACCAAATTCCTCCAGGGGCAGCATATCTCCGAGCCCAATGTACCCGCCTCCGAACCTGACGAGAAACCTTTGGAGCATCTCGCCAACAAGCTGGGGGAAACCAGAGAAGTCAGAAACCTAAGAAACTAAGAACGGGAATAAAGAAAGGCAAAAAGGGTATTAAACTCCTAACCTCCAGCTCTGAAAATGTCCGGAACCGAGACGTCCTCCTCAAACGATCTCAGGACCCGACCCCAGTCCCCAGAGCCCAGAACCAAAGGTCTTTGAAGTTCTTGTTGGAGTCAGGGAGCTTCTGGACAATGTTGGACGAGCTATCGTAAGCAGAGAGGTAATACCAACCGTAGTGAGTCTTTGGGTTAGACTTCAAACGGTATAACCTCTTCACCTCTTCCAAGCAAGGTACACCTAACCTGCCCGGTGCCAGACCACATATACCGGCCAGAATCCTCCAGCTATTCAAGCTCAATTGGCAAGGGGCAAGCTCCATCTCGGCCAGCATCCAAGCGAAATAGCGTTGCATCGGCAGCCGCAGCCCACATTCAAAAAAGATAGGAAGAAGCGCCACCGAGCCCTCATCAGGCTGACTAGCACGATCCATCGGGCCTGGAACTTCAAGGGCGATGTCTATCGAATATTATACCGCTGACGAAGAAGGGCGAGGTCATCCTCGGTTATATCTGGAGGGACGGTTCATATCCAGAGCCGACGACCACAGTTCACCAGGTTCTGGGTTCCCGAGGAACTCTCTGGTGATAGGAATCATTTTCAATCTCAGAAGCAGTAGGGGTAGTGTCAAGGTCTTCTACACTAGGTGCCCCTGAGCCCGAGGAGAGCTCTTCAGCAGGGGGAGTTGAAATCTTGGCAGGCCTTTCGGAGGAAGAACTATTGTCGGACATCCCTGACACCCAGAAAAACAGAGAAGGGAGGAGAATCAGTCTACGAGCTACCCCCGGTGTCCATGTTAAACTAGATAGGGAGTCTCTAAAAAGTGCCCTAAAGCAAGACCCAGCAAAAACCACAAGTCTCTCCCTAAGCAAAATAAACAAACAGAAACACTGCATAAAGAAAAAGAGAGAGGTCGCTCAGAAGACTTACTTGTTCTTCTCAAAAGCAGGAGGTTATGCGGCGCGGTGATGCCCGTTCCTTATGTTCGCAACACAGAAGTAGAAAAAGACCACAGTTGAAATCCGAGGACACTAAAGAGAAGCGAGTCAACAGGAATGTTTCCAGAAGAGAAGAAGAAATTGCCGAAAAAGAATGAACAGTGAAGGCCTCGTCCTCTTATAGTCATGGCAAAGGCGCTCGTGACCATTGGATCTAAAGGAAGAGCCCGGATGAACGCCAAGTGTCAGCTACAAAAGGGGCCTCCCAAGTTCAAACAGACGGCTGAGATCAGCCCACTGTAAAACGCCTCTGTGCGGTCGATTCGTCCCCTCTTTTGGCGGGAACCCGGCGGATGTTTGACAAGTGTCGAACATTAGAAGAAACCCTAAAGTTGATTTGACAGGCATTTAAGAAGACACGACGGTTGTGCGTCTCAAGGAAAGATGATTGGAACGGCAAGAAAATTCTTTTTTGCATTCTGGGACGACTACCAGCGAAAGAATCAGCACACCCTCTTCATATAGTTCCCGGTACCAACTCACACACTCGTTGGAACCGAGAACTAGGGGACAGATGTTGATGGTGTTTTCAGGCGCTACAACATTAAAGACAGCACGACAAGGACAAAAAGGTAAATTCTCTGTCTGGTTGAGATCATGTAGCCGACCCGACCACAACATGTGAAGACCGACCACTTTGGTTCAGATGACCGAGCACTATAGCCGTCGGCAGGAACGCTATCAGTATAAAAGATTGTAATGGCCGACCTCATTAAGACCGACCAGATAACGGACCGGGTTCAAGACAACAACACCCCATTCTTATGGATAAGATAAGGAAGATATCCTACTTTCGCAAGGAGAAAGAGTCAAAATCCAAAAGGGAATACGGAAGAAGAAGGCAGTACCGGATCAGGAAACCCTACAAGAGAGAAGATTGAGTCCAAATAGGATTTCTTATGCAAATAGGAGTCTGATTTCTGTATTATTATAAATAGGAGGGTAGAGCATGTGTAAAAGACATCTGAAAATCATCACAAGAGTGAGAGATTAGAATCATAGAGCTCTGATTTAGCAAAGAAGAGACTCAATGAGTGTATTTGAGTAATAAAAAAGCACCACCCTGTTCTTGCCCGTGGACGTAGGTCGGATCCCAAAATCCACCGAACCACGTTAAATCACCTTGTCTGATTGGCGTTTTTCTTGTTTTCCGCTAAATTTGCCTTTGGTCCCCATAACCAAACAAATTCACAGTTGGAGGAGGATTTCCTCGGGAGTGATATTCCAATATTACCCTGAGACCAAAATCCGCCGTCAACAACACCGATTGATGAAAAAATGAGAGAAACAAGACTAAGATGATTTGCTCATATCCAACATAAACCTTTAAGTGGTCTAATGAGAAAATGAGAGCAAATGATGCTGCCATATGTCTATCGAGGAAGAGAATTGAAGACCTAATTTGATATGAATAAAAATCATAAAAATTTAAAAGAGATTTACGTTTTATGAAGTTTGATGAATCAATGATATATTATATAGTATAACGGCGTCAAAAAATTTATATAACTGATCCCAGAGAAAATGCTTTATTTGTTTTGGTTTGGTTAGCAATCGATTGCGTTTTCAATATGTTAAATTATGAACTATGAAGACGGTTCAAAATAAACTAGAGGAAAATTTTTGTTGCATTTCCTTTTTCATGAATCAGATATTTTTATCAAAGACATTGATGAAATATTTCATAGATTTAGTCCAACATAGGGATGCAGGAAAATCCATAATTTTGATTGGAATTAAGATGATATATTTTGTTCATAATAAAAAGTTAGACTAAAATTTAGAATGAATTTTTTTTACCTAGAATTTTGATTTTTTACATAAAAAATTTAGATTATAGATTCGTGATTGGGGGATTTTTTTGGCTCGATTAAAAAATTGATATGAATAGAAGACTTTTCATCACAAATTCATGACTAAGAGGGAACCAAAATTGATAAAGCTATACTTCGTTATTAATATTCCAGCAATAACATATATACAAAAGTTTTTTTTTTTGATTTTCTAATAGAAAATTTATATAATTCCATAAAAAAAAAAAACAAATATTATTTAATAATCCTAGTATAATTTGGCTAACAATGTTTATCTTTTCCTCATTTAATTCCACTCCCTCAATTTTTACAGTTACAATCGTAAATTACTTCTAATTTTATTTACTTCATTTTTTCTGTTCGAAAAATCTGGGAACCCAAGAAGTTGACGCAACCTCAAACGCAAAAGGCGTGATAAATATTATTCCAAAACTATACCCGAAAGGCCGAAAAAAAAAAAAAAGGACAAATAAGGCAAAGACGGCAAAAACAGGGGTAGTTAAGTAAAAACAAATGTATTATTTACGAATAGAAACAGCCAAATTAGAAAAAAATAATAATAAAAAAGGAGAAACCGAGAAGAATAAAAATTGCAGTGTGTGTATATATATAAACACCCCAATACCAACAATTGAGCTTCTGTCCAGTCTCTTACGTTGTTGTTCACAAAACCCCTGGGCGGCCATGGAACCTGCAGCAGGGGCTCCATTATCATCCCCGCCGGCCGCTCCGGCCCCGCCCTCCAAAAAAATAACCACCCTTTTAAACCGATATCATCTCGGCCCCCTCCTCGGCCGCGGCAGCTTTGCCAAAGTCCATGTGGCGAAATCTGTCATTGATGATTCCATTGTTGCTATCAAGATCATCGACAAGAACAACAAATCACTGGACGCTGCGATGGAAGAGAGGATCGTTAGGGAGGTTTCCGCCATGCGTCGGTTGCAACACCATCCCAACGTTCTCAAAATCCACGAAGTCATGGCGACTAAAACAAAAATTTATCTGGTGATGGAATACGCCTCCGGTGGGGAACTTTTCGCTAAATTGCGACGTGGCAGGCTGACTGAATCCTCTGCCCGGAGGTACTTTCAGCAGCTGGTATCGGCGTTACACTTCTGTCACCAAAACGGTGTTGCTCACCGTGACTTGAAGCCGCAGAATCTTTTGCTGGATAAAGATGGGAACTTGAAGGTTTCTGATTTTGGGTTATCGGCTTTGCCGGATCAGGTCAAGAACGGGATGTTGCATACGGCTTGTGGGACTCCGGCTTATACGGCGCCAGAGGTGGTGGCGAGGCGTGGCTATGACGGAGCTATAGCCGATGCGTGGTCTTGTGGGGTGATATTGTATGTATTGCTTGCCGGTTACTTGCCGTTTGATGATGGCAATCTTTTGGCTATGTATAAGAAGATTAATAGGAGAGATTATCAGTTCCCGTCTTTTGTTTCCAAGCCGGCAAGGTCGGTTATTTACCAGCTTCTTGATCCGAATCCGAAAACAAGAATGATCATAGAGAAGCTTATGAATATTTCTTGGTTCAAGAAGCCAATGCAACAAAAGAAGCAAGTACAAGAAAGTAGTCTTTTTGAGTTAGCTAATAATAATAAAGATTGTGTTAAGGAGAAGATTTTAGATATGGTTTCAATGAATGCATTTGATATAATATCATTATCATCAGGGCTGGATTTGTCAGGGCTATTTGAGGTGAAGAAGAGGAAGGAGAAGAGGTTTACAACAAAGGAAAAGGCAGAAAGAGTGGTGGAGAAAGTGAAGGAGGTTGGTGAGAGGTTGGGTTATAAAGTAGAGAAAGGGAAGGGTAACGTTGTAGGATTGGGGAAGCAGGGGAAAATGGTGTTGCTTGTTGAAGTTTTAATGGAGATTGCTCCTGAAATGTTTGTGGTGGAAGTGAAAGTGGTGGATGATAGTGGCTGCGGCGGCGGCCGGGCTTTGGAGTTTGAGGAGGGTCATTGGGAGGAGTTGCAGACGAGGCTTGGGGATATTGTTCTTTCATGGCATAACAGTAATTATGATGTGGTGTAATGTGAAGAAAATGGTTACTTGGATTTTGATTTGCTGAAGGGTGAAAAGGGCTGATGATGATGATCTTGTACATGGGAAATTTTTAATGTTTTGTGTTATTTGGGTTAATACTATGGGTTCTGATTTTATTTTGGGTTTGATTTTGTAAATCAGATTAGTTTTTTGTTTAGTGGGTTTAGTTTGAATGAAATTTTCTGTTGTTTTCTGTTTTTTGTTTTCTCATGTTACAATTAAGGTGGGTTTGTTTATTTAAATTTGGACTTAATAAATATAATAAAAATGGATTTTTTCTAAATTTTTTTAAAACATTGATAAATAATATCCGGTCCATTTGCACACTCTAGTTAAAACAGAAAAATAATTGTGCTAAAAACTATTATTTTTAGAACCGATCGAGAATCGAATCAGTGATATAAAAAATTTAATAAATCATTGGTTCGACCGGTTGAATCATGTCTACAAAATTGCAATATCGATTTTCATAATAAATTATTTTATTTAATTAAAAATTAAAAAATACATAAAATTTAGACTGATTTTTTTTTTTTTTATCGATTTTAAAGGATTTAACGGATTTTTTTACTTTGTCCCGATCGAACTGACCGGTCGGTTATGAAAACATGGCTAAAAAGTATAACATTTCCAAAAGTAGGAAGAAACTAAATCTTCATTTAAACTTTATTTTTTTAAAATGGTAGAAAAATTCGTGTCATTATGCTTCCTGAAGATATCCTGAAGAAGCACAAAACAATCTTGAGATATTATTTTTTGACCAATCGGGTTCTGTTATATGTCACTGTCACGTGGCAACAACTGATGCGTCAGTTGCATAAGAAGATGTTCATCTGCAACGCTATTCGATGACAATTCGAATTATATTTATGTCTAAATTATGAATTCGAATAATATCAGTTTTTAATATTATTTATTTATGGTCACATCTCTTATATTTTATATACGTATTCGGTCTAATATCGATTAGATTGGAGCTAAATCTAGTTTAGTGATATGTATATATTAGATAAATACTCAAGGATTTACAACGTAGTTTGTAATTAACATTGAGAAGTAGCACTATAAGTTGTATATTCTCAAATAAAGTTTCTGGTCAAAATTTACTAACACAGATCGGTTAGTCAATTCCGCTGAGATCAGTACATGTCGTATATCGAGACTTAATCCGATGGTTTATCCCAATGAACCATGAGTCTTATGAGACTCTTATAGACATATAGGTGTTTTATTGATAAATACTAAACGACTCACCGAAGATTTCCTAATAGATGATACACCAACGTCAATATGAATTTTCTCGAGTCGAGTATAGTGGTATTTCAACTTGAGATACTATTGTGGATATATGAGACATCATCCACACTTTGATGTCAGTCACGTCACTAATCTATTTAGATCAGACATTCGCCTGTTTTTTGGGTGTAGACTCATGGTCATGATATCCTGTTAGTATCAGATAGAATGTGTCAGTCCTATATACATGACAAAAGTATCTTGCAGATGTTTGCAATCTAGTAAATTCATGGTCGTGGTACATTGCGGAAGCGAGTTTCGAGTGTTATTTAGAGATCATAAATTTGTAAGTCAACTATATTATAACTTAGAGATTTGATGTTCCTATCTATATCTCCGTTATAATATAGATAGCCTGTAAGAGAGAGATTATATGTATGCAATGACCTTGACTTGCATAGTTTAGCGATATTATATATGGTCGTCATAATTTACGAGTGGGTGAATTATGGATACATAATTGAATTTCGTGACGGATAAACCTAAACTTAGAGAGTGTCACAATATGAAGTGTACTCGTTGAGCAATTGGGCAATACGTTATGAATAATATAAATTATTCATAATATTTATTAATATTAAATGAGTTAATTCGAATTGTTTAATCGTTAAATGAAATTACACATGCTTAGGGTCATTTCAGTCATTTAATAAATCATGTGTATTTGTATTTGATACAAAATTTGATTAGATACACATTAATTAATTATCAAATGAGATTTTGACACATGTCATTAATATATGTATTTTGTTATTTAATGTAAATAAAAATACACATATATAGATATTTATATTAATTAATTATTTAGTTATTTAATCGTTAAATAATTAAGTAATTAAAAATAAAATATCCCTAAGTAATAATTAGTATGATAAGTGGTGAGATGTTATAGGTTACAAATGGAATGTTTGATAAAAGTTGTAGTTATCAAATGTTACAAGTAACCTTAGGCTTTAATTTATTTAGATTTAAAAAGCAAATTTACCATTTTGCCCCCTAAGAATTCGGCCACCCTAGCCCTTACTATAAAAATGAAATTTATTCATTTTGCTCTCATTTTTGGCTTTCCAAAATTATAACTTAGAGAGAAAAAGCTTGGAGTTTTTTTTCAAAGAATAAGGTATTTTCTTTATTATTTAATTTGGAAAATGTTTCTATTATTTTAGCTTTTGACATATGTTGTAGTATTTATTTTCTACTCTCTAATTATGTGTTCATAATGATGGTTGCCAAAATTGGATGGATATTTGCATGTGTAGAAAGTTAGTAAACTTAATTAGTGTTATATAAGCTTACTTTGGTTATTAGATAACTTGTCATTTTAAAGTGTTATGACCACTTTTGTAATACCTAGAATTGTTCTTGAGTTCTTCATTTTTGGTGGCTTTGATTGGTATAGATATTAACTAAATTAATATTGAGAAAATTGGATTTAAGGCATGAAGAATGATTATTTTTATATGCAGATCAGATCTGAAAATTCTGTAAATTTTGTAATGAAAAATATGTTATTTAATGTATTGGATGTGTATTGGGCATTAGAATAATTTCCAGAAATTGTTTTGGAGTGAAAATACGTGAAAATGGCAAAAAACAACGTAACTGGGGTAACTTTTGAGCTAACCGAGTAACAGTTGTCCAAACAGTGAATTAGTCACTGTTTGGGCAGCCCATGAATTGTCCAAGTACTATTGGGGCTGACCTGGGCATCCCCGTGTGGTATTGATCGGTCGGTTTAGTCGTAAACGTGTTTTATGATGTTTTGCGGAAAATAATTTTCGTAAAAGTTTTGCGGTGTTTTCTAAATTGATTATGTTGTTATTTGATATCGAATAAAATGTTCAGGTGAAATATGAACGAATTATTCATATGGTATATTGAATAATTTATTTGGTAAGTTTAAAAAATTTTAAAGTAAGATTTCGCCCGAACCACGCTTCCGCCGCATATAACCCCAACAACTAGTATATACTAAGTATCTTTCTCAAACAGTCATTGTATTGTTAAGTTTAGCAATACCAATGACATAAGTGCAGCCATTTCACGTTAAGGATCAAGATGAAGATCCCAATTAAATGTGTGTAGATAATAAACAGCACATTCCACAGGTGTTAAGAAGGGAATAATAAAACAATTAACAGAGAGAAAAAATTAGCATGTATTGTTGTTAATCATGAGATGCAGACAAATAATACAAAGTGATGTACATAATGCTGATAATAACTTAACAAAGCTTTGATCCCTCAGTGTCAGGAGCCACAAAAGTTGGTAATCAGCTCTCTTAGGACTCCAGTCCTAAGTGCTTTCAAAAGGATACATAATGTACAACTGCCAAAAACACTACCACGAGTACAGATTATTATACTAGACTTACAGCTATACATTTATGAGGAATTCCAGCGTCAAAATCGTCTGAATTGTTGCGTAAATTCAGAGACTCGTACTCAAAAAGCTACTTTCAGAGACAAACTAAGCATCGTAGTAATCGTCATCATGTTCTCCGATCACAGATGAGAGGGTTGACATCCATGCCTGCAAACCATTCTTAGCATCCTTCTTCCTTCTTAATTCCAGCTTGTTAACAGCTCGCTTTGGAACTCCACATTTCATGAGAACAGCTCCGAGTGACTTGAACGTGCAATCATCAGGTTGGATGGCAGCATTCACCATGTCCATAAATGTTTCAACAACCTCCTTGAATCTACCATCCAATGCGTACAACCCAAGCACATTATTGTAGCTCAAAAAATCAGTTATAAGTCCCGATTCCCTCATCTGTTTGGCAATGCGAGTGGCCTCTTCAAACCTACCATTTCTCTTGTACATGATCAACATCATTGCATATGTAAATTCATTGGCATCCCCCCTTTTCTTCATATTTTCAAAAATCTCTTCAGCTTGTCTAACCATAGATCGTTCACTGTAGAGATCAATCATACAATTTGAAGTATAAACATCAGGATGCACCTCCACTGATCGAAGCATTTTATATGTTTCTTGAGCTTCTTTCAAATAACCAACCTTGGTATAAAGCTTAATCAAGGAGTTGTATATGATGGCATTTGCAGGCAATCCAGCAGTTTCCATCTTATCAACATAACTCACAGCTTGTTTAACATTTCCAATATCGGCAAAAGCATTTATCAATACACCATAGACAACAACATCGGGCTCCACATTAAATCGAATCATATCCTTATAAACTCCCTCTGCCATTTCCAACTGCCCTAACTTCACATAGCTAGAGATCACAGCACAATATGGGATACAATCACTGACCAGTCCAGCTACCTGCATCTTGCTGAGGTAGCGTTTTGCCATGTGTGGCAAGTCAGCACTGGCTAAAATTTGTACGAGAGAATTATAGCTACATTTGTCTGGAACTACACCATGACTTTCCATGCTATCAAACAACTCGCACGCCTTATCATAGTTCTTTCCCACACCATACGCCTTTATCATAACATTGAACTCAAGAACAGTCAGCTTCATCCCTTCTTGGCAAGAAATGAAAACTCTCTCAGCTTCTAAGACATGCCCCCGCTCGCCATAGGCATCAATATTGGCAGAATAGCCCTCTGAACTCATATTACCCGCAATATGAAACCTTCTGAACCACAACCATGACTTCTCCAACATTCCAGCTTCAATGTACATTCTAGTCAAAGCTGACTGGGTATATTCATCAATCTCGATACCCCTTTCATCCATCTCCGAAACGAGTTCTTCAGCTTCACATATCATATGTCTTATTGAATATGCATACAAAAGGGTGCGATAACTTACAATATCTGGTTCAAGGCTTGCCTCCTTCATCTTCGAAAAGTATCTTGCTGCCATGTCTATCTCATCATTCTTAGCATGAAGAAAAATAAGTATATTATATGTTCTTGTGTCAGGCGGACAACGAAGCTCATCCATCTTCTTCATAATTGAAGCTACTTCTCCTTGCTGGTCATGGTTTCCATATATATGAATCATTGTATTGAAAGTTACTGTGGTTGGAACAATCCCTTCTCTGATCATCTGAGCAAAAGTATCAGATGCCTCTTTAAGTTGCCCTGCCTTCCCATACGTATCAATCAATGTATTATATGTATACGAGCTTAAACAACCATTAACTTGTGATCCACTTTTTATTTTACCGATCACTGTTTTAGTATCATTTTCATGCCTCAAAGATTCACTAGATGACCACTTCTTGAAAAACTCTTCCGCCTTCTGAAACTCCCCCGTCTTCTTATACATTTGCACAACAATCCCCATTGTCACCTCATCAGGCTTCATCCCTCGTTCATTCATCCTTTCAAGCCAACAAATCGCCTCTTCTCGGTACCCTCCTTTGCTATAAACATCAATCAAAGTACCATAAGTAGAATTTATCGGCACAATCCCTTTAACACTCATCTCATCACACAAACTCTGAACATAACTCCACTTCCGCGCTTTCCCCAAAATCCTAAGCATGATATTATAATGAATCACGTTCAACTCATAACATCCCTTTCTCTTAAACCACTCGAAAATCTCTAAAGCCCTCTCCCAACTTGATTGCTCCTTCAAAATAATACTCCTTTCTTTGTTACTTAAATTATCTGCCCATGGCTTCAAAGCCTCATCCAAGTCTTTAACTGTATCCAAAGCCTGTAACATTGAAGGAATACAACCACCATAACTTGCCCATTTCGTCGAACATTTGGTCTGCACTTTACCATTCACATTCACTCCAGCATTGACAACAGTACTTCTTCCATTTACAATTCTAGCATCGACACAAGTGTTTTTTCTCTGCTCACTTTGTGGGTTTTGCTCAGAACTTTGTTTCTTCAACTTATGTTCATGGATCATACCATTTGGCTTGTCAAAGCAGTTATGTTTGCGAAATTTATTTAACCTTTTGACTTTCTCTGTATTGGAATTGTGAAGCAACGTTTGATGTTCTATCTTCTTTTCTAGTGGCGAAACCGAGACTGAAGCTGAAGTTGAAGCTCCTATGTTGATGGGTGGTGAAGTTTTTGCGGAACAAAGAACATGGAAACAACTTGCGTCTAACTGAAGCTTAACAAACATCGTTAATAGGATAAATGAGTATCAAATTGAGTAGTACGAAGAAATAAAGTTTGAGAATTATCAGAAGTGTAAATGTTGTGTGTTGTTTCTTTAGCTCTTGCTCCTTTCGCGTAAAACCTTCGCAGAAGCATATGCGTTGCTCTGAATTTTGGGTAAGAGTGGGCGAGTGGCAATGTTCTGAAAAGCCCGGGCCTGACGAAGGAAATTTTAGTCGGGTCCAAGAAAAACCCGGCTCGGGCATCGGCCGGTCCGGTCTGAGTCGGGCAAGACTCGGACTAAATCCTGTCCGTTTTTGATTTTTTTTTTTTTTGAAAATTCTAAAATTCAATTTATATTTTAAAATCCAATTTATATAATATAAATCCAATTTATTTTATATTTTCATTATAATATTGATACCCAAATACATCATACATTCACGCTATATGTAAATATTGCAAGACAATTTACAAATACATCAAAAGTTTCAATGTTTCATTCATAAACTAACAATCCAAATGCCACAAACAAAAATACATCAAAAATTTCAATATTTCATCCATAAACTAACAATCCAAAAACCACAAATAAATACATCAAAAGTTTCAATGTTTCGTCCATAAACTAACTATCCAAATGCCACAAACTAATGCATCAAACTAATCCAACTGTTGTGGCTCAAAGTCTTCTTCCACATCACCCATCAGTTCCTCGCCAGCAAATATAAGTTGTTCAGGAATAATACCTAATGAGAAAAAGTGTTAAAAAATATAAATCAAAGAAAATAATTAATTAAGAAATAATTCTTATACCTCGCTCAGAAGCCCATAACCAATTTTGAGTGCACATTATTGCTTCCAATGTATCAGGATGTAATTTGGCACGATGTGGACTCAAATGTCTCCCCCCGGTACTAAAAGCAGACTCTGATGCCACAGTCGTAATAGGAATGGCTAATATATCTTTAGCTATCTCAGCCAAAATAGGATATTTTCCTTTATTCGCCTTCCACCAATTCAAAATATCGAAGTCTGAAGTTCTAGCAACTAAAGGCTCCTCTAAGTACCTCTCAAGATCGGATTTTGATCTTGTCATGTGATTGCTTTGAGTGACAAAACAATCAAAGTCAGATAAATCTAAAAAAGAAGACGAATCAGCGGTGACAATATTATGGGAATGAACAACGGAAGTAGAAGATTCACCACTAACTATAGACTTAGTTTCATAATATTTAACTATCTCTTCAGAAAGTTCACGAGCTCTCGTAATTTTCCCTGCAACACCCACACCGTAAATCTTTGGAAAAAAATATTCAATTAACAACATCTTAAACCTTGGATCAAGAATGACAGCCATAACCAACACCCCATAAATCTCTTGCCAATATTTCTCAAATTTGGCAATCATAATAGGGGCCATTTGTTTAACTTGAAGAATAGGAGACATTTGCCACTCCATCAAAGACATCCTCATTTTACAAGCCAATGGAAAAAACATATTGGCTGTAGGATAATTCGTACCTGAAAACATCTCCGTCAACAAATAAAATGGACGTAAATATTCTAGCATTTTTTCAACCATCTCCCATTCCGCATCAGAAGGCAAACACTTATAATGGGGCTCAATTTGTTGCACTCGAGGAAAAACTTTTTTGTACTTAACTGCAATATCAAGCATGACTAATGTAGAATTCCATCTAGTGGGACAATCAAGCACCAACTTTCTTTCAGTCTTAATCAATGATTGTCGTGCAACCATCATAAGAGTTTCGATCCTTTTTGGTGTGCTACTCCAATAAGCAACACTCTCCCTAATCTTTGCAATACCCCCTTCAATCACGGCCAAACCATCATTTACAATTAAGTTCAAAATATTAGCTGCACACCTCATATGGAAAAATTTTCCACCCAATACCAAAGATTCGGTTGAAAGCATTCCCTTCAATCTTTCTACCATGACGTCATTAGTTGAACAATTATCCAAAGTAACCGTTGACAACTTTCGATCCACATTGCAATCCATCATACATTTTACTAGAACTTGAGAAAGACACTCAGTAGTATGGGGGGCTGGTACATATATGAACCTACATATACAAAATGTATATAATTAAATGTTAGCATATTCATTAAATAAGTTAGACATAATATTATATGTACACAAAATTAAATTACCTTAAGATTCGACTTTGTAAACGCCATGAGTTGTCAATAAAATGTCCTGTAACAACCATATACCTTCTCTTTTGGTTACTAGCAGTCCACATGTCAGTAGTAATAGCAACTCTGCTGTCATTAATATTCAACAAATTCAATATTTTCAACTTTTCTGATTTATACAACTTGAAAATCTCAGTCTTTAAAGTATTTCTGGACATCTTCTTCACCAAAGGGTTGCAATAACTCATCAAGTCTATAAAAGCATCATACTCAACAAACTTAAGTGGCAGCTCATGCTTTATAACCAATGACGTAATTTTTTGACGGACAATATTTACATCAAATGATCTAAGCTCAATAGAAGTCGTTTCATCTTCCTGCTTTATAACATTTAGAGTTTTTTGAACTGTATCTTCAAACCTAGGTTGTTTTTTAGTAAAACAGTTCTTCATGTGTCTATTTAGGTGTCTGGTACCTTTTTCAGACATACAACTCAATAACTTGGCACAATGATTACATTTTGCATTTAATTTCCCATCAACAGTAATCTTCGTAAAATGATCCCAATATTTTGATGTCGTTCGTCTCTTATTATCCATATTTTCTAATGCTACCCCATTTCTTTTGTTACTATCTTCATCTATTTTCCCATCTTCAATATCAAGGATCTCATTTTCTTCATCACTATATTGGCGTACATCTTCGAGGCCGTTAAGAAAAACAGGGGAATTTGGCCGAATAGGCGTAGATTCTTCCAAGTTAGACATAACAAAATCTGGAAAAAAAATTTGAATCAACAACAACATTTAACATTAAAGACTTTCAGTTCATTCAATTACATAAACATTACAAACAATAAAGTGTTTGTGATCATTCTGAGGAGTGCTTGTGAAGTTTCTGAAACAGGAAATGGATAAGTTTCTGAAACAAGAAGGTTCAAATTCAACCATATGTTGGTTACATACAATACTTGTTATTATAGGTGCTGACAGAAGAGTGTTTGTGATCATTCTATCTGTATCACTGTATGAATATGTATCCTTAAAAAGGCCATGAATGGAAGTCTTGGCTAAGAATTAGCAGCAAATGAAAACAATGAAACAACTTCATTAATTGATATCAGACAACAAACATCATCCAAATAACATAATTACTTGGGCATGAATCTAATCAACAAAACGACAGACTATAAGTTTCTAACAACCATAAAAACAGAACCAATAAGATTTAAGAAAAATAGAAATCAACCCAAATATCAATTACATATTTCATATTTCATAACCCAGGAAGCAATTAAGCAACATACATAATTTGCTCATTTACATTTCATAACATAAATTACTCAACCAAATATCAATTACATTTCCTATTTCATAATTTACTCACAGCGATTGAGTGCCAGTGGGTGAAGAACCCGAGTCACCGAGAGCCGAGAGGCACAGACGCGAGTGAGAGCCGAGAGGTAGAGACGCAGAGACTGGGTGAGAGACCGGAGAGCCCGAGTCACCGAGAGCCGAGAGGCAGAGACGCGAGTGAGAGACCGGAGAGGCAGAGACCGAGAGCCAAGCAGTGAGAGGTCAGAGGCGAGAGTGGAGACTGGGAATTAGGCGAGAGTGAGAGTCTGAGACTGAGAGAGAGACGAGACTGGGTCCCTTCCTGGGAGAAGTGGGAAAGGAATTTGGGTATTAGGTTAGTTTAGTGTTCTGTAAATTTTTTTTTTTTTTTTTTTGTGTGTAATATTGGTCTCGGGTCGGATCATGCTTGATGGCCCATGGGTAACAATAGAGCTAAAATAATTTTTTTTTTTTTTTGAATTTCTTAAAAGACTTGAATTTGTAAGCTCAGCGCCTATTTCTACTATGAGAGATCTTGTCCGGATGACATCAACCCATGTTTTGAAAATCGGATTGGATTAATCGATCGAAGTGAAATTGATCATGAATCTAATTTAATTAATAGATAAAAATCGGTTAAAATTGATAAATTAAATTGGTGTAATTTTTTAATTTTAAAATAAAAAATTAAAATTTAATATTTTTTATAATTTTTAATTAAATAAAATTATTTATGATATAAATCAATTCTGTCAATTTTTTCCAACCGATGGCATCACTCACTCATTATTGAATCACCGATTCCGTAAAGAAAATAATGAACAAATTTTATCACCCACGTTGCTTCAGTAAAACAGACTTGAATAAAAAACGATTAATTGAAACTCGCGACACAAGAAGAAAGACTTTAGTTAGACATGCTTAAATTTTTTTATAAATTTTTAATGAATTGGAGGAGACACATAAATGATTCTCTTAAGAATTCGAAGGGAACCTACTATCAGCCAATAACAATGAGACGAATTTGTCTACAATAATTTATATTCAAACAGCTTTAACAATGAGTATACTAGAACAACTTTAAAAAATTCATCTAATTTTATTATTTAAATATTTATTTGATTGTCTACATGGTAAATTAAATAGTGAAAAATAAATTGTCTTTCAAAAGATTTTTCAAATAAAAATTAGGTTATATTATTTTAATCAAATTGAAGTAGCTCACTTTAGTTATATCATTTTAATATATAAATAATTATAAGTAATAATGATGATATGATATAAAAAATATATAATACTAATAGAAGATAGATAATATAAATAAATTTATATTATTTTAATCAAATTGAATGTGACACATTTTAATTATTTTTTATATAAATAATTATTAATAATTCCTCTATTATAATAAAGTGAAGATAGATAAAATATTTTATAATATAGATAAGTCACTCTTCAATATTAAAGAATATGAAGTAAAAAACTAATTAATTTGAAGAATCTCAATTAGTGTCTTTTTTGAAACCAATTTTGATAATGTATATCTTCTATTTAGCAAATAAATAACATTTAAAGAGTTTTTTGGAATTGTTCTTAGGAAAAAGCTACTTTATCCGAATTAATTCCCGAAATAGGCAAACTTAAAATGATGTCATTTTGAATTTTGTCAATTCGAGAATTAAGTTAGACACTAATTTCGGACAAAGTAGCAATACTCTTGCTCTTATATCTTGACCCCGTGCTCCATCAAATGCCTGCCCATTTAGAGTACTTATTGAACCACAAACCAAATATTGAGAAAGCTTTAAAAGGCAGATTGTGGTATGCAAAAATGAAATGACAAATGCCACATGTACAAGTTTGCACGAAGTGATGACATTAACATATATAAACTCAGCTTTGATTGTATTGAGCTCAAAGCATGCATGTCGAGCATATGCTTAATTACTTTTATTGTTTGATAACAAAACTAATAGTAATATAAGTTGCTCGTCAAATAATTAAGTAGGATAAAATTAATCATATTAACCTAAATCTCATGATTACAAGTGTTTATCAAATACAATACAATACAATTGTGGCTTAAAAAGCCACAGCTCTCCAAAAGTTAAAAGTTACCCAACAAGAAAAAATTATACGTAAATGGATCGTATTTAGGAAAGAGTGTGTTTTTGGATTCAGTATTAAATTAAGATTTGTATTTATTTTTTTTTATAAATTATGATTGATAATTATTCAATAAGATTTATATATAATAAAATTTTAACTCCATCTATATAAGGAATGAGGTTTTCATTTTGTAAGTTAAGTTTGGTTTTCGAATCAAAGTTAAGAAATAAAAGAAGTTTGCTCACTCTCTCATGTTTAGCTAAATAACTATTAGGTTCTCTCTCAAAGCACGAGGGAGTCTTCCTCCCTCAACTACTATTACTTATCCATGAGTTTTCAGTTCACCTCTATCAATCTCTATAAGTATGCTCTTCACTCGCCACAACAGTGGATCTTGTGAATCAGAAAATAGTTGGAAACAACACCCTCGATCCTTGCTTTAGGCGGTCTCCTCTGTGAGTCCTGTTCACCCGAAGTGTGGGCGCCGAGGCCAGGAGTGCCGTTTATGCCCTTAGTGTGGTGGTAGGGACGTAGCAGAGAGCAACCCGAGGTTTTGGTATCAGAGCCAGAGCATTTACTGTTCACGGAGGTGGTAAAATAGTGGATCAAGTAGTAGTGGTTGTGGTGGAGTTCTCTTCTCTGTGTGAGTAGTAGGGAACCGTCTCAACATATATTGTCTAAACACTTTGAGAGTCAAACACTTTAATTATGTCTACTGTAGAGTCTTCTTCTTCGTCTTCTACTTCTGCTAGTGAGTTAGTAAGAATATCTTCTACTATTTCCTTACCCCGTTCTTGTTCTAAGAGAATAGCCTCAAAAATAGAAAATCTTGTGGAATATTAACATGTTCCAGAAGGTGTTCAAGTAACTAAGACCCCTTCACTTCTTCTAAACCCTTATAACCTGTACAAAAGACCCAGTACTATTACAAGAAGTATTCGTACTCTTATCTCTTCACATCGTCCAACTGCTAAAGAATATGTCCAGTCTTCCAAGCTGGATCAGTGCGCTCTCCGAGCCACACAGGATGAACAATATGTAGATCTGGAGATTCCGAAAGATCTCGTCTCCAGTTGGAAATCAGAAGGGTACACTCATTTCCATATGGGTGCTGTGAGAGTTATCTTAACTCTCCATGGAAGGAAAGGATTACCAGTGACCGCCATACTTGCTTTGTTGGATTCCAGATTCAAGGAGTATCAACATGCAGTGATTGGCATTGTTCTCACCACTCTCCATGCTGGGAGTGTGTTGCTAACCTTTTACCCAAATTATAATCTGTCTTTACAGGATCCAAATCTGCCCACTGCCTTTAAGATCCAAGTTCAGATCCAAGGCGCAGCACAGATCGAGTCCTCGATGATGGCTACCTTACACCATCAGCTGGTGTACCGACTACAAGATCATTCTGTTGATCTTCCATCTGCCACAGAATCTAAAGATGCTCTTATGATTTTGGCAGATCAGACTTCTGCTGACAAGATGCCAACGATTGTGCAGATCCCACCCACGACAGATCGAGAAGGAAGAGCTGTTAAAGCTCATGCCTTTGGAATGACTGACCAACTATGAAAAGTTTCTACGGAGCACTCAGCCTGTCCAAAGCACACAAGCTGTCTTCTCCAGACAGACAGATGGTACTGGTTAGTTCACATCTTTTTCTCAAGCCTGAGCCAGTTGAAAGTGCGATACCATTTTCCTGTATGATTTCTCCAGATCCGACCAATGGTCTGAGAGAAAAAAGACATCCTTATCGAAGCTTTCAATTCAGATGGCTTTCCGGTCTATACCTCAAAGATCGATGATCATTTCTTATGGGATGCCCCAGGGTCAGGAATGTGCGACCCAGATTGTGACTGTCATCTTCTTGATGATAGTGACGATGACGAAGCTCTCCTCAGGAGGAGGAGAATAAGGAAGTCAAAAAGGCCAAAGTCTCCGTGCAAACCAGAGAACCCATGGCGTGATGACACAGACAACAGTCCTACAGTTGGCGTTGCAGAACAAAGAGAGCCTCAACCAAAGAGGTTCACATAAGAGTATAGGAAGAATGAGATATTGCTTAAAGATGTATCTGGCCAGATCATAAAGCGTATCCCACTCATCAGTTGCCGTCCAAAGAAAAAATGGACTGCCAAGCCTCTTCCACAGATGCAACCTTGCATGATGTATCAGCCTCCAACGTCTTCTTACCAGGAGCAGTTCCCACCGCTCGA
The DNA here is from genome assembly GCA_019454045.1 of Zanthoxylum bungeanum. NCBI lineage: Eukaryota > Viridiplantae > Streptophyta > Magnoliopsida > Sapindales > Rutaceae > Zanthoxylum > Zanthoxylum bungeanum. Next base: position 217,957 of record SKCR01029352.1, on the reverse strand, counting down.
GAAGATCATTGATCCACAGACTAAGGTTGTTGCAAAGCCTTATGTCCAGCCAACTACTGTCACACCTACTGGTCATATGGAGGAACCTAAACAGCATGAAGCCGTGCTAAACTGGCACACACAGAATGCTAGGGTTCAAAATACCGTACTACGCAGTATCGAAACTAAGGTGGACCATGTTGTTCAACGTGTTCAGAGGACAGAGACAAAGGTGGATTCGTTAGCCAGTACGCTACAACGGATGTATGAAGATACGGTGGCTCAAATAGCTCAGCTAGACAGAGACATGAGAACCATGGTCTCTCATAACTATTTTGGTCCAGAGTTTGACCATAAAGAAGCTGAGATGAAAAAGCTGAAAGCAGAACTTGCAAAAATGGAAGCCGACAAGCGAACCCCATTTGTTCCACAAACTTTCACACCTAGCCCATTTTCACCAACCTTCTCATACCCAGCCTATCAACCTTACCCACCTTCATCATTTACCTCATCCCAAACAGACTGGTCAAAAATTTATGGTAGTGTCCATGGTACTTGGAAACCAGCACCACCAAAACACCAGTAACCAGAAAACCCAGTTCCACCAATATACTCACAACCTTTACCCCAGCCAATATCTCAACCCGGTCATTCACAGCCTTACACACGACCTTCCCAAACAAAACCTATATTCCAGAAACACAGTTTCCTACCGTACCGTTACAAACACCTCAGCCTCAACCGACTGTTACAACCCAACAACTTTATACCCAACAGCTCTCGACCCAAGAGCCTGAACCTGAAAGTTCTGAACAGTCTAGGGAATCCTCGGAACCTGAGAGTGATTCCGTCCAGATAGTATCCAGTGACTCAGATGAGATGGCAGACATCATAAAGATGTTGATGGCCACATCTACTGGATCAAATGAGCCAATGACCGAAGAACCTGATGATACTGAGCCTATACCTACGGGTACAGCTACACAATCACCACACTCGGCGTCAACTAAGCCAGTGACAGGTCCTTAGTTCACATTTGATGATGTCCCACCGTCCAAATGGCCTAACAGGATGCAAGAATTTGTTGCATGGACAGACTTAATGCTACTAAAGCCAGGCAATACTGTGCACAATGTCCTTGTAGAATTTTTTTCTCGTACTCTTGGAGCCTTGAGAGAATGGTTCCTAAGTCTCGAAGGTTTCAGACAACAACAGTTCTACCAGATCGAATCAGCGGCTGTGGCTATGGGAATCATACACAAATAATTCCTCGAAGAAGGAGCCCCATTGTTAGAACAGGCTCGCCGTGAATACTTTCAAATGCGGTGTTGTTCGTTAAAGATTAAAGATCTTAACACCCATTTCCAGAGAATGTCAAAGCATTTCTACAAGCTCAACGGATACAGTGATCCGAATCTCAAGCATACGTATGCTGCCTCTCTACCAGAGGAGCTACATGAGGAAATGCAGCGCTTGATACAGGCTACACAGCAGAAAGTTACAGACATGTCCCTTGGAGAAATTCACCAGATCGCTATCAAAGCCCTCAATAAGCTTTGTGATCAGCGTACACTTATCAGGGAGATGCTCAGAGACAATCAGCCATTTAAAGCTGCGTGTAAAAAGCCTCATTTGCAGATCAAGTGCAAAGATAGAAAGAATTGCGCGTGTCCTTCAAAGAAGAAATCTCATCATAAGCTCTTTAAGAAAAAGAAGAGCAAGAAAGAGAAACAGCGCAAGGAGTGGCGTCCAGTTCGATTTTTCAAACAGAAGGATCGACGTGGTAAGCCAAAAGATAGCAGGTGCTTCATATGCAAAAAGAAAGGGCATTTCTCAAAGGATTGTCCTAAGAATCCGAAGCAAGCTGCTAAGATGGTTCAACAGATCCATCAGTCTTCCAAAATTGATCTTGACGATGCAGATGCTGAATCGTGGTTTTCAGAACAAGATCAAATGGACAGTGAAACCGTGTTCGCACTCAAACATCATGAACTCTCCAGTTCAGATGATAGCAGTAGCTCAGACTGCTATATCCCGGTGTTCACTATACAGCCATGCCAGGCTCTCAAGCCTACTGTTCCAGTTCCTTTAGTCCATGTGCAGATTTTACCGTCAAAATATGATAAGCCCATTAAAGTCATTGGGTTTATGGACACAGGAGCTCATAGGAGCATGATGAATCCAGCAGTTTTGCCACCAGAAGCATGGGTGAAGCATACAGAGTTTTTCAAAGCTGCTGATGGTGAAGTTTTCCATACGGATCTCATCACCAAGAAACCTATCGGTATCCGGTTTTTCCATGATTGTACAATTTGGACCAGAGTCATTGGTTCCAATCTTCCGGATAAAGATATTTTGATTGGTTTTGATGTTTATCATCAAGCCAAGAAACTTCAAATCCAACCAGATGGTATACGGTTTAAAAGATTCATTAAGCCTTATACTACTGTTCCAAAGTTGTTCCAATCCTCTAGAGTGGGGGGGGTGAATATGGTGGATTTGAAGAATTGAAACAACAGTTCTCTCCGTTTTGGTCAGAGTCTCACAGCGACTTCAATAATCCAAACCCATTATGGAGAAATGAAGATTTCTTTATTAGGCTTCCTTTCAAGCTTAATGAGGATATCAACCCAACAAAGGCTACCCATCCGGGGATGACTTCTTCGGACCTTGCTTTGGCCCAGAATGAATGCAACCAGCGTGACAAAAGATTATAAAAAAATTAATATAACTCAACTCAGTACCGGATCCAAATTTCTGTGATGATGGTGAGATTTAAATCTGATGCGAGCATCCACCCTGAAATATCTGGCAATATTCATAGTACTGCATATGAATTTTGGAATTTGATTTGCCAAAAAGGAATAATATCACTAAATAAGAATGGAAATGGTCGTATATCGGACCATTTTATCAAAATCAAAACCTTATCTAATATATAATATTTATATATGTTGACGGATGATTTTCGTCTTAGGGGTAGTTTCGAGATAACTCACCCGAAACAACCTTCCCTCAACCTTGAATTTGTTTGGTTATGGGGGACCAAAGAAAAATTTAGTAAAAGATGAGAAAAAACACACAAGTTGGCAAGAGAGTTTTAATGTGGTTCGGCGGAGCGAATCCAACCTACGTCCACGGGCATAAAATGGTGGGGGTTACTTTATTACTAGAACTAACTCAGCCGACCTATTTTCAGGAAGGGTCTAACGAAACCGAGCAGTTTAAAGAGTTTTTACAAGTAGTGCTCATTTTCTTTTGTTACCAATTTTCTATTCTCTCTTACGAATGAATCTAACTTTCCTTTATATGCTCAGGAATTACAACACTGTTCCTCCCACTTCATGACGTTTCCCGCGTGCTCTCTGACCGATTGACGGGTTCTCTGCCCTAGGTCTGTCATTACCGAAAGTAAGCCTGCCGTCTGACGGCCTGTCACATCACTATGTTTTCTCCACTGCCACACACAACAATAATGATGTCATCCTGTAAAGAGCCTTTGAAAGATGATACGTCTCGAAGGGAAAACACAACCATTTTGATCTTTTTTCGGTCCTTAAGAGGCCGGCCAAGTGATATTCCGAACTTCACAAACTGTTACTGTCCTGACCTGAAATACCCGAACTCATCCGTTTGTTCCAGAAGTCATGGCTTGACCAAACCGAACTTCCGATCTAACATGGTCGGCCTCGGTTCCGATGTGGTCGGTCCATGAAATCTGTACCGAGTTACATTTCTCTGGTCGGCCATACCCAAGAAACTGGACCCAAGCTTCATGTCGGGCTGAAGAATCGACACACACATCCTCTGACACATGGTCCTCCGGATGAGGAGAATTTCCTTATCTACCCTTACCGAGCTACTCAGAAAACTTAGCCGCCGAAATCCCCATCAACATCTGTCCCCTAGTTCTCGATTCCAATGAGTGTACGAGTTGGTGCCGGGAACTACAAAAATTTGAAGTGCGATATCAAACTGGTCGTCCTTGGTCATATTAATATGCTCGGTCACTACAAACTCCGATGCCCTGTCAACCGATTCCTTAACTTGAAGCAAATTTACTTTCAACCCTTCTGATAGCCGCCCATCGAGAACCGCAAACCATCATATCTCCATAAATTCTCTTCAAATCACTTTTAGGGTTAAACCCGATCGCGCCACTTGTCAACAACTCATGGTCTTCCCGCCCAAAAAACTCAAATCAATCAGCCGTTCTCGAGATAGCCAAAGGTCTCACAATCTTAAACGTTTATCCCAATCTGATCAAATGGAGCTCGAATACGACACGCGGCGCACATCCGAAGGTTCTCCCGATCCGATGGCAAAAAATACACCGTGCTGACTATATGAATATAAAGATACGCTCATTTCTCTCTTTTACGAAGATCACAACTCTCAAACTGCAGAGGCTCATTCGCTTGTGAGACCAGCAAACTTCCAACCGACTAGACTAAACGTCAGCTCTTCTTCCCAAACCAAGTAAGTTTTTGCTCGACCCCTCTCTCTTTACTTGCAGTATTCTACCATTATTGCTTGATACTTTCGGGCTTTCTATCTGCTGTTGCTTGTTTTTCTTTTTCTGTCATGCCTATATTCTCGCTTTGTACTGTAAAACATGCTTCGGGTTTGGTGTCCGGTGTGTGGTATGTGTGTTCTATGGTTAAAGGATGGGTAGTGGGGTAGGATGCATGTGTCTCGGGCTTTCTGAGTGTTGTGTTTGGTGGTATGTGTTTTAGGAGAGTCTTGCTTCTTGTGGTTATTGCTAGGGCATTTAGAGACTGTAAACCTATGCCCCTGGTAGTTAGAATATCTCTCGAACTGTTGCACCTTAAACTGACCGATGACTGACCTTCTTGCTTCATGATGACTGTCAGGAATTTTTGACGCTGAATCCTCTTCGGCCAAGCCCATAGAACCTCAACCTCCTCGCGCTGCAGAAACCTCCTCTAGCTCGGGTGCACCCAGTCTGGAGGAGCTAGACACCACTCCAACCCCTTTTGAAATAAAAAATGATACTTACCACCACAGAATCCCCCAGAAAGATCCTGAACCCGGAGAACTGGGCAGTTCGGCCTTGGACATGGACCGGCCTTCTACCATTACTAGAGATGCCTTGTGTGTGCTTTGTCAGCAGTACGAAATCCCGATCGACATAGCTCTTGAGGTCCATGGCTCGTGTGATCGTGTGAGCCAACCTGACGAGGGCTCGGTCGCCCTTCTCCCTTCCTTTTTCGAGTGCGGTCTTCGGTTGCCTATCTAACCATACTTCGCGGGGATGTTGGCCAGGATGGAGATTGCCACATGCCAACTAAATTTGAATAGATGGAGAATTCTATCCGGCTTGGATATGATCTGACACCAGGCAGGCCTCGGAGAACCGAATTTTGAGGAGTTGAAAAGGTTATCCAAGCTGAAGGTCAATCCAAAATCTCATCACGGTTGGTATTATCTCTCCTCCTATGCCGACGTCCATGCCTTCATCAAAGATCTTCCTCAAACTAAATTTCAAAGACCCCTGGTTCTGGGCCACATGTGACTGGAGACGGACCTGGTCGACGTGCTCAGAGATGACATAGGTCCCCGATATCTTCAGAGCGGGAGGTTAGGAATCGATTTCTTGGATTTTTTTTCTCAACTTTCATGTCACCACGCTAACTTTTTAACCTTTCTCAGCCTGCTGGAGGGATCCTCCCAAGGTTACCCACATGGTCCGTTCTAGGATCAAGGTGGCCCGGAGCTACGTCATCCACTAGAAAAGGGTAGTCAATGACTCGGCCTTCTTGGAGTCAGGCCTCATTCGGAGTGCACCTCCACAGGTCCCGAGGCGGCTGGGTAGGTTCTTACTAACTTTCTAACCGATCTCTTGTATGCCTAACCCAGACACGAGTGAAATGATCTGAATACCGAACTGACCATGTCTCTTGCCTTGTTATTTTGCAGGAATATCGAGGCGGCCAAAATATCTTGACCAACTGGCTAGTGCATCAAAGAGGATCGGTCCGGTCGAAGCCGGATCTTCTCGGAAACAGCCAATAGTCGCCGAGGCCAAAAGTAAAACCAGAGAGGTGGCCCGGCCGACTGCTCAAGTTTCAATCTCCCCATCTAGGGTGCTCCCAACAACCACAACCCGACCTTCTAGCATTCCAAGACCTGCCAGCAAATGAAGACGTCTGATCGGGGCGGGAGAGGCTGAGTCGGTAGACGATGAAGAGGAAGAACAACCTCTGGTTATGAGGCAGGCTACTCGGAGAGAGAGAAGAACTGCAAAGGCCTTCTCTAGGAAAGGAAAATGCGTTGTGGTGCTGGGGCGAACGACCTCAGTGAGAAAATTCGAGAGGCCACTTCCCATCTCATGCCGGCATTTAATGAACTGGCCGACGCAATTCCTCTAGGGGAGATCCCAAAATACAAAGACATCTCTCCCGAGGACGTGGTTACAGAGTTTTGCTCCTATATGACCAAGGTAACAAACTTCCGGTTTCTGCCCTGTATCTTTACTCGGCTGTTGTTCTGATTCTTCTTCTCCTTCTCACAGACAAATTATCTTATGGCCAAAAACAAAGACCTGCTTATCAGCCTTTTGTCCAAGGGAGGTCAGACGCCGAGGCTTCAGAGCCAGATTACCGAGCAGGAGGCCACATTGGCCGAAAATGCAGAAATAATAAAAACCTTGGATGAGACTTCGACCGAGGCCCTCTCACTGAATGAATCCCTCAGGACCACCTCTGCCCTGGCCAGGAAGAATGCGGAGGCTGCCAAGGTAGATATGGAGACGCCTGAGGTGGGAGGTGCACAACGCCAAATCCAAAATCAAGAAATTAACTAAGGAGAGAGACCAGGCTCGAGAGGAGCTGAAGAAAAAAGAAACAGAGCTGGAGGGTGAGCGAGATGCCATCAGACTTGATGAGGTCGGTGACTGTGCCGAAATCATTCTGTTGGTGATGTCTGGCCTAGACATGGGGCCCATCTATGCGGCCATTCGGTTCTGTAAAGAGGAGCTCTCAGAAGAGGAGCTCCAAGAATGGTTTCCCCCATCCGGAAGAAGTCAAAGATCCTGTGCCCATTTCAATCGTACCAATGTCCTCGGCCCCTGAAGAGAATCAACCCGAGGCTCCTGCTCCCGTTCCTGAAGCCAAGATAGCCGACGTCCCTTCTACCTCCCAGGATGAATTCACTGTCATCCATGCATAGGCCGAGCCTGCTCAGCTGCCATCTGAGCCTATTGAAGAAGAAAAAGCTGCTGCCCCTGCGTGGGCTGATCAGTAAAGAGTGACCCGAACGGGGCCCTATGTAAACTTAGAACAATTCACTATTTCTTCTTTCTTTTGTAATAACACTTATAAATTTTCTTCTGCTATGTACTTTAAATTTCATTTGTTGTTTTTCACCACTTATTCTGAATTTGATTTTGCACCCGACCAACTCAAGTCTGTCCGCGAGGGGATAGTCTGTCCCTGAGCCGAAATCAAATGCATTTGGTGGGACATAACCCGACCCCGAGCTGAGAAAAACACTTGGCTCTGGGGGAATGTTACGTCCCCAGACCAATGAGGCAGACTCGATGGGATGTAGCCCGACCCCGAGCTGAGAAGAACACTTGGCTCTGGGGGAATGTTATGTCCCCTTACCAATAAGGCAGACTCGGTGGGATGTAGCCCGACCCCGAGCTGAGAGGAACACTTGGCTCTAGGGGAATGTTACGTCCCCAGACCAATGAGACAGACTCGGTGGGATGTAGCCCGACCCCGAGCTGTGAAGAAAGCACCTGCGGAACGAATCCATCCCCGAGCAGATGGAACAAAGCATCGGCGGAACAGATCCAACCCCGAGCTGGTGGAACAATACAGACTCGGTGGAATGAATACAACCCCGAGCTGATGGAATGACACAGACTCGGCGGAACGAATTTAGCCCCGAGCTGGTGGAACATTTGAGACTTACACGATGGAAGATTTTCAACCTCTGAGGCTCTGCGGATCTTGGCGCGGGCGTCCCCTTGCCAAACATCAGCGAAAAACAGAAATTGGAGCAAAGCAAAATTAATAAAAGTGAAGGTGATTTAGCACATACTCCATGTAAATTCAAGAAGTGGAAATAACAACTCGGGTGCTCCGAGGCAGCATCCTGCCCGAGGCCTCCCAAAACAAAATTCTGAACCTTACAATTCAGCGTCTCGGCTAACCAGGCTATGGATACGCCGATCCGGGGTGGTCAGGCGAATCCCCATGGGGGAAGAAGACACCTTGTGTGTGTCTTCCATGGGTGGTTCTCAACGGGACTCACCAGCCGACTCGCAGGGAAAGAAATCTCTCTGGATCCGGTTTACCCGAGACTCCTGTAATCAAGGGGACCATTCGTCCATACCCAAGCCAGATGGTCTGATGGTACTCAATGGGACTCACCAGCCGACTCGCAGGGGAAAAAACCTCCATGGGTCCGGTTAACCCGAGAGCATGATGGTCATGGAGACAATTAAGCTATCCCCATGCCATACTCTCTGATATTCTTCAACGAGATTCACCAGCCAACCTGCAGGGGGAGAAGCGTCCTTGGGTCCGGTTTACCCGGAAGCATGATGGTCATGGAGGCAATTAAGCCATCCTCATGCCATACTCTCTGATAGTCTTCAACGGGACTCACCAGCCGACATGCAGGGGGAGAAACGTCTATGGGCCCGGTTTACCCGAGCTATTCCTAAAAAATGCGAGCCATGAGGTAGTAACGCTCTGGCCTCGGGGGTTTGATAATGACACCCGAGATTGGCGTGCCACGGGGGGTTCACGCGTTTCCCACATGTGCCTCATCCCTTGATGCGTTCTAGATCCTCAAAGGTGAAAGGAATCAGGTCGGAACACTTCTACCTGGGGGTTTGATAATGACACCCGGGATTGGCGTGCCACGGGCTTGGTGCCCTTCCCGACCACCGATCACTCATTTGCATCGATCACATCCCAAGAATATTGAAAATAACTTTCGTATTTGATTAACAAACGAGTAATATAGACAAGTTTCTTAAAAAAGAGAGTTTTATTCATATTCAATGTACATGTTGCCTTTCTTACAACTATTTGCGGGTCATTTAAAGAGAGGCTTTTACAATACTTTCTTCTGAATCTTGTCTTGGAGTCCGACCACATCTTCTAGTCTGAGCTTGATTCCGAAAACTCTCGATGCGTATGTCGTAGTTGTAAACTTTACACTCAAGTTGGTTCCCGAGTCAGGGCTTCTTCAGATCCTACTGGTCTGAACTTGCTTTCAGAACATGCCGATTGGGTCCCATTATGCCGAGCTCTCCATAAGCATTCTTGAACAATGTATTTTCCCGGGACCTTGCATATCCCGAGCAAATCTGGAAACCCAGCCGAGGCTCTCTTGTTTTGGTCCCTTGTGGTTCTTCCCGTTGGATTTTTCTCATTTCCTCTCATTCGGGAAAGACCACCACACCAATTGAGGGTGAGCCTGATGGACGTTGTCCTCTGCCATTGGCTGACTAGTTCTCCGGCCGATCCTTCAGCACTGAAAACCTGTGAAACAGATGACTGGCAGGCCGGACAGGCGTAGCACCTTCTCACAGAGAAACTTGTTCAGCTGCTGCCAACAGATGTAACACATCCACAATGTTACATTTTATTCTGTAACTCAGCCATAATGGGTGACCGTTGGCTAACCTTCTTACATTCCATTCTACAACTCAATTAAAAGGAAACTTCCACCGTCAAACTTCCTTCCTCTTGCGAATCCTTTCCTTTTCCCGTTTTGACCAACTTCTTCCCATTCATTTCCCCTTTCATCAATTCTGATGTTGAACTCTCCAACAACCCACGATATCCACCTTCCACCATCGTCTTACTACGCAAATTACTTTTTGCTCAGTCCCCACAGACGGCGCCAACTGTTGACGGATGATTTTTATCCCATGGGCAGTTTCGAGATAACTCACCGAGACAACTTTCCATCAACCTTGAATTTGTTTGGTTATGGGGGGACCAAAGACAAATTTAGTAAAAGGTGAGAAAAAACACACAAGTTGGCAAGAGAGTTTTAACGTGGTTCGACAGAGCGAATCCAACCTACGTCCACGGGCACAAAACGGTGGGAGTTACTTTATTACTAGAACTAACTCGGCCGACCAGTTTTTAGGATGGTCTAATGAAACCGAGCAGTTTAAAGAGTTTTTACAAGTAGTGTTCATTTTCTTTTGTTACCAATTTTCTATTCTCTCTTACAAATGAATCTAACTTTCCTTTATATACTCAGGAATTACAACACTGTTCCTCCCACTTCATGACGTTTCCCGCGTGCTCTCTGACCGATTGACGGGTTCTCTGCCCTAGGTTTGTCGTTACCGAAAGCAAGCCTGCCGTCTGACGGTCTGTCACATCACTATGTTTTCTCCACTGCCACACACAACAATAATGATGCCAGCCTGTAAAGAGCCTTTGAAAGATGATACGTGTCGAAGGGAAAACACAACCATTTTGATCTTCTGTCGGTCCTTAAGAGGCCGGCCAAGTGATATGCCGAGCTTCACAAACTGTTATCGTCCTGACCTGAAATACCCGAACTCATCTGTTTGTTCCAGAAGGCATGGCAGGACCAAACCGAACTTCCGATCTAACATGGTCGGCCTCGGTTCCGATGTGGTCGGTCCCTGAAATCTGTACCGAGTTGCATTTCTCTGGTCGGCCATACCCAAGAAACTGGACCCAAGCTCCATGTCGGGCTGAAGAATCGACACAGACATCCTCTGACCCCTTGTCCTCCGGATGAGGAGAATTTCCTTATCTGCCCTTACCGAGCTACTCAGAAAACTTAGCCGCCGAAATCCCCATCAACAATATATAACCGAAAAAATTAATGGTTGGTGTTCATATTTGAAACCGATTTAATATTCAGATATCCGATACCAATCAAAATAGTCGAAAATTATTATTATTTTTTTATAAATTTACCATCTAAAAAATTATAATTATAATTATTTTTTTATTTTTTGCTATTAATATTATAATATTTATTTGATTTTTTAATTTTTGGTCGGATATCAAGTATTCGATATCCGAAATACCAATATCATAACAGATAGAAATAATTTCGGTTACCTAATTTTGAAATAGAAACATAATCATTATCCACTAAATTTTAGACATTGGCATTTGAACGAACCCTTTCAGAGAGCTCGCGTTCGAGTGATGTTCTCATCACGTTCGAACAAAAATACAGAACACTGTGAGTTTCTTATGCGTTCTTCAGACATTCGAACCCTTATGTAAATTTCATGTTACGTAAGGGCGAAAAGGGCCAAGTCGAGAATTCTATGTCACTACAAGAAAATGTGAAATTACCGATCGAATTTACCGACCGAATATTTTTGGTTGGTAAATTTTTATTACTACTGATCGAATACCGACCGAAAAAGGGTAAAAAATTTTCTGACAAATTACCTACTGAAATATTACCGTCCAAATATTTGATCGATATTCGATAGGTAAATACAGCGCAGAATATTAATTTGGCGTTATTTTATGGCGCCAATAATTACCGACAAAATATTTGGTTAGTAAAAATAAAAAATAAACTAAATACCGACCAAATAGATATTCAGTCGGTAATTTATGTAAATTACCGACCGAAATAATATTCGGTCGGTAAAAATAAAAACAAAATTAAAATTAAAAAATAAACTAAATACCGACCAAATAGAGATTCGGTCGGTAAAATTACATAAATTACCGACCAATATTTGTTTTTTTAAATATAGTCAGTTTACTGACCGAATGAAGTTCGGTAGGTATAGTTTACCGATCAAATTATAATTCGGTCGGTAAAATCAAATTATTTATTTATTTATTCATTCGGTCAGTAATTTTACCGATCAAAATATATTCAGTCAATAAATTATCGATTGATGCTAATTGTGGATGCTGGTTTTCGACCGAGGTCCACAATCGAGAATTTGTAGGTTGGGGGCACTAACGATCCTGCAAAACAAAGGTAGAGTGAGTGTGGAGGTTACTGCCCACCGGTGTGGTGAGTGTCGTAGGCACTCCGACGCTCAAGTCAGTGATGAAGATGAGCTGTAAGTAATGGAAGAGCAAGGTTAAAGACTACCTTGATCCCCGTGGATTGCCGTACGGGCGATGGGTCGGAGGTTCTGAGGGCTCTGGTGAGAATGATTAAGTTTTGGGTTGTAATATTTTTTTGTCCCTCACTCTCTTCTGGATCTCGGTTCCTTTTATAGGCTATTTGAGGTGAGATTCATGAATATGTTAATTGACATACGTTTTGTGTGTTGGTAACGGTCGTGTCATGAAGAAGTATTATGGGCAGTCATGAAGACTGAAAACGGCTGAGTTATGAGGGGTATTTATGAGTCTAAGCGTTTCGTGGGCTGGCGTATGATGTTTCTCCGAGCCTGGGCCTGCACAATGTCTTTGGGTTCGGTTAGGGGGTTTCGGGGGTGCATTTAGCAGTGGGCCTGAGGCGAAAGGTCGAAATTAACCTTGGACCAAATTTGGCCCGTACACTAACTCGATCAATAATTTATCTCCGACGAGTCTAATACCGACCGAAGACATTCGGTCAGTAATCGTGATTACCGATCGATGTTTTTAGATTACTGACCGAATATTCGGTTTGTAATATCTAGTTTTCTTGTAATGTGTCATTAATAACTTATTAGGTCTGCCTCGGTGCACTTACAAATCTCTTGGCTAACGTTCTCTCGAGATTCTTGGTTACTTCTTAACTAAATGACACTCATTTTGATCAATAACTTTGAACTAAGAATAATTGTGAAAACTTTCTTCAAACCCTCATAATATGCCTAAGAATAAGTGAAAAAAAGAAGAAGAATGTGAATGAATAAATGAAAAATGAGAACCCAATGACCCTTTTATAGACATGGATGATTATTTTTATAAAGATAACTCTATGTCAATATATACAATCCTTTAATAGTTATAACCCTCCGAGAAATCATTTCAATGCAAAAGATTGTATCCTTTCTCAATAAAAAATTATATCATTTCAATCCATATAAATACATCCAATATTTAAAGAATTTCCTACACCTTAATCATCCAACTATTAGATAATATGGAGAGATGCTTTACGTTTATTTTATATACGCCCTTTATTCCTCCATGAAACTTTAAATGAGTTACACTTACACGAGCGTTCCAATTAATGGGACAGCCAGTCACATGACTTACGACTGTCAAGTTCTCTGTTCGCTTTATGAGAATAATGTCCATTTCTTAAGGCTTTACAACATTCCCCATCAATTTGGCATGAGCACCTGATCTTTATTAAGTAAGTAGACATTTAATTACAAAACTTTATTTTTTTATTTTATTTTTTGAGAAATAGACACTTAAAAACCTGAATGTGCATAAGTTATGTAAATTATTGGTCATGTATCCAAATTAACTCTTCACGTTTTGATCTAGATTTTTATTTTCTCTTTTGAACAAAATTTGTGTAGGCAGATATATATATCAATTAAGTCAAGGGGTGAATACAATTTCGGGTCAAATCGCGAACCGCACCGAACCGAACCGAACAACGCGGTTTGAAAAAAAATTAAAAATGATTTTGAACCGCACTGAATCGAACAGCAAATTTCGGGTCGGTGTGCGGTTTTGACCCATGTCAAACCGCGAACCGCCCAAACCGTAAATTTTAAGCGGAGCAGGTAAAATCTCCGACTGTCCCAAACTCTTATAAGAAACGCACTCCCTGGATTTAAACTCAAAACCTTAATGTGAGATCTTGAACCCTACACCACTAAGTCACACCTCTGACGACTATACTTTATACATCTGTTATTAACCTTTACTCCAACACATTAAAAAAATATATATTCGTGAGATCACTAAAGAGTAAATGCATTAACATTAATTAATATTATGTTGATGAAGATATTTTGATAACATCGGTGGAGAAGTACTGATATATTGGTCTCTAGATATCGTTAATTTAATTTTTTGGTTAAATTAAGCTAATGAATTTCAACATAATATCATAGTCAATCTCATTCACAAAAAGACCTAATATAAGAGAATAATCAACTCTCAAACTAGCTACATATTCATTGTAAAAAGGTACTACGAGCTTAATAAATTAAATACGGCATTATGCATGCAATGAGTTCTCGGTCTTTCTCATTGTTAAGTCAACTTCTTTAGTGAAATTAGATTTCATTATAAGTTATGTGTGGTCCATTAGATAAAATTTTATTATTAATTATATATTTAACAATATCCCTCATGAACGGTCAATGTATCCATATTTATCATCATTATATCTTATATTTTGAGGGTTACTGCAAGCTTTATGAGCGTTTTGAGGAATTCATTGTATTTTTGTAGGATATGTTACATATGAAAAGACACATGTATGAATCGTCGACAAATCGAGATGTTTTGGGCATAAATGCAGTAGAGGATCCCATTGTTGCGACATACAAATTGGAGAAGTATTATGACTCACATTATTACGATGGATCCGATTTCTAAAATAATTAGAACTCGAATTTCTTAAGAAGGAAAGCTCCCAACAGTCCCTATAAAAGCACAAGTCCAATTCTAAACCTAAAAAATCGTACTTTGGAAGACTCAAAAACAGAGAAATACCCTAAGTAAAGAAACGAATCTCAATCAAGGCTGAAGATTGAAGCAAAGTATCTCACCAAAATGAAATCTTTATTCTTGTATTCTTTCAATATGGTTTTTATGATGTTTTGCTATGTACTAATGAATTATTTGTTAATGACAAATATGTGTAACTAATTTATTAGTGTAGAGTTGTAATGGATCCTAAACATTATTTAATTTAATTTGCATCTTTTTATTTTTTTGAGTGTTACTGAGATTATTTATTATTTTCTATACTTGAAGCGTTTTATTGTCTAGCCAACAATATAATACGTATGGTAAACCCTTAGGAACTTGGAAAAAGGGAATTTGAGTTTTGTCTTGCGAATAATAGCGCATGATCGTATTTATTAAATCGATTTCAGTACATGATAGGAAAATACTTGCAAGACATGCGTAACCAATATTAGAACGTGAGCTTAATGAGTTTGCCTTAAATTAATTATCATATGAATATAAGTAATTGAATTAAGTTAGGTATTTATACTCGACCATCCGAAGAAGCTTGTAGATAATATAGCGTCATCGGTTAATAATTCATCACAATTACTCAATTATATGAAAAATGCATAAATATTGTTTGTATGTTTAGGTGAAGTTACAACCTTTGATTTTCATTTGCATAGGTTTTTTGAAAGTCTATTTACTGTTTTCTTTAGATTTTAGTTAGCCACTCTTAATCAACCAAAATCATTAAACCATTGTTTAATTTTAGTAAAGTAAGTATAATTCTAGGAATTAATAGGATAAATAATAAATTTATGTGAGTTCGACCCACATCCAACGGACATTTATACTTTTTTGTTTGATGGAGAGAATTAAATTTACTCTTAAATTTACAATTGAGTGCTGCAAAATGGATAAAACGCATCTCATAGTTAAAGACTGAGCTGATATAACCAACCAATCAGTGGGTCTCACCTCTTTAATGTGATGAGACCTATCAAATAAAAAAAAAAATTACCGGATCAATTTCTTTGTCAAATGATATAAAATAATTGGTCTGTCATATCACATCAATAGACTAAGTTGGTATGCTCGGAGATTTTCATTGGAGCACTTATCCTCCCACTCCTCTGACACATGTTCCTCATGTCCCCCTCCCCAAATTACAAAAATCTCTCATTCTTTAATATAAATCTCCCCTCCTCAAATCTCACTCTCTATGTATATTATTAATTTAAAAATAACAATATACTTATTTTATTTTATTATTAAATTTTTTATTTTATAAATTTTTTTGCTAAATTTATATTTTTTACTATTTATATATTTATTCAATTTTATTTGTTTAATAAATATTATAAATTTTGTATTTATTATTATTTATTTTATGTTCATTTATTCATTTAATTTTTGTGATTCTTTATTAAATTTTTTAACACTACTTTTGTATAATAAAAATATTCTCATGTATTTTAGAAAGATATATTTTAAAAGAATAGTATAATTAATAATATAAAAAGTTACACAATCTTTAATAAAGCAAATTTCTCTACTTTCAAAATTTTAAAAAAAAATGTATAAAAAATATATGAGATTTATTAACCGAATAGGCTATCAAAAAATATAAATATAAAAAATATTTATTAAATGAAAAAAAAATAAAAAAATAAAAAAACATAAAATAAATAAAATAAAATAAATAAGAAATTTATAATATTTATTAAATATATAAAAAAGAATAGATATATAAAGATTAAAAAATATAAATTTATAAAATTAAAAAATTAATTTATAAAATTAAAATATTTAATAATTAATAAAATAAAATAAGTATTTAATTTATATATTAATACATATACATATATATAATTGATTTTGAAGAAGATGGTAAAAATGTAATTTGCAGGGGAGATAATGTGGGGCCAGATGAGGGTAAGGTGAGAGGATCAATTTTCTTTTCATTGAAACACCAGTAGAGTGCTTTAACTATTGCATTACGAGTGTTTGCCAAATTTTGAATTTTTTTTTTTATTTTTTAATTAAAAAAATTATGGTCTATGGTTATGCTAAAGAGTGAAGCTGGCGTTGGTGATTGTCTCGGTTGTGGATTTGTTGCACGGGAATTTTCAATTATCTTGGGGTCTTTAATAATTTCCGGTCTAATAATGATTGTCACAGTAATTTTTTCGGTCCTAAGTATGAGTTGAGAGAAAAATTTATATAGGACCGTCTTTATAGGACTATCTAATAATAAATGATACGTGTTTCAGTTATTTTTCTCTCTTTATTTTGATTGGTCATTCTCAAAATAATTAAAACACATGTTAATATTCATTGATTGGATGGTCCTATATGGACGGTTTCTATATAAGTTTTTCTCTAATATTGTATAATGAACAGTTTATGGTTGAGTATTAATTGCTCTCTCCTTATCGAGTAATTATTTGGTGCAACGGAGACATGAATGACGTAATATCATCAACAAATTAGTAAATGACATGTATGATTTAATATCCATATTTTTAATTATTTTTTAATATTTTAACACGTGTGACAATAGATTATTAGATTTTTACATGGATGACGTAGTACCTCCGTTGTATTGTAAATTTTCTCCTCCTTATCATGCATATCATCAATATATATATGGTTGTGTTTTTGTGATGTAATAGGTAAGTTATGAGAATTTAAGGAACAGAGGAGGTGATAAATTATAAACTAATTACACAAGGGGAAAATAAAATAATAATAATAAAAAAAAGAGAGGAGAAAAGAAAACCAAGCCAATTCCCGAAAATGGAGAATTATTTATTATAGTTATATTAATATAGTTCATAGAAGATGAAGTAAACAAATACTTTTGATTGGAACCATGCATTAATTCGACTAATAAAGTTGGGATCATTTAAATACATAATTATATAGAAGCCGAAGCAGTTCTGAAATAACCTTGTAAATCATGAAGAACACCAAGAAGAAGAAGGACAAGCCAATGATACAAGAGGAAATGGCAAGTCCTAAAGCAGGTGCCACCATTGCGTACGTTCCTGTAACAAAAGCTACTGCCATTGCTGCCATGGAAACCCAGGTTAATGCAAGTGCAAAAACGAATAAATATATGTAATTCCGAAATGCCTTAAGTGACAGAATGAAATGGAGAAAGACAGCAGAAAATGAGAAGACCATTGCTATGGCGTCTGATATAACAAATGCTTGAAAGGCTGCATTTTTACTGAGAATTGCAGTTCCCTGGTTTGGGTCCTTTGGGATATCTGAACTCTTGAAACCACCGGGCACGGTGAATGCAGCAGCAAAAGTTACTGTTGCTATGAGCGCAGCCACTACCAAATGTGACTCTCTTGCTTCTTCCTTTCCAATGATTTTATTATCTAATGAACTCCAAAACGATATAACGACCTTTATCTCTTTGTCTTGTCTCATCTTGGTAACACCATCTGGATATTGTCCACGCCGCCCAACATCTTTCGACAGCTTATAGATTTCTCGCTGTAATACATTTAATTAATTAATTATATTAATATTCATCAAGTTAATTTGCTAAATAAATTATATAACTAGCTAATTAATTAGTAGTAGTTAAATTAATTAACAATAATATCACCTTACCTTGAGCTCATGATCTCCATAACGTACTATTTGTTCAACGCTAATATTTTGGTAGTTGACAGCCTCATAATTACCTTTAGCATTACCAGGGACAACTTGATAGGACGAAGATCGACAGAGAGCAGCAAGCAAATGGAGAGGAGTGTTCCCCTTCACATCCTTCTCATTTATGAGATTTATTAAAAACGGATGTATTTCCAATAGATGGTAAAATTCATCATAATTTAAACTAAGCATGGCAAAGTGAAGAACATTCCAGCCTCTCACATCAACCAGATCATTACATTCGGGACATTTGCGAATAATTTCTTCCACTACCTTGGAATGCCCTTGGCCGGCTGCTAAATGAATAGCTGCCATCTTCCGATCTTCGTCAAGAATCAACGCACTAGATTCATCATTTTCTAATAACAGTGATGTGATTTTATCGAGACCTAAATAAGCAGCGTGATGGAGTGGAATCCAACCGTGTTGGTCTTTTTCTCTTCTCAAACTCCCCTTTTTGTCAAGTAATTGTTTTATTACCTTGTCATCTAAAACAAATTAAATAATTATTAAACTAAACTACAAAATAAACATACAAATTAAGCATGATGAATTAATTAAATAGCCTCACATTACTGCATCATGATGATGATGATGAAGTAGCTTAGCTAGAAATGTAAGCGTAAGTACCTGAAGCCGAGCTATTGACTACTGCTGCATGTAAAGCGGTCTTTCCGTTGGGGCCTTCATGGGCGGCTAAAGGGCATTTTTCTAATATCGCAGCTACCATCCCGAAAGATCCTTTGGCGGCTGCTATGTATAGTGGAGTTTGGCCGCTGCTATTTGTAGAATACGGAAAATCAGGTGCTTTTTCCATTAATGATTTTACAACATCAGTGCTAAAATATTGCACTGCCTCGTGCAAAGCTGTATTTTGTTCGTCATTTTTCATCCCCAGCATATGACTGATTGTGTCCACATTGCTTTCTAGCTCTTTATTAGGCTCGTTTTCCCGTGCGAATTCAATCAGAGTATCCACAACAGCTTCATTCCCGCATTTGGCCGCAACATGGAGTGGAGCATCACCTTTGTCATTTACTTTTACTAGTAATGATGGACACATTTTAAGAATCTCTTTCACGAAATGGGTTGGTTTTTTCTCTGCCAACTCGGTTGATATGTTCTCTGCGTTCTGGGATGCAATGTTGACATGCACAACTGTGCTCCTGTTGTGACTAACTATGCTTTCAAGTTTATCTTTTGCGATTTTCGTGAAGGGTTCTATATCACCCTTAGCTGCAGCCTCGTACAGATTATGATCCATGTTTTCTAATATTATGATGTTTAAGTTTGAGTTTGAGTTTGAGTGCATATATGTTTACTATCCTCCTGGATCTTTAAATACCCTGCAGTTCATGCTTTATGCTTCCATGCATATCACATTTTTTTCAGTGTGATTCTTAACTAATTGACAAGCCATACCTTGACCATCCAACAATCAAATAAAACACATATATGAAGATATATATATATGTTTTTTTTTTTTTTTGAAATCGTTTGGAAATTCCACCGTCAAACCACCTTTTCCGGATTTAAGCGGATCAGGTAAAACCTCCGGCTGTCCCAGACTTTTACAAGAAACGTACTATCTGGATTCGAACCCAATACCTCAAAGTGAGATCCAGAACCCTACATCACCAAACCACTCTCTTTGAAGACCATATATATGTACTTTGTACATCTGATAACATCGGTGGAGAAGTACTGATATATTGGTCTCTAAATATCATTAATTTAATTTTTTAGTTAAATTAAGTTCATGAATTTCAACATAATAGACCCTAATATAAGACAATAATCAACTCTCAAACTAGCTACATATTCATTGTAAAAAGGTACTACGAGCTTAATAAATTAAATAAGGCATTATGCATGCTATGAGTTAACTTCTCAGTGTTTCTCATTGTTAAGTCAACTTCTTTAGTGAAATTAGATTTCATTCTAAATTATGTGTCATTCATTAGATGAAATTTTATTATTAGTTATATATTAAACAATATCCCTGATGAACGGTCAATATATCCATATTTATCATCATTATATCTTATATTTTGAGGGTTAATGTAAGCTTTATGAGCGTTTTGATGAATTCATTGTATTTTTGTAGGATATTTTACATATGAAAAGACACATGTATGAATCGTCGATAAATCAAGATGTTTTGGGCATAAATGCAGTAGAGGATCCCATTGTTGCGACATATGGAGAAGTATTCTGACTCACATTATTGCGACAATGAATCTGATTCCTAAAATAATTAGAACTCGAATTTCTTAAGAATGAAAGCTCTCAACAGTCCCTATAAGAGCATAAGTCCAATTCTAAACCTAAAAATCGTATTTTGGAATACTCAAAAGCAGAGAAATACCCTAAGTAAAGAACCAAATCTCAACCAAGGCTGAAGATTGAAGGAGAGTATCTCACCAAAACAAAATCTTTCTTCTTGTATTCTTTCAATATGGTTTTTATGATGTTTTGTTGTGTACTAATGAATTATTTGTTAATGACAAATATGTGTAACTAATTTATTAGTGTAGAGTTGTAATGGATCATGAACATTATTTAATTTAATTTGCATCTTTTTATTCTTTTGAGTGTTACTTGGGTTATTTATTATTTTCTATACTTAAAACGTTTTATTGTCTAGTCAACAATATAATAGGTGTGGTAAACCTTAAGAACTTGGAAAAAGGGGATTTAAGTTTAGTCTTGCGAATAATAGCGCATGATCGTATTTATTAAAACGATTTCAGTGCATGATAGGAAAATACTTGCAAGATATGCGTAGCCAATATTAGAACGTGAGCTTAATGAGTTTGCTTTAAATTAATTATCATAGAAATATAAGTAATTGAATTAAGTTAGGCATTTCTACCCGACCATCCGAAGAAGCTTGTAGATAATTTAGCGTCATCGGTTAATAATTCATCACAATTACTCAATTGAATGAAAAATGCATAAATATTGTTTATATGCTTAGGTGAAATTACAACCCTGGATTTTCATTTGCATAGGTTTTTTGAAAGTCTATTTACTGTTTTCTTTAGATTTTAGTTAGTCACTCTTAATCAACCAAAATCATTAAACCATTTGTTTAGTTTTTAGTAAAGTAAGTATAGTTCTAGGAATTAATAGGATAAATAATAAATCTTTGTGAGTTCGACATCCGACTTTTTTTATCAATATATTATTTGAACGATACGTGCGCTTTGTTTACTTTTTGTTTGATGGAGAGAATTAAATTTACTCTTAAATTTACAATTGAGTGCTGCAAAATGGATAAAACGCATCTCATGGTGTCGTTTTTCATGTTTTTTTAAATAAAAAAATAGCAAGAGGCAGGAAAAAAAAAAAACAAAAAAAAAAATTAAATAAAATTCCCAAAAAGGACCTTCAACTTCATGCTCCCATCGTCAAATCAAGCATTTAAAAATTTCGTCTCGTCTCTCATCACCTCAACAACTCGTACTCCAAAACTCAACGAGCCTTATTTTGCCGTCAAGTCTTCCACGAAACCACAACAAAATCAGCGACATGGAAATCAATCATTTCCTCTTTTGCCCAGAATGAGTTTCCTTATATTGCCTTAAAATGCTTTCATCGAATGATTATATTAGGAAATTATCAATTTTACATTCAAAGATTTGTTAAAATATAATCAAACTCAATTTTTTTTAAAATGTTCGATTTTTAATAAAAAAAAATTCAAAAAAATTTCATTTTTCCACCTAAAAATTAACAACGTTAGAATTTTGCTGACATCATGAGGGTATTTCAGTTATTTGATAACGTCGGGTAGAAAAGTGAACACTCTTTAAACTTTGGGTTGAAAAATGAACGTTTTTTTAAATTTCGGTGGAAAATAGAATCTTTAATAAAGATTAACGTCCCCAACAATTATATCCAAGGATAACAGTTATTTTTAAATCTGCATTAATAAAAAAAAATTAACATCATGATCCTGAAACAATATATTTAATTATTTTATTTTATAATTTTATTATATTTTTATATTTAGATTATTTTGGATGAATTGTGAATTGTAAATATTGCTTTGGAAGTTAATTAATTAGTATTGTTCAATTATTAATGTTATTTTATTTTATTTTGGATGTTTAAATTAAATAACTTACAAATTTAAAAAAAATACAAAAATCTGAATTTTTTTACGGATTTTGATATCTGAAAATCTGCACAGATAATATCTCATACAAATCCACAAAAATGTAATGCGAATTTATATTCGGATCCATATATATCCAAATTTTTATTTTGTCATCCAAAGCTATTTTTTTGTCAAAATTATATTTTCTCATTCATTTACACTCTCTATGAGTACTTTAGTCAATGGAATCTTGATCTGGATTCATGCATATCTTATAAATTTAAATCTCCATTAGTATTTTTTTAATGCGGATCCAGGTTTTACTGATCTTTTCAGATATAATTGTCATCCCTACAGGTAGTCATGAGAAAACTTAATCTTCACCCTAAAGAGGCAGATGGAGACCAATTTTCAATTTTTTTTCAATATATAAACATTTGAAAATTCATAATTCTTCACTTGAAATTTATCAACATCTATTAAAGTGTTCTTTTTTCCACTCGAAATTTAAATAGTGTTCACTTTTCTACCCTGATGTTATCAAATGACCGAAATACTCTTATGACGTCAGCAAAATTCTAACGTCGTTAACGTTTAAATGGAAAAGTGAATACTTTTTGAATTTCGAGTAAAAAATTGAACGTTTAATTTTTTACTTGAGTTTTGAATATACCGATGTAAAATTAATAATTTCCTATATATATTTCCTAGGGCCACAAAATGCTTATGCACACTAACTGGCTTACATCAAAGAACAAAATTAAATTAATAATGAGTTTCATGTGCTTTAATCTTGTTGACGGCTGATTTTGGTCTCAGGGCAATATGTGAATATTACTCCCGAGATAATCCTCCCTCAATAGTGAATTTGTTTGGTTATGGGGGACCAAAAGCAAACTTAGCAAAAGACAAATAATACGCCAATCGACAAGGAGATTTAACGTGGTTCGGCGGATCTTGGTCCGACCTACGTCCACGGGCACAAAAATGATGATACTTTTATTACTCAAACACGCTTCTCGGCTCTGCTTCTGGTTTTTTACAAGTCTGATGGTAATGATTCTGATGCCTATTATTGATTATCCTCTCATTCCCCTTAAGCATACTCTACCCTCCTATTTATATAATGCATAAATCAGATTCCTTCTTTTACAAGGGTTTCCTAGTTGAAACAATTTCTCTTTCCCATAAGGATTCCTAGTCAAAAACTACATTTACTTCCTTTATCATACTAGGACATTGACTTACTAATTTACCCCATGAAAGTATGATAACTTATTATCTTATCTTGTATGGATAGAATGTCTTATCTTCCCGAACATGTCTTGCCCTAAGCTCGGTTTTCATGAGGTCGGTCTTCATGTGGTCGGTCATAATAGTCTTTTGTACTGAGAATGCTGCTGTCGACCTGATAATTGCCCGGTCATCTTGAACTCAAGTGCTCGGTCATTAACCGTAAAGTTCCCGGCCCCTTACTGTTGACTCTTTAGTGGTCGGGTCGGCATTAATAATCTTGACTGAGAGGTGAATTACCTTTTTTACCCATGTCGTGCTGCTTAATAACATAGTGCCTGAAAACACCATCAACATCTGTCCCATAGTTCTCGGCTCCAACGAGTATGCATGTTGGTGCCGGGAACTATATAAAGATGGTGTGCTGATCGCCTTGCTGGTGGTCGCTCCAAAATCACAGAGAAATTGCCTTCGCCATCAACTAAGTCTTCTGTTTCTCGGTTATTGGAGATGCTGACCCTATTCAGAACGATTCTCCACCTCAAAGCAAATTGCTTACTTGGGTCGTTCCATCAGGAGATGAAGTTCCTCTTGTTATCCAAACTAAAAATGACTCATCCTCTGTAATATCTGTACCAAAGATTTAGAGGTCCTGACCCCTGACTGATCCAATCTCGATTGTGAGGAGAAAATTTTACCTATGAGCTAACGATGATGTGCTCGGTGGCATGTGATCCTGTCTCGAGCTGTGAGAGATGCTCGGACCTGGGGGAATGTTACGTCCCCAGTCCGAAGGACTGACTCGGTGGGACGCAACCCGACCCCGAATGAAGAGAGACACTTGGACCTGAGGGAATGTTACGTCCCCAGTCTGAAGGGCTGACTCGGTGGGACGTACCCCGACCCCGAGTTGAGAAAGGCACTTGGACCTGGGGGAATTTTACGTCTCCAGTCCGAAGGGCTGATTCGGTGGGACATAATCCGACCCCGAATGAAGAGAGGCACTTGGACCTGGGGGAATGTTACGTCTCCAGTCCGAAGGGCTGATTCGGTCGGACGTAACCCGACCCCGAATGAAGAGAGGCACTTGGGCCTGGGGGAATGTTACGTCCCCAGTCCGAAGGGCTGACTCGGTGGGACGTACCCCGACCCCGAGCTGAGAAAGGCACTTGGACCTGGGGGAATGTTACGTCCCCAGTCCAAAGAGGTAGACTCGGTGGGACGTAACCCGACCCCGAGTGAAGAGAGGCACTTGGACCTGGGGGAATGTTCTGTCCCCAGTCCGAAGGGCTGACTCGGTGGGACGTACCCCGACCCCGAGCTGAGAAAGGCACTTGGACCTAGAGGAATGTTACGTCCCCAGTCCGAAGGGCTGACTCGGTGGGACGTACCCCGAGCTGAGAAAGACACTTGGACTTGGGGGAATGTTACGTCCCCAGTCTGAAGGAGCCGACTCGGTGGGACGTAACCCGACCCCGAGCTGAAATAAACATCGATCTCGGCGGTACAAGAGCAGACCTGAGCCGGAAAGAAAACATCTGACCTCAGCGGAACGAATCCAGCCTTGAGTCGATTAACCAAGTGGCCTCGGCGGAATGAATCCAGCCCCGAGCCGATTAATCAAGTGGGACTTATTCAGAAGGGAAGTGAATCAACCTTTTGAAACCCTACCGAATCTGGCACGGGCGTCCCCTTACCAGACCAGTAAAAAACAAAAACAAAACTCTGGAAAATAAAATTAAAAGGTGGGGGTGACTTAGCACTTGTCCCAAAGCAAAACTTTTCACAAGTGTAAACAACAGCACGGATGCCTCAAAACAGCGTCCTGTCCGAGGCCTCCAAAACACAATTCTGAATCTTTCAATTCAGTGTCCCGGCGAACCAGGATTTGGATCAGGAGAGCGTTTGAATGGTAAGGGCACATCCTCTATACGTCGGGTCACTGTGGAGCCTGTGTATTGTACGAGGGCTCCTCCTTACCACGCTGGAGCAGGCACACGCTAGAGGGCCGTAACGCATCCCCGTGCTGCGCCTCTCTTGGATCCAAATGATGAATGGATCAAAGAGTGTCCGGGATACTAAGGGTATATTCCTCCTTAGGTCCGGCATCACTGGAGTTAGCAATCGTCACGGGGGCATCATCATCCCCCGTGCTATGCTTTCCCACGGATCCATTACATCGGGTAAGTGAGGATCAAAGAATGTTCGACACATTAAGGGCATATTCCTCCTTATGTTCGGTAACACTGGAGTAAGTAATCGCCACGGGCGTATCATCCATCCCCGTGCTATGCTTCTCACGGATCCTACGCATCGGGTATGTCCCTGAGGACCCCGAGCCAAGAGAGATGCTTGGTCCTGGGGGAATGTTACGTCCCCAGTCCGAAGGGCTGACTCGGTGGGACGTACCCCGACCCCGAGCTGAAAAAGGCACTTGGACCTGGGGGAATGTTATGTCCCCAGTCCGAATGGCTGACTCGGTGGGACGTACCCCGACCCCGAGCTGAGAAAGGCACTTGGACCTGGGGGAATGTTACGTCCCCAGTCCAAAGGGCTGACTCGGTGGGACGTACCCCGACCCCGAGCTGATAAAAGGCACTTGGAACTGGGGGAATGTTACGTCCCCAGTCCGAAGGGCTGACTCGGTGGGACGTACCCCAACCCCGAGCTGAAAAAGGCACTTGGACCTGGGGGAATGTTACGTCCCCAGTCCGAAGGGCTGATTCGGTGGGACGTACCCCGACCCCGAGCTGAAAAAGGCACTTGGACCTGGGGGAATGTTACGTCCCCAGTCCGAAGGGCTGACTCAGTGGGACATCCCCCGACCCCGAGCTGAAAAATGCACTTGGACCTGGGGGAATGTTACGTCCCCAGTCCGAAGGGCTGACTCGGTGGGACGTACCCCGACCCCGAGCTGAGAAAGGCACTTGGACCTGGGGGAATGTTACGTCCCCAGTCCGAAGGGCTGACTCGGTGGGACGTACCCCGACCCCGAGCTGAAAAAGGCACTTGGACCTGGGGGAATGTTACGTCCCCAGTCCGAAGGGCTGACTCGGTGGGACGTACCCCGACCCCGAGCTGAGAAAGGCACTTGGACCTGGGGGAATGTTACGCCAGTCCAAAGGGCTGACTCGGTGGGACGTAACCCGACCCCGAGCTGAGAAATGCACTTGGACCTGGAGGAATGTTTCGTCCTCAGTCCGAAGGGCTGACCCGGTGGGACGTACCCCGACCCCGAGCTGAAAAAGGCACTTGGACCTGGGGGAATGTTTCGTCCCCAGTCCGAAGGGCTGACTCAGTGGGACGTACCCCGACCCCGAGCTGAAAAACTAAGTGTCCTCGGCGGAGCAAAATCCAGCCTCGAGCCGATGGTTGAAGCGGCCTTGGTGCCAACTGTCTTTTGTAGTGGGCGTCGAGTATGTCCCCCGTTTTTGTATATGGCTTTCAACTTTGTTTTAAGAAAGCGGATGAAAAAGGTTTTTTCATATTTGGGGACATACTGTCCTCCTTACAGTTCTTCTGCGGGATATTTCGAGAAAAAACTTTATATTTGGCTCATTTGTGGGCATTGTTTGATACCGACCGACAACCTTGTAATCCCGGGGCCTGTTCCGTTTCTAGTACGTCTGACTCCCGAGTTTTGTTATAGTTTTTCCCTGACCGATTAGAATCTCTGGTCAGTGCTATGTGTCATCTGCCTAGTCGCCATAACTTCATGGTCAATGTATTTATTTAAATATCCATTCCTCGCCAGGTCTTCCATTTGTTCTCGCAGATCCTTGCATTCGTCCGTTGTGTGCCCCCTCAGATTATGATGTACGCAGTAAGACTTCTGATTCCTTTTATCTGGGGGGAATCTCCTGAGGTCGGGTTCTATTAAGAGGCATTTTTCCTGTATTTCCATGATGATTCGCCCTGGTGGTTTGCTCAGGGGAATATATGTTTCTTCTCGGACTACATGATTCACCTGGGTCGCGACCCCTCCTTCCTGCTCTCTTCGAGGTATCGGTTTGAATTCTGTGGGTTTTGGATTGAATCTTTTGAACTCCCTGTCCGGTCGTCGGGGAGTCTCTGTTCTTGCTGTTCTTTCCCGAATGGCCGTCCCCCTTCGGGAGATATTTTCTTCGCTTTCTACCAAGACAAACTTCCGGGTTACCTCTAGGGCGGTGGCATAATCCGGCGTGTCCTGGATTCTCAGATGAGTCCATAGCCTCCCGACTTTTATGGCTCCCTTTAAGCTTTCTAGGGCTTCTAGGGACTCATATCCTCCGACTTCCAGTACCATGTTGTGGTATCTTTCAATAAAATTTTTCAGGGGCTCGTCATCTCCTTGCTTCATAAGTCTTAATTCTCCAATCGTCTTTTTGGGAACACAAGCCTCTTTAAAGTGTCGAATGAACGACTTCTTAAGTTGTGTGAAGCCTCTGATGCTCCCCGGAGCCAGACTTATGTACCATAGGATGGCGGGTCCACCTAAAGTTAGGGGGAACACTTTGCAGATGGCATCTCCTACTACTCCCTGGACTTCCATCAACAAGACAAAGCTTTCGATGTGTGATTTCGGGTCAGAGTGGCCTTTGTAGGGTGCCATGGTCGGCATGCTGAATCGCTTTGGGAATTTTGCCGACCTTATTTTTTCCGCGAGGGGAGATTCCTCCTCACTATCCTGGGCATCCCCTGCATCGGTCCTGAGGCCTACTCCCCACTTGGTCATTTCCTTTTTTAACCAAGATTTTATTTCGCTGCTTGCGCCGCCATGTCGTATCTTGTGCCCTTCCGTGTGTCTATTGCCCCGGTGCGGCGTTCCTCATCCCTTGGAATTTCCCGCATACTTTCGCTATGCTCCATGTCCTCTTTTCTGAAGTCGTAGAGACTGTCATAGGAGGGATCAGTTGATGGTCTTCCTTCTTCTTCTTCTTCCCACGTGTCCTCTGTTTGCGAATCTTTTTCTACAACTACGGATTTTATCCCATAGGGGCCCCTCCTCCTGGGTCTATCGTCTTCACTTGTGTCTATCACCCTTTTCCCTTCTGCTCTTTCACTTTTTCTTCGACTGTTTCCGATGTCTGGTCTCTCGTTGTTCGTTCCCTCCATTCTCTCCAACCGATCCATCATGAATTTCATCCTTTCTTCCATCTTTTTCATCCAGTCTGTTGCTGGACTCCCTGAAGATTGATGATTCCCGCCTTCTGCCATTGTCTTACTACGCGAACCGCTTTTTGTTGAGATCCCCACAGACGGCGCCAACTGTTGACGGCTGATTTTGGTCTCAGGGCAATATGGGAATATTACTCCCGAGATAATCCTCCTTCAATAGTGAATTTGTTTGGTTATGGGGGACCAAAAGCAAACTTAGCAAAAGACAAATAATACGCCAATCGACAAGGAGATTTAACGTGGTTCGGTGGATCTTGGTCCGACCTACGTCCACAGGCACAAAAAGGATGATACTTTTATTACTCAAACACGCTTCTCGGCTCTGCTTCTGGTTTTTTACAAGTCTGATGGTAATGATTCTGATGCCTATTATTGATTATCCTCTCATTCCCCTTAAGCATACTCTACCCTCCTATTTATAATAGTGCATAAATCAGATTCCTTCTTTTACAAGGGTTTCCTAGTTGAAACAATTTCCCTTTCCCATAAGGATTCCTAGTCAAAAACTACATTTACTTCCTTTATCATACTAGGACATTGACTTACTAATTTACCCCATGAAAGTATGATAACTTATTATCTTATCTTGTATGGATAGAATGTCTTATCTTCCCGAACATGTCTTGCCCTAAGCTCGGTTTTCACGAGGTCGGTCTTCATGTGGTCGGTCATAATAGTCTTTTGTACTGAGAATGCTGCTGTCGACCTGATAATTGCCCGGTCATCTTGAACTCAAGTGCTCGGTCATTAACCGTAAAGTTCCCGGCCCCTTACTGTTGACTCTTTAGTGGTCGGGTCGGCATTAATAATCTTGACTGAGAGGTGAATTACCTTTTTTACCCATGTCGTGCTGCTTAAATAACATAGTGCCTGAAAACAACATCAACAAATCTCTTCCACATTCTTTCGATTTCTTCTTTCTTGATTTGAAATCATGATTGGTTTTTTTTTTTTTTTTTTTTTTTAAATTTTGGATTTGTTTGATTATGGCTGATTCTGGATGTTGTTGCTGCGGCGAAGTTGTGAGGGTGTTTTGTCAATGTACTGTTATGGGATATATCTTTACCATTCAACAATTAAATAATATATATGGAGATTCTATACCTTAGTTTAATATATGTCCTTTATGAAAGCATTGAAGTGACTTGATCAATTCGCAAGCTATACCTTAACCACCAACTACTCTTAGTTAATTTACAAGCTGTACCTTGACCATCTAACTACTAAATAATATGGAGATTCCTTGCCTTATTTTTATATATGCCCTTTAATTGAGTTACCCTACCATTTTGGGATATAAATTGTTTTTTTTTTGGAATACAAATATATCACGGTAAGAAAATGGTTTTTTTAGCATCGTCAAAGGTCAACGTTAAAAGGGGAAAAAATTGACACTAAAAGTTTTAGCGTCGAAATATAGAGATGTGGAATATAAATGTTAAAAGTTGGTCACAGGTGAATTTTAGCGTAATCATTTTTGTTGTCGACGCTAAATGTACATTTAGCATCGCCAACTTGGCAACACTAAATATATTTAAAATTATTAAAAATATAAAATATTATTAATATAGATAAATTATCAATAATTACATTTAGAGTTATCACCATGGGTGAGCCCCACACCTAGACCGCTTATCATCCAAATTCATATAATTGGTGTGACTTGAACTCTTGAAGAACTCCTTAGTTCAAGAGGTTAAGGTGTTGTATAATTACTATGATTGTTTATTGTTGTAAGATGTAAATAATAATACATATATGTGTGTGCGCGCGTGTATAGTAGTCTGAATATTATTATTTATAATTAATATATTATTGTTGTTGTTGTTGAGTACACATCTTACAGTCCACCTAAAGTTAACATTCAACTAAAAGAGATAAGATTTTTTATCTTTATATGGATTGTAAGATAAATGAATATATATATACACACATATATTTCTTAGGATTTGTATTTTGTCGTAAAATCAAAATGAAGTCATTTTGAATTTGAGATGTAATTACGATACTATAAATTCAGGTAAAGTAGATTTTTTCATTTGAGATGTAAACCTGAACTTTTTGATTATTTTAGTATCAACATATATAGTGTGAGATTTAATTATCGGATAAAGATATGAATTTGTGTGTTGTATTTTATTTTTGAAAAACAATAATGTATATCGATACTCAATAATCAAAATTTTAATTGATTTTTTTGGTTCCTATCTCATCCATAATTTAAATACAGTGACCAACTAAGAAAACTGTTTGAAACCCACTAAGCCAAACCTCTAAAAGCCTGGGTATTGCATTAAATTTATTTATTTTTGATCAATTACTTCTATAACCTTTATGTTTTTTTTTTCATGTTTTTAGATTTATAACATATAATTAATAATTGTTAATTCTATTATTAATATCGAGATTGAGCTTGTCATATTCGATAAATTTTGAAACTAAAGCTTGATGCATGCCATATATGGACTTGATGTTCATGAGCCAATTTTTTTTTTTTTTTTTTTTTTGCGGGGTCTTAATTTAATAAATGAATATGTTTTGGTCAAATTTTCATCATTCAAAGGGAAACTAACCAAAGCAATTTAGGAGTTATTTTTGGTGAAATGGATGCGGAAAAAATATTGTCAAAGTCTAAGTGGATCAGCAAAGGTCATGTGTGGAAGCCCAGTAAAAGAAATGAACAGTTAAGAGTTGAGGTTGGGCTTACCGGCAAAGACACTCCAGTGGTCATGTAAGATTTGAGGTTGAAATTATGTGTTTCAGATAAATCTTAAGAAAAATGGAGAAAATGAAGTTAGAATAAAGGTTACTTGCCCTTTACATATTCATTTGACCTTTTTAAACAAGTGACCTTATCCTAATGTAAGGGCGTTTTAATCTTATCAAATTCAAATATGGTAGCCTCGCTAATTTAATCCTTTACATGTGACAATCCCATTGTGGATAATCTATTAATCTCCTTAGGGTCATGTGATCTTATCCTCCTCTGACACTTGGAGGCCGCTCATTGGTGAGTAAATAAGTAGAAAGAAGTAAGTTAATAAGTCTTTCAAAATACAACTAAATATGTAAATCTGTAAACTGAAAATCATAAGTCTCATTTCTTATAAATCTCATTTATGTAAAATAATACTTTCTATAAATTAAAACAGTTCATTCATTTATATACACACTCGCGACATTCATTTATATGGCAATAACCGGCATTCAGAGTAAAACTAACAACATGAGACTTTATCTCATATCAAATAAATCTGACACGTAAATATACACGAACTGTATCTTAACATAAAAATCATTTTCCAAAATACATGCTTATTTATCTCAAAATTGATACAAGCAATTTGATATACTATAAACTCATGATTTCTAATATAATCAATATTCGATCCATTCTTTTATAGCAAACTAAAAGTTTTTTCAAAACTAACTCATGTAATGCATAAAATTAAAATTCATTTAAGAAAACATATATAACTATATACTTTAGAAAAACATCAATATTACAAGTATATCCACGCATTTGACAAGATCTACTACTGAGAATAGAAACTATGTAGCATGACCTTTCTCGCCAATGTTATCTCGATCACCTAAATAGACATAAAAATTTATCATAAGGAACATGACCCTAACTAAGAGTAGATGAAAGAATATGCAATAAACGAGATTTAAACGCTCTTGTAATCCTAACATGATTTCGACAGAGTTCTGTCTATAATGCAGACTACCATTATACAATTCATCCTCGTGAAACTTATAATCATATTTATTTCTCAATATAGCATATCCACATATCAATTAAACATCATTACCCAAATCACGGGCTTATAATAACTTCCCGCACATATTCTTACACGACTATATTTTCTGATAAGTCTGTAATTCACTTCCAACCACATAAAAATCATTTAAATAGCCTAAGCAAGTAAATTAATCACATTTTAAGGCTAATTAGGTTCTGAAATACATAATTGTTGGACAATTATGACCCATAGCATTACTATTTGTAAAAAACATTGTGTTTTTGTATAAATTAATTATGTGACAAAAGAAAATTGCTATTTTATCATTATTGTAATTGGATTACTTGGATATATAATGATAAAAGTCCATATGGTTAAATCAGATTAATAAGATATGAGACAGTATTAATCCAAGAACGGTTTAATCATTAAATGTCCCTAGTCGTAGTATTATCGAGACTAGACATTGATAATACGGAATAAACTACTATTGCACTTGTGCGCGTTATGAAAGCTTAACAACATAGTTCTCATATATTTAGGTATTTGATACTTATGCAAGTGTAATAAGAGGTTCTGTTAGCCATTAAACTGGGAACAGTTCACTCTGGATAGACCCACTCGGAATTCCATTGGTAGTATGACTATATGTCTATGAGTATCCGAATCAGGGTAGGTGAGTGATCTTTAACCTGATACTTACGTTGCTAATACTTGTGACAATCAGTTTACTTTAATATTGGTCGTTCGAAGCTTTAACAGGTTCTTTATACGCCTCTATTGGGTTTACTGAGAATCGTAGTGTATTGGATGTGATGTCAAGATATGAGTATCACTTCAGTCATAAGGAGATAATGGTCATACATGATACATAACTAGTATTCTTAAATGCTGCAGCTATCGGGATAGTATGACTAGGTCATGACTATCCGATTACGGAGACTAGTTACGTGAGATCCGATATATGCTTCGTACGGGGCAGACACAAAGTCAGCCCTAGGCCTAACATGTGACATCTGATACTGGATCGTACTACACATTACATAGAATTACTACGCCCGATACATATTAAATTCCTCTAAGGATATTTCTGAAGAATTGGGTAGGCACGGTGTTTTGCTAAAAGCTAATCATGTCTTGTAAATTGGTGAGAACGTGGTACGAGATACACACGTGTTCGGATAGTCCGATGACCGTATTTACTGCCAACATATCCAGGAATCTTTTGGGTCGCTTCCCAAAATTCACCAATGACATTGGACTCGAATATAATTAATCTGGGATTAATTATGAGAGAGAAAAATAATCTGGGATTAATTGCGGTATAAATTAATCTGGGATTAAATTCGTCTAGAAGAAAAAACACGATTAATTTGGAATTAATCGATAAATAAATTTAATAGTTAAATTTGATTTTTCTATTTAATTTATTTATTTGGGCTAAAATAATATATCAGATATATTAATTGAAATTGGATTTCAATACGAAATTAAAATTGAATTTTAATTCGAGCGAACGAATTAATTTGGAATTAATTTGTAAGCGACTTTCGCAATAATTTTGTGAGACACAATTATTTAATTAAATAGGATTTAATTATGTAGTGACGGGAAATTCGTTTAATTCGGAATAAAACGAACACGGGCCCAAGCTAAGTTGTGTGTTGGAGAAGCCAACTTAAATTTGAAATTTAAATATGGTGAGACCCTTGACTTACATCAACTTGTCAAAAAGTGATGGAAGTTGTTGACGGCTGATTTTGGTCTCAGAGGCAATAAGGGGATATCGCTCACGGGACAAATCCTCCCTCAATAGTGAATTTGTTTGGTTATGAGAAACCAAAAGCAAACTTTGATAGAAGGGGATAAACACGCAGATTGACATAGAGAGTCAACGTGGTTCAGCGGGATAGAATCCAGCCTACTGTGGGACACAGGACCTGGGCGACGCCGTTCCTAGGCTCGCGGCCTAGATG
The DNA here is from genome assembly GCA_019454045.1 of Zanthoxylum bungeanum. Lineage (NCBI taxonomy): Eukaryota > Viridiplantae > Streptophyta > Magnoliopsida > Sapindales > Rutaceae > Zanthoxylum > Zanthoxylum bungeanum. The sequence continues at coordinate 183,489 of SKCR01029352.1, read as the reverse complement.
GGAAGAATTACATATCATGGAGTCGCCACCCGGTGTGAACCGGGACAAAGATTTAAGGCCGCACTCACCCCTCGCAGGGAGACCTCAAACCGTTGGGTTCGGAATGGTCCCTTACTTATGTCACTTGTAATAAAAAGGATTTATATAATAATTTAACCAGGCTTAAATAACATTTATTTCCAAGAATATCATGCTTCTAAATTCATATGCATACATCAACAAGTTCATCACAACATGCAACGTCACATGGCAATCTCATGAACATATTTCAATCCTATGTTATGGAAAACTAAGAACAACATAATCATGCTTGAATACAAATAATACAGTTGGCTATATAACACAAGAAAGATCAACCAAGAGGCAATTATGCATGAATATGATAAGACAGACTCAATTCAGTGTGTGCACGTTCGTGTAGCGTTCGTAAACGCGTTCGAACGGAAATGAAACAGAATGCTCACGTTCGAGTAGCGTTCGTAAACGCGTTCGAACGGAAATGAAACAGAATGCTCACGTTCGAGTAGCGTTTGTTAACGCGTTCGAACGGAAATGAGACCTGATGCATGATAGGCGAAATGTATGCGCGTTCGAATTGCGTTCGTGAACGCGTTCGAACGGACACGGACCTGATGCATGAAATGGGCAAAAATGCATAAACATCAAAATAAAGGGGGCGCGGCGAAGTACTGCCGTAAAGGTGGCCTTATGGGGGCTCTTGATCTCTCAAAGAGAGGACCTTTAGACCAACATACTAAGCCCATGCGCGTCACATCACATCATGCATACAAACACAAAGACAATCATACTATCCTAAGTATGTCCGATTGAACGTGTCTTGCATCCAACCGAACACACATCAACCAGCGCGGCAAAGCATCGTGGTAAAGGGCTTTAACCTCTCCCCATAGGGGATCTCACATCGCACTTACTAAGTCCATGCGCTCGATTGAGTCATGCATAAATAAGCAACATGCAGAATTTAAATGACAAAAATAAATACATAAAAGCAACACAAAACAAGAGAATGTGCCGTTTACTCAAGTGGTACGTGGAGTTGTGTCCCATGTACAGACCGCACTACCGTCCATTCGGATTCGGCTACGGAATTTACGTCTGGGTTTCCATCCTATATACCACAAGAGACGACACTCTTCCATTTCATTCAAGCCACAACATGCTTCCATAAACGACTCTCATGTGAATAGAATGCAATAATAATAATAATAAAACGAATATAAACTAATGAAAAGGTACCCTCAGGTCTAACCTTTTAAATCATCTCTCGGATGTACGGTACACACGATCATCGGAAGGGGGGGGGCTCCGCAACTCTCCTGGTTCACTGGTTCACTGTTCTCGTTCGTTATCTTTTGCTATTATTTCCTTGTGGTTTCGCTGCCTTTTCCTCTTTATCTTTTGCTTATTGTTTCCTTGGGTGTGTTCCTCCTGTAATTTTTATGTGTGTTGTGTATGAGTTAGGGACTAGGGGACTAGGGGACCAACTAAGGACTAAGAACTCAGGTTGAGAAGGTTGGTGAAGGGTTCTTTTTATAGGCAAAGGGTTAGGTTTGACAAGGAAAGGAATTTGATTTGGTTTGGTTAAGGGAAGTCAAAGGATTTGATTTGGTTTGGTTAAGGGAAGTCAAAGATTGAGGGGGGACAAATCTTGGCTAGATAGGGAAGGTTGAATATTTGATTGGCTTGGTTTAGGAATACAATATTTTAGATTTGGGAATAATCTTATTAGATTGGGAATATAATTGGTTGATTGATTTTAACTTGGTATGATTATATTTTGATTTAGTGTGTGATTTGTTTATTTTATGCATGATTTTAGTTTAAGTTGGTAATTGTTTATTTTATTTTGGTATATGTTTTATTTAATTATTTAATTGGTTTAATTATTATCTTATTTAGTTAATGTTTTAATTAATATTTATTTATTTAAATTGGGATGTGTTTTATGGGCTTTGGGGGGCTAATTGGGCTGGATGAGAGGCTAGCACAGCAAAACCAGAATTACCGACACCGTTCGAACGCTTCCTCGAACGCGACACGAACGCCCGCAATCCGTTTGACGTTCGAACGTAAACACGAACGCAGCACGAACGAAAACAATGAACCTTGTTTATTCTGAATTTCCCCTTCCGACGTCCGTTTCCCGTGACCTCTGTGACTTAAAAGGTAGTTGTCTCCGAATAAGACTCATCATCGGGTTTATGTGTAAAAATGCAGTGCCTACAGTCGCCCCCACTTTGATGGGACTTGTGTAATGTGCAACAGTGACAATCCTATCAAAGTTATGCAATGCATTTCTACTTACCTGGCTCGCCAGCTGCCACTTGACTTACCATGTGTTGAGTTGATTTGGGTGGTGAGGTGCTGCGACCCCTGGTTCATTCCCGAACCGTGTTGTGATGTGGTCCATTCCCGAACCGTGTCCATTCTCGAACTGTTACTGTAAGTTGGTCCATTCCCGAACCGTGCTTCCATTCTTGGAGTGCCATTCCCGGCTTGTTCATTCTTGAACTCTGCTCCATTCTTGGATTGTCATTCCCGGCTTGTTCATTCTCGAACTGTGTTGAGATGAGGCTTTATTCCTCCCGAGCTTTATTCCCGAACTGTACTGACATGAGGCTTTCTTCCCCTTGAGCTTTGTTCTCAAACTATACTGATATGAGGCTTTCTTCCCCTTGAGCTTTGTTCTCAAACTATACTGATATGTGGCTTTCTTCCTCTTGAGCTTTGTTCTCAAACTGTACTGACATGAGGCTTTCTATACTGATATGAGGCTTTCTTCCTCTTGAGCTTTGTTCTCAAACTATACTGACATGAGGCTTTCTTCCTCTTGAGCTTTGTTCTCAAACTATACTGACATGAGGCTTTCTTCCTCTGGGCTTTGTTCCCGAACTGTTGCGATGATGGTCCATTTCGAACCGTGCTCCATTTTCGGAGTGCCATTTTCGGCGAGTGATGAGATGATGGTCCATTTCGAACCGTGCTCCATTTTCGGAGTGCCATTTTCGGCAAGTGATGAGATGATGGTCCATTTCCGAACCGTTGCTGATGAGAGATAGTCCATTTCCGAACCATCACTGTGAGGTGTTCATTCCCGAACTGTTACTGTAAAGTGTTCATTCCCGAACTGTTACTGTGAGGTGTTCATTCCCGAACTGTTACTGTGAGGTGTTCATTCTCGAACTGTTATCGTGAGGTGTTCATTCCCGAACTGTTATCGTGAGGTGGTCCATTCCCGAACCGTTACTGTGAGGTGTCCATTCTCGAACTGTTACTGTAAAGTGTTCATTCCTGAACTGTTACTGTGAGGTGGTCCATTCTCGAACCGTTACTGATAAGAGAGTGGTCCATTTCCGAACCGTGCTTCCATTCTTGGAGTGCCATTCCCGGCTTGTTCATTCTTGAACTATGCTCCATTCTTGGATTGCCATTCCCGGCTTGTTCATTCTCGAACTGTCCATTCCCGGACCATATCTCCATTCTCGGAGTGTCATTTCCGACTTGTTCATTCTTGAACTGCCCATTCCTGGACTATATCTCCATTCTCGGAGTGTCATTTCCGACTTGTTCATTCTTGAACTGCCCATTCCCGGACTATATCTCCATTCTCGGAGTGCCATTCTCGGCAGAACTGATCTGATGTAATATGGGCCTCGAGCCTGGGACTCATTCCCAAACTGTGTTTGATGTGGGCCTCGACCTTGGGGATTCATCCCCAAAACTGATGTTGAAGTGGGCCTCGGCCCCAGATTGATACTGATGTGGGCCTCTGCCCTGGGACTTATCCCCAAAACTGATGCTGAAGTGGGTCTCGACCCCAACTGCTACTGACATGGGCCTCGCCCCCAGACTGATACTGAATGTGGGCCTCGCCCTCAGACTGATACTGATATGGGCCTCGCCCCCAGACTGATACTGATATGGGCCTCGCCCCTAGACTGATGCTGATATGGGCCTCGCCCCCAGACTGATACAGTATTGTCGATGTTCCTGATTGGTTTTGTCTTTTGACGCTTTCTTTTCTTTTTTTTTTTCTTTTTGAAACCTGTTATTACAAAACGGAACAAACACAAAAAGGATGTGAATATGTTACGTGTATGCATGCATGCATGATTGGGTTTCCTATCCCGTTGGGTTATGTCTTTTGACGGTACTCTTGGTGGCTGCTTGGTCTTTTGACAAGTCTGTCCTCTTCCCTAACCACGGGTATCTATGATGGCTTTCAGGAAAAAATGGGGTTAACATGGTGCATGTATGCATGAGGTGCATGTGATGCATGATATGCATGCGATACAAGAAATATATCAACTCATTAAAATTTTCACACAAATCGGCTCATCATCATTTTAGAAGTTTTTGGGCCAACTGTCATAGGAGTGAACCCGTCCCAGTTTAAATGGCACAACGAGTTCATGTCTTATGGCAAAGAGCCCAACTAAATCCAAATGATAAAATTCCGAACACAATCATAAAATTGCCCATTGTTATTTAGAAGCCTTTTGGCCCGATCGTCATAAGATGTGTCATTGTCCCAGTTTAAATGGCCCAACAAGCCCATATCCCATGATAAATGGTCCAAATGGATCCAAACAACGATGTTCCCAAACACAAGGAAGATGATGCAAACATGACACAATAATTTTTACAAAGTGGCCCATCAACATTTCAGAAGCTTTTGGCCTAATAGTCATAAGGTGCGAACTTGCCCCAGTTTAAATGGCCCAACAAGCCCATATCCCATGGCACATGGTCCAAACGGATCCAAACGACGATGTTCCCAAACACAAGCGTAGAAGAAAGATAATGCAAACGTAATAATTTTTACAGTATGGCCCATCAACATTTCAGAAGCTTTGGGCCTAATAGTCATAAGGTACGAATTTGCCCCAGTTTAAATGGCCCAGCAAGCCCGCATTTCTGACAATAGTCCAACTGCATCCAAATGAGGATGGTCCACAAGCACATATTCAAGGAAATAATTGTTACTTTAGCCAACCCGGTCTATAGGTGGGTTAGTAAGAGTATAGACAAAGGCTCTCACCGGCGAAGGATGGCCCACAACTAGGTCTCCCCACTCAAGGGTTCGAGCAACCAGTGAGCGCACCCTTTTTTATACACTAAGGTACGTGCCAATGAGCTATGGTGTGTGACGGACTGTCAAATGGATTTCCGTTGTAGATCCCCCAGAGGGAAGGTGGAGCGAGGCTCACTTAAATACCCAAGCCTCTTAGGCTCTTATCGCTTGTTGTCAGGAATAAACAACGAGTCCTCCAAATTAGTCCATCACAATAGGCTACAAGTAGATGGCTATCTAGGTGCCTTCACAGCTTTTCCTTCTAGAAAGGTAGTGAATGAAGGAAGACACCAAACCATTACCTAGCCTAAAAATGCCTTTGATTAAACCCTCACTTTATCCACTATAGACACGGTCAATTAAAACATAAATCCAATCATTACAAGACAATATTCGGGGCCGATTCTCTATCCCCAGTGGAGTCGCCAGACTGTGGGACACAGGACCTGGGCGACGCCGTTCCTAGGCTCGCGGCCTAGATGGGAAGAATTACATATCATGGAGTCGCCACCCGGTGTGAACCGGGACAAAGATTTAAGGCCGCACTCACCCCTCGCAAGGGAAGACCTCAAACCGTTGGGTTCGGAATGGTCCCTTACTTATGTCACTTGTAATAAAAAGGATTTATATAATAATTTAACCAGGCTTAAATAACATTTATTTCCAAGAATATCATGCTTCTAAATTCATATGCATACATCAACAAGTTCATCACAACATGCAACGTCACATGGCAATCTCATGAACATATTTCAATCCTATGTTATGGAAAACTAAGAACAACATAATCATGCTTGAATACAAATAATACAGTTGGCTATATAACACAAGAAAGATCAACCAAGAGGCAATTATGCATGAATATGATAAGACAGACTCAATTCAGTGTGTGCACGTTCGTGTAGCGTTCGTAAACGCGTTCGAACGGAAATGAAACAGAATGCTCACGTTCGAGTAGCGTTCGTAAACGCGTTCGAACGGAAATGAAACAGAATGCTCACGTTCGAGTAGCGTTTGTTAACGCGTTCGAACGGAAATGAGACCTGATGCATGATAAGGCGAAATGTATGCGCGTTCGAATTGCGTTCGTGAACGCGTTCGAACGGACACGGACCTGATGCATGAAATGGGCAAAAATGCATAAACATCAAAATAAAGGGGGCGCGGCGAAGTACTGCCGTAAAGGTGGCCTTATGGGGGCTCTTGATCTCTCAAAGAGAGGACCTTTAGACCAACATACTAAGCCCATGCGCGTCACATCACATCATGCATACAAACACAAAGACAATCATACTATCCTAAGTATGTCCGATTGAACGTGTCTTGCATCCAACCGAACACACATCAACCAGCGCGGCAAAGCATCGTGGTAAAGGGCTTTAACCCCTCCCCATAGGGGATCTCACATCGCACTTACTAAGCCCATGCGCTCGATTGAGTCATGCATAAATAAGCAACATGCAGAATTTAAATGACAAAAATAAATACATAAAAGCAACACAAAACAAGAGAATGTGCCGTTTACTCAAGTGGTACGTGGAGTTGTGTCCCATGTACAGACCGCACTACCGTCCATTCGGATTCGGCTACGGAATTTACGTCTGGGTTTCCATCCTATATACCACAAGAGACGACACTCTTCCATTTCATTCAAGCCACAACATGCTTCCATAAACGACTCTCATGCGAATAGAATGCAATAATAATAATAATAAAACGAATATAAACTAATGAAAAGGTACCCTCAGGTCTAACCTTTTAAATCATCTCTCGGATGTACGGTACACGATCATCGGAAGGGGGGGTGCTCCGCAACTCTCCTGGTTCACTGGTTCACTGTTCTCGTTCGTTATCTTTTGCTATTATTTCCTTGTGGTTTCGCTGCCTTTTCCTCTTTATCTTTTGCTTATTGTTTCCTTGGGTGTGTTCCTCCTGTAACTTTTATGTGTGTTGTGTATGAGTTAGGGACTAGGGGACTAGGGGACCAACTAAGGACTAAGAACTAAGGTTGAGAAGGTTGGTGAAGGGTTCTTTTTATAGGCAAAGGGTTGGGTTTGACAAGGAAAGGGATTTGATTTGGTTTGGTTAAGGGAAGTCAAAGGATTTGATTTGGTTTGGTTAAGGGAAGTCAAAGATTGAGGGGGGACAAATCTTGGCTAGATAGGGAAGGTTGAATATTTGATTGGCTTGGTTTAGGAATACAATATTTTAGATTTGGGAATAATCTTATTAGATTGGGAATATAATTGGTTGATTGATTTTAACTTGGTATGATTATATTTTGATTTAGTGTGTGATTTGTTTATTTTATGCATGATTTTAGTTTAAGTTGGTAATTGTTTATTTTATGTTTGGTATATGTTTTATTTAATTATTTAATTGGTTTAATTATTATCTTATTTAGTTAATGTTTTAATTAATATTTATTTATTTAAATTGGGATGTGTTTTATGGGCTTTGGGGGGCTAATTGGGCTGGATGAGAGGCTAGCAGCAAAACCAGAATTACCGACACCGTTCGAACGCTTCCTCGAACGCGACACGAACGCCCGCAATCCGTTTGACGTTCGAACGTAAACACGAACGCAGCACGAACGAAAACAATGAACCTTGTTTATTCTGAATTTCCCCTTCCGACGTCCGTTTCCCGTGACCTCTGTGACTTAAAAGGTAGTTGTCTCCGAATAAGACTCCTCATCGGGTTTATGTGTAAAAATGCAGTGCCTACACCTACATCCACGGGCACGAAATGAGATGGTTTTTATATTTCCTTAGCGTGCTCGGTCGACCAACTTGTGGTCGGTCAGTGTGAAAACATAACTATTTTGTGAAGGAAATTACAAATCGGCTACACAATTTTAAGTAGAGCTCTTCCCCAAAAACCAAAAAAGAACTTACGTAAACATGAGACTACCTCCCCTATTTATATAAAAAATGAGGCGGCTGCTGTTCCCATTTGGCGTATCTTCCACGTGACACTTGATTCATTTAATGGGTTCTATGCCCTAGGCCTGCCCTTGCCGAAAGTAAGCCCGCCTCCTGACATCTCATCTTATCAGTCCGACTTTCTGCTGCCACACGTAATTAATGATGATGACAACCTGGTGGGTGCCTCTGGGAGATGACACGTGTACAAAAAAAAATCATAATCTCAAGGCTTCTGTCAGTTGCCAAGTGGTCGGCCGGAATAATTTACCTAGCTTTCCAAAATCACTTCTCTCCCTGCCCGAGCTACCCGAATTTATCACTGTTCCAGGGACGTGGATGGACCTGATCTGACTCCTCGACATAATGTGGTCGGTTTTAACTCTGATATGGCCGGCTCTAGAAACTGTACCAAATCATATACTATGGTCGGTTAACTCTGTAATATTGTGTCTGAACTTTCCCTCGGGCTGAGGAGTAGCTAATACTTTCTGAACATTCGTCCTTTAAAGAAGAAAGGTAAATTCCACTTCTACCCATGGTCGCACTGTTTGGTGCACTTGTTGATTTTCTCTATCAACATCTATCCCATAGTTCTCGGTATCAACGAGTTGGTGAGTTGATGCCGGGAACTATAAGAAAGGTGGTGTGCTGATTATTAGGTCGGTGGTCGCTCCGGGAACCACATAGAAACTGTTTTTGCTATTCAATCAGGAATTCTTTTGCCGTTTTTATGTGATCTCCGACTTCAAACAGATACCCATTTTACTCGTCAGGTAGCCGTCCAAACAGAAAATGAAGCTCATTCTGTCGTTTGGACCGAAATTGACATCTCTTTTCCATGCCTATTCCAGAGATCCTTCTTCCTGAAACTGCAATCTTCTGTTCATTACCTATCTTTGACTGCTTTGTTTCCTGCCTTTCATACTTTGCATGATTTCCTCTTCTATCTTGCTAACTTTCTCTTTCGAACCTGGATGCGAGGAGAAGCTCTCAACTTGATCAATTTTGAACCCGGCCATGTGGGGGAATGCTCCATTCCGGAGCCGATGGTGGTCCATTTGGTGGGACGTAACCCGACCCCGAGGAGAGAGAAAAAACTTGGCTCTGGAGGAATATTACATCCTCAGACCAAAGAAGTCGACTCGGTGGGATTCACCCTAACCCGAGCTGAGAGAAAAAACTTGGCTCTGGGGGGATGTTACGTCCCCAGACCAAAGAAGCCGACTCGGTGGTATTCACCCCAACCTGAGCTGAGAGAAAAAACTTAGCTATGAGGGAATGTTACATCCCCAGAACAAAGAAGCTGACTCGGTGAGATGTAACCCGACCCCATGTGAGAGAAAAAACTTGGCTCTAGGGGAATGTTACGTCCCCAGACCAAAGAAGCTGACTCGGTGGGATTCACCCCAACCCGAGCTGAGAGAAAAAACTTGGCTCTGGGGGAATGTTGAAGAAGTTTATTGCGGAAATCCGGTAACGCAGCGGAATAGTAAAAATCAAAATTTCCCGATTTCAAAATTTTTTCTTGGATAAATTAAATAAACATATTTATTTAATTACCCAATTATCAAATTATGAAATATTGCACAATAAATCAAATTTCTGTGCAATTATTGAATTGCCCATAAACTGAACATTTTGTTTATTTTAATCCGAAATTGTTCGAAACGATTTTGGATGATTCTAAATTATTACATATATGAATTTAACATGTCATACACATTGAAATTCAAATTGCAACAAAAATTTCTAAAAAGAACCCCAAAGCTGTTAGCCTCCATATGGTGTTCAAAGTGTGCATTTTGCATTTTCAATGTTCAAAACATATCCAAATGAAATCCAATCAACATAAGATTTTATATGTATCATATACACATCCAAATACACAACAAAAATGAAAAGCCTCAAATTTGGAAGTGGTCTCAAAATCTAATTTTTCAATTTCTTCAAATTGGACAAATTAGACCAAATTTGTTAAATCAAATACTTCAATCATGTTTCTTCCATTACAATCAAGCCTCACTACAATGAAACAACTATAGAACAAATTTAGGTCATTTAAGAGTGGGTCAACAACTCTAGATTAGCAACAAGTTTCTCAAACCATCAAAATTGTGCTTATTAACATATTAGAAGCATTCTTTTGAACTTAATACATGCTCAATCATTCATCCAAGTTCTCAAAAAAATAAACACAAACTTAAAGAGTAGAAAGAACATAAAAGCATCACACAATGATACTAAGCTAGTTGGAAACAATTTTCATGTTGAAGGTTAAGAAGAAATACTTACAAAAACAAGCCTTTTCAAAGCCTTTTTCATTTTCTTCAACTTTGTGCTCTCAACTCTCTTTCGTGTTTATTTTTGGTGAGTTTGAAACTTATGAAACCCTAAAATGAAAGAAAATAATTTATACTCCTCCCATTAGGCCTTGGCCGAATTTCGGTGTATATAATATCTAGATATTTTGTTTTCATTTCATTTAATATTCAAGTTGCCAACTTGTTAAAATGATCATTACATTTTAATGACTTTTTCAACCAAGTCAACAATTGCAACTTAGTCATTAAAACAAATATCATAACTTTAAAATATCTATACTTTAATTAATTTAATTATTTAATAATTAAATAATTAATTAATTAATTAAATACAAATATATTAAATATATGTATTACATTTACATTAAATATTAAATACATATATATATTTATGATATTAGTCAAATATCTCAATTTGACAATTAATTAATGTGTTTTTTTTTGAATTAATCTAACATTAAATGCAAATACACAAAAATTAAGGAAATGACTATCGAGTCCCTCACATTTATTTTTCGTTTAACCCTTAAACGACTTTATAAATAATCAAAATTATTTATAGATGTTGCTCTAGTGCTATACGAGTATATTTCATTGGTGAGACTCTCTAGATTCAGGCATATCCGTCACGAAATCCAATTTCGTGTCCATAATTTATCCACCCGTAAATTATGACGATCACGAATAATCTCGCTGAATCATACAGGTCGAGGTCATGACAAATGTATAATTCCTCTGTCACATGTATCTGGATATATCTCAGAGATATAGATGTAAACGTCAAATCTCTATGAGGATTATCCCGTCGACGTCTCTATTAGAAATCTCAAAAGAACGTTTAGAACTGGCTTCTAAACTATACCACGGGCCCATGGTTTTATCTGATTGCTAATCATATGGACTACCTATGCTCTGATACACAGAACTGACAGATCATATCTCGATACACACAGGACACACTGAGGATCTATCCACACCCAAAGAACAGACGGAGGTCTGATCTAAATAGATCGGTGACGTGACTGCCATCTAAGTGTGGAAGATGTCTCATGTGCCCATCATGGTATCTAAAGTCGAAGAATCACAAGTGCTACTCAACCCGATAAGATTCTTATTGACGTTGGTGTACCATCCATTAAGAATCTTCGGTGAGTCGTTCAGTGTTTATCCGCTATAAACACCTACACATCTATACTAGTCTCCAAGACTTATGATTCATTGAGAAACCATTGGAATCACATATTCCAGTATACGACGTGTACCAGTCTCAACGGGTTTACTATACTGACCAAGTAGTGTAAACATTGACCATGAACTGTCTGAGAATGACAACGTTATGATACAACTCAATTTCAGTTGTGACACTTTTGCAATAGCATCATGACCAGTCATTCTAAGGTCATTACGTCTTTACCATATTAAAAGATACATTATATTATAGAAATTGCATATATTATTCATAATAATAATGTTTTACAGAAGTATTCATAAAGAAATACAACCGGGAATTGGCGCTCTGAGCACCAACCCCAACAAATGTTACGTCCCCAGACCAAAGAAGCTGACTCGGTGGGACGTAAACCGACCCCGAGGTGAGAGAAAAAACTTAGCTCTGGGGGAATGTTACGTCCCCAGACCAAAGAAGCCGACTCGGTGGGATTCACCATAACCCGAGCTGGATAAATGGGCGGCCTCGGCGGAATAAAATCCAGCCCCGAATCGAATACGGTCGAAACATGGCACGGGCGCCCACTTTTCCATGAATCGGAAAAAATCACAATATGAGTAAAGACAAGATGAAAAACACGGAGGTGACTTAGCACATACTCCATAAAATGAAGCAAGATATCAAAACGGGGCTCCCGAGGCAGCGTCCCACCTGGTGCCATCAAAACACAACTCTGACGCTACCGACTCGGTTAGGCCGATTGCTTCACGGGGGGACTCTCTCCCTGCGATCGCCATCCCGAGGTGATACTGCCGACTCGGTTAGGCCGATTGCTTCACAAGGAAACTCCCTCCTCACAGTCGCCATCCCGAGGTGATATTGCCGACTCGGTTAGGTCGATTGCTTCACGGGGGAACTCTCTCCCCGGTGTCGCCATCCCGATGTGATATTGCCGACTCGGTTAGGCCGATTGGTTCACGGAGGAACTCCCTCCCCGCGGTCTCCATCCCCGAGGTGATACTCACAAATGCAAGTCAGTGGATGGTTACGCTCCAACTTCGGGAGTTTGATACTACCACGAAGGGTTCGCGCGCCCCCTCATGCACTTCATCCCTTGAAGCGGTCTGGATCCACTTAAAATGAAAGGAGTCAGGTCGGCGCACTTCACCCGGGGGTTTGATAATGACACATGTGTTTGGCGTGCCACGGGTTTAGTGCCCTTCCCGGCCCCAAATCACTACCTTTGCATCGAGCATGCCAAAAAAATAATAAAAACAACTTTCACGTTTAATTAACAAACAAGCGAGATGTGCAAGTTTCTTAAAAAAAGAAGAAGAGTTTTATTTATATTTAAAAGACATACTGCCTTTCTTACAACTCTTTGTGGGACATTTTAAGAGAGGCTTTTGCAATTGCTTTCTTCTGCTTCATGCTTTGCGGTCCAACCACATCTTCTGATCCGAGCTCCGAGAACTCCTGATGCATATGCCATATTTGTAAACTTCACACTCAAGCTGGCTTCTGCATCATGCGCTTCCTTGCAATCCTTCAACCTGAACTTGATCCCAAGGATTCCGATCCGGATCACAAGGTCTGCCAAACCGGGCTCTCCGTCAGTGCTTCTTGGACATTGCATTTTTCCGACGCCCGGCGCGTTCCGCGCAGCCCTGGGTACTTGGTCGAGGTCTTCAGTCTTTGCTCAGAGCGTTTTCCCATAAGACTTTTTTCCTCGTTTCTTCTAGTTCAGGAAAAACCGCCACACCAATTACAACCTCGTCCGGTGGGCGCTCGCCTCGCCCTCGGCTGACTAGCTCCATGATCAATCCTCTAGTGCAAGTAACTTGCGAACTTGGTGATTGGCAGCTTGGGAAGTGCAGTTTCTTCCTACTGAGGAGCCTGGTCAGCCGTTGCCAACGGATATAACTCATCCCCATCGTTACATTTCATTCGACAACTCACCCCGAATGAGTGTCAGTTGGCCAATACTCCTACATTTCATTCCACAACTCAACAAAATAGAGTTTCCACTTCCGAAACCCATATTTCCGCTGTTTGGAATCTTACGCAACCCACAGCTTCCACCTCATACCATCGTCCTAACAGGCAAGTTGCTTTTCGTTATTTCCCCACAGACGGCGCCAACTGTTGACTGCTGATTTTAGTCTCAGGGACAATAAGGGGATATCGCTCCCGGGACAAATCCTCCATCAATAGTGAATTTGTTTGGTTATGGGAAACCAAAAGCAAACTTTGATAGAAGGGGATAAACACGCAGATTGACACAGAGAGTTAACATGGTTCGGCGGGATATAATCTAGTCTACGTCCACGGGCACGAAATGAGGTGGTGTTTATATTGCTTTAGTGTGCTCGGCCGACCAACTTGTGGTCGGTCAGTATGAAAACCGAGCTATTTTGTGAAGGAAATTACGTAAACATGAGACTACCTCCCCTATTTATACTAAAAATGAGGCGTTGTTGTTCCCATTTGGCGAATCTTCCACGTGACACTTGATTCATTTAATGGGTTCTCCGCCCTAGCCGAAAGTAAGCCTGCCTCCTGACATCCCATCTTATTAGTCCGACTTTTTGCTGCCACATGTAATTAGTGATGATGACAGCCTGGTGGGTGCCTCTGGGAGATGACACGTGTAAAGAAAAATCATAATCTCAAGGCTTCTGTCGGTTGCCAAGTGGTCAGTCAGAATAATCTACCGAGCTTTCCAAAATCACTTCTCTCCCGGCCTGAGCTACCCGAATTTATCACTATTCCAGGGACGTGGATGGACCTGATCTGACTCCCCGACCTAATGTGGTCGGTTTTAACTCTGATATGGTCGGCTTCTGAAAATTGTACCAAATCATATACTCTGGTCGGTCAACTCTGGAAGATTGTGTCCGGACTTTCTGTCGGGCTGAGGAGTAGCTAATACTTTCTGAACATCCGTCCTTTGAAGAAGAAAGGGAAATTCCACTTCTGCCCATGGTCGCACGGTTTGGTGCACTTGTTGATTTTCTCTATCAACAGAAGTAATTGGCATCATTTAATTATCTCTTTTAAACACACAACAACCAAGTCAACAACACTATTCACTCTTCTCTCCTTCTTGCAAAAAACGTGAACTTCTTCTCTCCATTGGGAATTTTTGTTTCAAAAATTTCTATAAGCTAACACTTGAGGAGTCTAATGAGGTGTTAGGGAAACTCACCCAAGGTCTTAATCACTCTACACAAGCTTGGAGCTTCGTCATCCAAAGGAAAATTTCGAATTCTCCACTAAATTAATGTAAGTATTTCCGCAACTTTTATTGATTTATTCACACTATAATTATATTTAGAGATTTTGAGCATGTCTTAGAGACACTAACAATAATATGTAAATCGAATATAACAATGAATTACACGAAAATCAAAATTCAAATGACCTTTTTTTATGTGAAAAGGTTGGGAGAGCACAGAGGAATACTCGAGGGACAAAGGCTGCCATTCTATCTAGTGCGTAGGCCCTAGGTTAGGTCCTCATGCGGCATGGCTTTTGCCCGCGTGTGAATGCCACACCCTGCCCGGAATCTGAGATTTCCAATTAAATAATGAAGTCTCAGCAATTAACCAAGTCATAGAGGATCTGTTAGTAAATTTTCTTATGCCATGTCAGCTTGTTAGTTACGGTCTTAGTTAATTAGTTAGTTTGGATATAAATAGTATTTTGTTTGTAACATCTCTATTCATAAGAAAATATACCATGTAATTAAATTTGTAGTGAAAGTAAATATCTGAGGTAACATTTAATACAGTAAAGTACACCAAACTAACCTTAGTAGAGCAGCAAAAAGAAACCCATCATCAATCACAGAAGTCGAGTTTTATTCATTGACTATTACATTACTACACAAAACTAACACTAGTTCCAATTCCTCTAGCCTTAACCTTGATAATAAGTACAAACATGACCTCGTGGATTGTTCAGTTGATCAGTCTTCAAATAGTTTATTATTACCACTGCTTTTCTTGCACCAGCGGCACTCTAAAATTATAAGGTCGAGCTAAAAAATAGGTCCAGAAGAACAGGGCGGTAATGACACTAGTTGCAATCGCAACCTCTTTGGCTCGGTAAAGCGCTGCATATGTGCCCGTTAAAAATGCTAACACCATTGCGGCCAAGGCCAAATGGGTACATCTTAGACTCTTTCTCCATCGCAGATAGTTTAATCTCTTTTTGCTAGAAATCCCCAAGAAGAGATGGCGAAAGACGGAAGTACTGGATAAAGTCAGGGCTATGGTGTTGAAAATCACAAATGCTTGAAAAGCTCTACTCTTTGATAGAACTGGAGTCCCCTGGTCTTCGCCTTTTTCAGTAAAATAACCACCAGGCAAGGTGATACCTGCAGCGAAAGAAACGGTTGCTATGAGAGTGGCCACTACGAGATGGGCATTTTTTGTTTCCTCGAGAATATAATCTATGGTGTTGACTCCTCTCTCCTTTCTTCTCTGGTCACCCTTACTGCTGATTACTTTACCTTCGTCCCTCTGTCCGACTTTATCTTTTTCGAGTATATTTCGCCGACCGGGTTTAACATTATGACTTCCCAAATTCCGAATAAAAATTTTCTGCAATTTTTCGGTGTGATCTTATTATTGAGAAATGACAACAGATAGAGTATTATGATGAAGAATGACAACTAGCTTTATAGGAATTATAAGTAGATGTATGATTTTATATATATAAGGATAACCTGCAGGTCCAGGCCATGTGGAAATTTTATCATTCACATAATAAGAAAATAAAGTTATTTTATGATAAAATAATGGTGCTTTATGATAAGAAAAAATTATCATTTTATTCATTCATAATATATTGACCCCCACATACCCATTCCACTAAATTTTTTATCATCTCTGATCATCATCATCTAGAGACTATAATACTACTCGAGCAATATCAAAAAAAATTTAGTTCCCAGTAATATCTTATTTATTATAATAATGATAGACATACAACCAATAACTTAGGTTGACAAAAAAGAATGAACTCGATCTAATCAAAGGCCAAATTGGCACAGGTTTAGGGAAAAAATTTTGGGCTCTATTTTAAATTTTATTATAAATATATGTAATTATATAACTAATTTTGTTGGCTACAATGCAAAAAAAAAAAAAATAATATTAAAATTCATACTTTTTCCATTTTTAATTTTTAAAAAGTTCAGCCTACTCTTTGCCATTCCTACTAATAATACATTAAATATATAAACTTATCTTAGAAAATTAAATAAAAATCAAATTATAAGCTACAAATTATGCTTTGGGTTTGTATGTCTGTCATTGTTATATTTATTAATAGGGTAAATGTCAATTTCATGTCTATATTTTGACTCAATAGCCTATTACATCCTTTAGTTTATAAAATTCTCCAACACCTTCCTCTCACTTAAATATTAATATAAGTTTATAGTTTTAACCTTATTCAATTTAGATAATTAACATTAATTATAAGAATATATAAATAATAAATGTGAATTATATAATTTTTTAAATCAGATTTAATTTCTCAAAGATTAAAATATATTAACATTCAATTATATCCTTTATTTTATATAACAATTCAATCATATAATATTACGTGATAGTATCAAAAAAAAAAATAAAAAATCCCAGTAAGTTAGATGATGAACCTCGGGCTCGGGAAACGTCGGCAACTTTTCAGCGGAAATAATATCTGCGGCGTTGAAGTGCTGATGGTTATATACGAGCTTATCAACTTTACGGTGCAATACAAAAGGCCTGTAATATGTCTCAGAGGCGGCATGTTGAAGGAGAGGTGTGTTTCCTTCAACATTTTTCTGGTTTATAAGGTTTCCCAACGACCTATTTTTCAGAAGATTTCTGACTGCCTTCCAATTTTTGGCATCCAAGGCAAAATGAAAAGCATTCCATCCTTTTTTGTCGACCATTTCGCTGCAAGTTGGATGTAATACTTAAAAAAAAAAAATGAAATGATTGATTAGTAGTGGGGCATAAGTCAAAAAAAAAAAAAAAAATTTTGCCTTTTGAAGATTTTATAAAGAGAGTGACAGACGTGTGGGACTTAAAAAAAAAAAAAAAAAACTTCTCTTCTCTTTCTATTTCTTTTCCTCTTCTTTCTTCTCTCACTACCAATTCTTCAAATCATCGCCACCGCTCACCGCCGCCGGCCATAAGCCGCCACGCGCCGGACCGCCTGAAAGCTGCCGCCGTACGCTTTCCAGAGCCGTCGAGATCGAGCCGAGAGGACGTCGGACGCTCCTTCACGCGCCGTCGGAAGATGACGAGTCGTCGCCTTCGTTTCTGCATTTTCCGGCCACCTCCGGGCACTTCTGACCGCCACCTCCGGCGAGTGAACACTTTTCAGGCCGCGAGATCTTTCCAACGCCGGTGGTCACGTCCCGATCCGACATCGTTTGGGTTGTTTTCCGTTTTATATCTACCGGTAATTCGGGATTGTACTGGAACTTGAGATCCGACCGTTGGATCGGCGATCCGATCGTATCAGATTGTTGCTCTCGATTATACGAGCATTTTGGTATATTTTTTCACCGTTGAAAGTTTTTGGTGGTGGGGCCCGCTTTTTAGTTGTGGGGCCCGATCTTCGTTGTGGGGCCCACTTTCCTCGTTAAGCGTATCAGCAAGTTCCGAAGCCGTCGCTGTGATCCTTGAGAGGTTCACTGACCATTGGATCTTTCTTTGAGAGATTTGGAGATCGTTGGAGCTCGGTATGTAATTATTACCGTTTGGGGGGTGTAAATGATAGAATTGGAACGTTTTGGATATAATTGTAAATTTGCATAATTAAGAGGGTAAAACTGTAAAACCTGCTAATTAGGGATTAAATAGTAATATTTAAGAATCTTAGGACTATTGGGCGTATCGGGAAAGTTTATGGGTAAAATCGTAATTTTGGATAAATTGAGGGACCTGATCGTAATTTTACATTTTTCAGATTTTTAGCGAGGATTAAGGGCTTTTGCATGGATAGAGGTAAGTACACTCTGTGGTTGATTCTCTTAACATTTGTTTGATGATTGATGGTGTGTTGTGTGAGTTGGTAAATATATACATAAATATATATTGGCATTATCATATATATATATATATATATTGTTATATATATATTTTCATATTTGTGAGATATTATATTGAGATATTGAAAGCATGATAATATGAAATCATGATTGATTGAGATGAGATTTGTGGATTGGATGTGAGACGTGATTGTGTGGATGATGTGTGTTGTTGTGATATGCTGCCGGGTTTGGTGTTAATAGTGGTCGGATTTGAGATGAGATGAGATGTGATGATACATCAGATGAGATGAGATGATAGAAAACCTTGGGAGTTGTCATTGAGGTACACTCCTACTGGTTTTGATATGGGGGAGTACGGGGGCTTCCTCTGAGTATATTTTACTCACATTTTACGAGTTGATATGGTTGGAAACCTTGGAATTTGTCATTGAGGACTCTTCCATTGGTTTTGATATGGGGGAGTACGGGGGCTTCCTCATTGAGTATATTTAGACCTCTGTTATACTAGACCCGGAGTGGCAGCTATGTTTGATGGATGTTTGTATTGTTGAGGGATGATTGTTGTGATGACATTATATGTATTTTCATATATTGTATTATAATATAAATATATATATATATATATCTATATATATATATATATTTATACATATATATTTATATGTGTCGTTGGACATTGATTAAGAAATCGGTAACTTGAGAACATAATGATGAATACTAATTTGAGATATAAATTGTATATTCATACTATGAATTGAAATATTGAGTATTATGTGATATTGAGATAAGTTGATGGATGAAATGAGATGAGATGTGTTGTATTGGATGATGTATGAGATTATGTTATGCTACCGGATTTAGTATGATAATGGTTGGAGATAGATGTGATGAGACATCAGGTGGTTTGAGATATTGATAAACCTTGGAAGTAGTGATGAGACACTCTTCCATTGGTGGCGAGTTGGTGGTAAACTTGGGAGTTGTGATGAGATACTCTCCATTGGTTTTGATAGAGAGGGAAACCTTGGGAGTTTTGTGAGGTACTCTCCCATTGGTTTCAATCCATTATTATACCGAATCCGGATAGCAAACCTTGATTGATTGAGATGTGCTGTTGTGAGTATGTTTTGTCTGAGTTAGTTGTTATATATATAATTATATATATTTTCATATATATATATTTATATTTATTATATAATCTTATTTTGTTGGTGAGGTCTTGTTGAGAGAATGAGTGCTTACTTGCTGAGCTTTTTAAGCTCATTCCCCTCTTCCCCAAACATTTCAGGTAGTTCGCAAGAATAGCAGGAGCCAGTACCAGATTGGGATCCACGTGCCACAGTTGTATTTTTGGGTTGGTCCAGACATTCGAGTCGTCATTTGCATTTTCTTTGAGTCTTGTGTTGTAAACCATAAAAGTTGTGTATACTTTATGAGTTTGTAATTCGTGATGTATTATTCGTGTGTTTGTATTGGTTGTTGTTTTGGCATATAGAGTGCTCGAGTTGAAGTTGATCGCGGACCTCTTTCTAGGGTTGGGCCCGCCCTAGGGAGGGGGTCGTGACTTTGGACATTCAGATATGATTTCTTCCATTGTCTTTTTCTTTTTACGACTAATGGCAACGTGAAGAGCTGTCTTTCCTTCATTATCAGCTTTGTAAGCAGCTAATTTGTCTGCTCCAAGTAACAGCTTCAGAATCGTAAGGTATCCAAAGTATGCAGCATAGTGAAGTGGAACCCATCCTTGTTCGTCTTTTTTCCTTGTTGAAGACCCTTTTGTGTCTAATAATAATTTTGTCATAGCTAACAAAAACCAACAAACAAACTGTTTTAGTAATCAAAATTTAAACCATAGTAGCTAGTAAGTTTATAAAAGCGTATATTTTGTAAAAACCTAAGAGAGTAGAAGATTTTATCTTTATCGGGTGATTTGGCGACCATGTTTAAAAAAAAAAATTATAAAAAGGTTGTTACGTAAAAACTAAAACAAGTTTTTACCTTTGCTGTTGCGGATCACAGCGGCGTGCAAAGCCGATCTACCAAGGGGACCACGATCAGCTGGTGATTTGCATTTAGTTAAAATGTGATTGGCAACATTGTAGTATCCCCTCTCCGCAGCCAAGTAGAGTGGAGTCTCGCCAGCTTTATTGGCATCATATGATAAATCAGGATCTTCTTGGATCAACATCTCCACAATATCGACGTGATTGTAACGCACGGCTTCGTGCAAGGCTGTGTCTCTTTCTTCATTGGTAATCTCCAGCATGATCCTTGTGCCTCCGTCCCCTTCCTCTGGGTCGTTCTGGTGACGCATTTTACATTCAGCAATGAGGCTTTTCACAATATCAGCATGCCCGTGTCTAGCCGCCATGTGTAACAGAGTTTCGCCTTTGCTATTGGCCTTCCAAAGCAGATTTGGGCACATCTCAAGAATCTCTCTCACAAAGTTGGTTGTATGAGTTTCTTCCTGATATGCTGGACTAGGTCTAACTGTGATGTAGATATGGAGGATTGTGTTGTCATATGGAGTCAATATTTGGTCAAGAAGATTAGCGTGTCGTCTGAATTTATCAGTCAAGCCTTCTTGGGCTGCATCATATAGAGAATCGATCAATCTGAAATCTTGCACTATCTCAGACTCAGCATCCTGATCACCCTCCTGTGATACAGAGTCAGTATTCATCTCTATTACCTGATCTTACACTTGAGACTCCTGACTCCTGACAATTAAATATAGGTTAATTTTTAATTGACAAAAAAGAAACCACAGAATAGTACTGAACAGTGTAAGAGACGTATAACAGAGATTGCTACTACGTTATTACATTAATGCTCTTTAATTTCGAGCCTAAGATCGATTTATATCCAAACAACAATATGGTGACATAAACACTGATAAATCGATTACAGTTTACCTTTTTTTTTTTTTTATAAAAACCAGTAAAATGCAATTTTTTATCAGTGTTTTTACCTTGGAAGATTATAAAATTAGGAATTAGGATCTTTTTTTACATATAACTCAATATTTATCATCTTTTTTTTTTTTTTTTTTTTGTATGCCAAATTTTACTAGATGATAGAACAAGAAAATATGAGTACAGACAAAACTTATCCTAAAATTAAACATGAAATGGCTCTAGAAACATATGGCATATACTAAAATATAGATAATTAAGATTGAGTTATATATAACATATTATTAGATGATAATATCAATAAGAGACAAAGAAAAAACAATAAGAGAATCCTAATTACACTTATAAATTAAAAGAAGAACGAAATTTGAAGGAAATAAAGAAATATAAAATTTTTCAATTAATAAAAATATAGATGGTTAAGATTGAGTTGTATATCACATGTTATTAGATGACAATATCAATAAGAGACAAAGAAAAAAACAATGAAAAAAATCCTAATTCCACTTAGAAATTAAAAGAATAAGAAAATTTGAAGGAAATAAAGAAATATAAAGGGTAATTTTTAGCTGACATAAATAAATCAAATGTCCCAATGAACTCTAGCTCTCTGCCCAAAAATATAGTCGAATTAATTTTTAAATATTTTAATAGAGATTGTCATCGCAATTCGAACTTTTAGTAAAAAAAAAAAAAATAATGGATTAAAAATATATTATATTTGCACACCCTCTTATCTTAAAGGGAAAAAAAAAATCAACTGTAACCTCTAGACAAACGTTTGACAGTTGTGTGTGACGGCAAGGGAAATTATAGGTATTTGAGTTTGACTACATTGCATGCGTCTATCTTTAAATACTGTAATTGCCAATTGGTGCTTGATGCTTCCTTATCAAATTTCAATCGGATTCCATAGAATTTTAAGCTTTTTTTTTCCTTTGCGGGTAAAGAATCAAGGTGATTCTTAACTAATTGACAAAGCCATACCTTGACCATCCAACAATTTAATAATGAGATTCTCTGCCTCCATTACATATATATATATATAAATAGAAAGAAATGCTTTCTTTTATTAAGACCATCCCAGCAAGGGTTCTTTTTCTGTTTCTTCTCCTTGAAGGTTTCAATTATTTCACCATTAACTCTACAGATTATGATTCATGGCTCTAAATGCGATTATGTTTGAGTTTTAGTACGGGCTGCATGCGTTGCGTACGTACTATCGTGGATTTTAATTAAAATACTACAACTGCTGCTTGATGTTTCCATATCACATTTCAATTGTCATACATGAGTAACATGAAATAGTGAATCTAGGATTTGATAATCAAATTTTAAACTTTATACTATCAAGTCAGGGATTCTATATATTTACAGTACTAAAATATAATATGAAAATCTCTATGATCCACCTCAAAAGGATCATTCATATAAATATACACATCAATGTATCAAAATTAGACTTCATACCAAAATCAAAACAATAAACTCACATAGAAAAGACACAACTAAATTTCTCATTTCAAAACATAACAAAAGATGCTCTATTATTAGCATAATCTTTTTCTAATAATAGAATATGATGAAGAAAACAACAGAAGATAAAAATAGTGGATCTAAAGTCTTCCAATGAAGAAAAGCTTAAGCTCACGCTTAGACGTGGCATACGGTAAAATCAATTTATAAATCAATTTGTAAAATCAATTTAAGCTTAAGCTCACGCTAGCTTATATTTATGTGGTGAAACTGTTAGTCAATGAAGATCCTGAACTTAATTTCATTACTCCGCTTTTCATTGCTGCTGAGGGAGGATCTTTCATAATTGTGGATGTAATTTAGGATGAAATGTGGTATTAAAAAATTATTTGTGACCTAAATGGTAAAACGAATTTATAAGAGAGACCAAAGTAATCATTCTCCTGATAATTTAATTAATTGATTTGGTATCAACAATTTTGCAAGGAAAATATATATAATTTGATGTTGGAATTTTGCTAACATATAATAAGTTACAGTGGCAACCCCACTAAGAGGCGAGTAGTGATGATTATACTTGCTTAATATGAAAAATTTTAAAATCTGATTTATAAGTTAATGAAAAGTTTAGTTTACAAATCATCAAACAACTTTGTGGTTATAATAAATATAACTACATTTTCCATATTATCACTGACTGTATAAATTATTTAATTTTAAATACTTAAAATAAAATAATATATCTAACTAAATAATAGTAATTTAACATCTAAAATAATTTACAATTTCAAATTTATCCAAAATAATCTAAATATAAATATAAAATTATAATTAAAAAATTATCAAAAATATTATTTGATTGTTAGATGGTAAAGATATGGCTTGTCAATTAGTTAAGAATCACTTGAATTCTTTACCTGCCAAATTTTTGTAATGCATTAATTTTATTATTAGTGTGTTGGAATTTTAAGGGGTAATTTGGGAAGTTTGAGAGTTTATTTTTTTTTTAAGATGGAAGAAAATAGAAGTTAGGGAGGTGTGTGTGATATTTTACCCGTGGGTATATAATAAAGTGGGCTTGCTTCACTTTTTTTAGTGTGTGAAACGTGAGGGAGAGAATAAAGAGAGAGAAAAAGAAGAAAAGAGAGAAGAGAGAAGAGAGAAGAGAGAAGAGAGAGGAAAAGAGATGTCCCGGCGCTGCACAAGGCACGGGATTATTATATTAATGTGGTGAAACTGTTAGTCAATGAAGATCCTGAACTTAATTTCATTACACCGCTTTCCATTGCTGCTGATGGAGGATCTTCCAGAATTGTGGATGTAATTTTGGATGAAATGTGGTATTAAAAATTTTAGTGACCTAAATGTAATGAATTCAGCAAGCTGTGCAAGTTGTAATCCAGTAAGCATCAATAATCTCAAAGTCTTCCAGAAGATCAAGCTACTACCATGCATGTAATTCAAACCAATTTTTGGTGAAGTTGAATTTTTGGTGAAGCAAACAAAGTAACTTCCGGTGGCAACTGTAGCTTTGTTGAAAATTTTGAGCTTGATGAATGTTATAAATACATGGCTCATTCTTGAGCTTAGGGCATCCCAAATACAAAAGCTTCAAGTGTAGAAAGCTTTGAGAGTGTTAGAGAGTGAATGCTTTTTTTTTTTTTAAAGTTTAAACACTTTGTAATCTATTCTTGTAAGTAATAGAGTTTCAGTTTTTTCCTTCAAAATACTCTAGAATCATCAGAGAATCACAACAAGTGGTATCAGTAGCTTTAGTTATACTTTAGGGTCGTAAAACAGAAGAACGGAACTCGGTTCGGAAAATTCAAGTTTCGGCAAAGTTGTCAAAAATTAATTTTGAGCATATCATCAGATAGTTCCCGTCGAGATGAGCACGATGGTATTTTCGGCGATCAAACGGAGGTCTGGTGAGCCCGCACACGCCGCACGAGCCAACTAGAGGACTGTCCACGCGCTCCACACTCCTCACGCGCCAGCCGAAGGTTGAAGACGACCACGTCAGCGCCACATCAGCGTCGAGTCAGCCGCCACATCATCCCATGTCAGCGCACAATCAGCAACACATCATCGGATACGTGTCAGCCACATCAGCAAGCCGGTCCCACTTTTACCACGTCAGCAGCCACGTGTCAGCGACGTTAGCAACCCTGATAAATTTCACTGAGCCCCCTGAAGTCTCTGAAATTTACATTTTAGCCCCAAAAGTTTTAAAAATTTACAAATCAGTCTCTGAGTCGGATTTGGACCAACGAAGTGTCTAATTCACCATTTTCGACCGTTCCGGACGCAACAGTGACCTCAGATTTATGAAAATCATCCCCAATTTTATCATATTTTCATTTTAAACTTTAAAATATGAAAATGGAAGATTCTTCTTTGGTGCGATGATCAAGCTGATAGCAACCAATTACTCCATCTGGAGACCTCGGATGATAGATTATTTACACCGTAAAGATTTGTTTGATGTTATCGAGGTGAAGGGAGTAAGACCAGAATCTGTTAAAGAGTATGACTTTAATAAACTCAATAACAGAACTCTGGGTCAGTTTAGACAGTGGATTGGCCACAGTGACTTCCACCACGTAGCACAAGATACAAATGCTTACAAAATATGGATAAAGCTGGAAGACGTACATGTTCCAGGCCAAGACAGCTCGAAATAAAACCTTAATAACGAGGCGTTTGGTGAACCTGAAGCTACGAAGTGGAACTTCCGTTGCAGAACACATCAATGAGTTCCAAAGCCTGGTGAACCAATTATATGTAGTAGACATGCAACTGGGAGATGAAGTTCAAGCCCGCTTACTACTCAGTTCTCTTCCTGATAGTTAAGAAATATTGATGGTTATTCTCAGCAATTCGGCTCCAGGAGGCAAACTTACCATGACTATGGTAAAAGATGTCTTGTCAAATGAGGAGGCCAAAAGAAAAGATGTGGGCACAGATCAAACACAAGCTCTTGTCAAGAACAATCGAGGAAGACAACAAGATAAAAATCGAGGTAGATGGAAAAACAGAGGAAAATCCACAGACGATAGAAAGCCTACAAACAAGTGCTACCACTGTGACATATAAGGTCACTTAAAGAAGAATTACCGAAAGCTGCAAAGAGAGCAGGGTCAAGGCAATCCCCAGCCAAATAAAAATGATGCAGAGACACTAGTAGTTATCCCAGAAGATGTAGTTATTTGCTCCGGCCAGGAAGAATCATACCTTCACACCGCAACTCAAGTGTTGAGTGAGTGGTAAATACTGCAGCATCCTACCACGTCACCCCTCACAAGGATTTCTTCACAACATATAAAACATGAGACTCTAGAGCAGTGAATATGAGAAATATCAGTTCCTCTCAGATAATGGGAATTGGTGAAATTCAGCTGCGGGAAAATGTAGGGTATACAATAACCCTGAATGAGGTGAGACATGTTCCAGAACTTCGGCTCAATCTACTCTCGGGGGTAGCCCTTGACAAACAGGGCTACTTTAGCAATGACACTTGGAGAATGATAAAAGGTGTCATGATCATCACCCGATGACATATTTGTCGCACTTTATACAAGACTCATGTGAAGATATGTGCAGAAAGCCTCAATGTAGTTGAACATGAGGCTTCTCAAAATCTGTGGCACCGGAGACTCAGTCACATGAGTGAAAGATGGTTGTCTACCTTGAAAAAGAAGGATCTAATCACTGTCTCCAAGAATGCTGCTCTAGATCTTGTAATCACTGTCTATTCGGTAAGCAACATAGAGTCTCCTTTAAATTTTCTTCTACGAGAAGATCAAAGTTGCTTAGTCTGGTGCACTCTGATGTTTGTGGTCCCTTGGAGGTTAATTCACTAGGCGGTAACAAATACTTTCTGATTTTTATTGACGATGCTTCTCGGAAGGTATGGGTGTATTTTATGAAATTAAAGGATTAGGTCATGGACTACTTCAAAATATTCCATGCCATGGTCGAGCGTGAAACAGGGAAGAAACTGAAGTGTCTTCGCACAGATAATGAAGGCGAGTACACTTCTAGGGAGTTCGATGCCTATTGCGGAAGTCATGGGATTCGACATGAAATGACTATTTCACGCACCCCATAACATAATGGTGTTGCTGAAAGAATGAACAGCACCATTATGGAGAAAGTCAGAAGCATTATCAGCATGGCTAAGTTGCCAAAGCCATTCTGGGGAGAAGTTGTTCGTGCCGCTTGCTACCTGATTAACAGATCACCATCTATACCGTTGAATTTTGAAATTCTAGAGAAAATGTGGTCTCGTAAGAATCCTTCATATTCTCACCTTAGAACATTCTGTTGTTTAGCTTTTGCACATGTATCCAATGAACTCAGACATAAGATCGATGCAAGGACTATTGATCAGTGAAATCACACGTAACGCAAGCGCACGTATCACTCAAGTAGTATAAAAATATCGATCCCACGATGACTTAATTTCTACTGTTGTTATTAATTATTGATTCTATTTATTTACAAGTATCTAATTAGAGGGAGAAGATAATGATTGTTTTATTGGTTGGTTCAATGTGGATTTGCTAAATAAATAAATAAATAAAAACACAAAAGAAAATACTAAGGAAAATAATAAAAGACACAAATATCTAGGGTTGTGATTCCACACAATAATATTCTATAGATGAATTGATTCTTTTATATGTGTAACAAATCAGTTTGCTAACCTGGAACACGGAGATATGCAAAAGCCTCTTTCGATGGTCAAATGCAAACACCCAGTATAACCCAATTAATCATATGTCTATGTTAACAAAATTACCTGAATTCATTAAGTTCAAGTTCCAATTGTGGCTATCCCCGCCCGACAGGTATATTCCTATCCTGTAAGGAAATCTTTTAAGGGTTATCTATCCTTAAGGGAGATCGTGAGCTATTGAATTTAAGGCTGAAACCTAAAATCCATTTTCTAAGTTCATTTTAAGTTTACAACACCAATCTTATTGGTGATCAGGCAACAAAAAGCATTAAGCTTAAAATCCGATAAACAAACTAAAGAATTACCCATAATATAATTAAATCAATTATTAAGCATGTTAATATTGTGTTTCATCACTTCCCTAGAATAAAAATAAAATATTGGGGTTATGGGATCCACCTTTAGAAATCTCACTTTATTATAATATAGAAATTGTCAGTGTTACCCAATTAAGTTGAACCAACCATAAATGTGGTGTTATTATTTATCCATAAACCAGCCATATAGGCGGTAATCATCTGTCACCTAAAGACCGACCTTATAGGCGGTGTCACATTATGTTACATAAATAAAACCAGCCATTAAGGCGGTATCAACTTTAATCCATATTATTAAATTACAATTTTCATATTATAAATTAAGTGAGATTAAACTATATTTACTATTTCTAATTTAGAAATCTCTCTTATTATAATAAATAAATTTAGCATGATATTACCAACCGACCATAAAGACGGTATCCTGATTAAGTCAAGTTATAATTAATTTCAACCGACCATAAAGGCGGTATCCAATTAAGTCAGGTTTTAAGATAATTTATATATTATAATTTAAGAGAGATTAATCTAAGTTATAATAATAAAAGCTTTACATTTCCCCCAGCGGAAATTTAACTACTAAACATAAAAGAAATAAAAATAAAATAAACTACTACTATTACTGAAAATAAAAATGCATAATTAAAAGTGCGAGAATTAAATAAATAAAAATAAAATCCTTAGATCCTTATTTAGAACCTTAGGAAACTATTACTACTACTACTAAAAATAAAAATACAAAAATTAAATAACTAAAACTAAACAAACAAGATACAATCTTTAATCCCCTATTAGGAACTTCAGGAAGGTATGATTTTGTAAATAAAATCGGCCTTAATTTATAGGCAAATCTTCGGCCTACGAGTCGCGACGCCCGGAACATTGCTCGTCACGACGCGCCGTTGATTCGTGCCACCTGTCCGCGGCTTCGTGAGATACTGACACGTGTACGCATTTTCCGTCGACAGTTGAATTATTGGGTCGGCGTCGTGATGCATGAAGTTATGCGCGTCGCGACGCTGACGTCAGCAATGACGTGTATTGTCGGCAGCATGGGATGATGACACGTTTCCGGCGCATGTTAGCAGATTGTTGTGATGATGACACGTGGTAGACGCGTGTTAGCAAGTGCGTATGATAGCAAGTTTCTCTGATTTTGACACGTGTCCGGCGCACATTAGTGGTCGTGACGCAGAAGGGTTACGCGTCGAGACGCCTAAATAATGATTTTATCATTTTTGTCCGTTTTTCACTGTTTTGGCCCCGATTTGATCCAAGTGAGTCCTAAAACCTTATTTATCTGTAAAATAACACAAAACATATTAAAACATTCATAAAACCCGAGAAACCATACAAAATATTAGGTTAAAGAGGTGGGAAATAGTGATATATTTTCCGCTCATCAACTACTCCATGCATCTTCATAGGCTATGGAAACGAGGAATTTGGATACATATTATGGGATCCGAAGGAAAAGAAGGTCATCTGAAGTAGATATGTAGTGTTTCTTGAAGACCATACTATAGAAGACATTGAAAAGTCCAAGATGTCTTCTAATTCCAGTGCCAATAAAATCGATGCAAATCCAGACACAACCTCAGCACCAACACCAGTGGCCACAGATAATGATGGGGTGCAAGACATGCCAGAAGCAGAACTAGAGGAGGAATGTGGTGTTGAGCAGGGGGAGCTGCAACATGCTCCATCAGAGGCTAATGATCATCCACAGATCTCCAGAAACCAGTGAACCTCCAATACGAAGATCTGAGCGAGGCCGAATTTCATCAAACAGATACTCAGGATCTGAATATATTCTGCTTACTGACGAAGGGGAGCCAGAAAGTTTCAAGGAAGCGATATCCCATAAAGACAAAGGAAAATGGATGCACGCAATGCATGATGAAATTGAATCTCTGCAGAAAAATAACACTTATGAGATAGTCAAGCTTCAGCATGACATGAAGGCACTGAAGAATAAATGGGTGTTCAAGCTGAAGAATGATGGCAGCGAAAATGTGGTGAAACAAAAAGCTCGGCTAGTAGTCAAAGGATTCATACAGAAAAGGGGAATTGACTTTGATGAAATTTTTTCACCAGTGGTAAAAATGGCTTTATTCCGAGTTATCCTAGGATTGGTAGCCAGTTTGAACTTATGGATGTTAAGACATCATTTCTTCATATGGTGATCTAAATGAAGAAATCTGCATGGAGCAGCCTAAAGGTTTCATGGTTTCAGGAAAAGAGAACCTTGTTTGCAAGCTGAAAAAGAGCTTGTATGGGCTCAAGCAAGCACCAAGGCAGTGGTACAAAAAGTTTGACTCGTTCATGGTGGGTCAAAACTACAAAAGAACTTTAGTAGATCAGTGTGCATACATTCAAAGGTTTCAAGATGGAAATTTCGTTGCTCTTTTATTATATGTGGATGACATGTTGATTGTTGGACAAGAAGCAGCGAATATCAGCCAGCTGAAGAATGAACTCTCTAAGTCTTTCGATATGAAAGATTAGGACCAGCTCAATAAATTTTGGGAATGATGACATGAGAGTTATATTGAACGGATAATCAGAAGATTTGATATACAGAAAGCCAAACCAGTCAGTGTTCCGCTAGCGTACCATTTCAAACTGAGCAAGAGTTTGTGCCCCTCATCCAAGAAAGAGATAGAGGAGATGTCATCAATACCATATTCTTCAGCAGTTGGAAGCCTAATGTATGCAATGGTATGTACCAGGTCATATATTGCTCATACAGTAGGTGTAATGAGTCGTTTTCTCTCTAACCCAGGAAAACAACATTGGGAGGCAGTCAAATGGATTCTCAAGTACCTCAAGGGTACATCGAAGTTACGTCTGTGCTACGGGGGAGCTGACCCGATCTTGGAAGGCTATACAGATTCAAATATGGCAGGAGATCTTGATGATAGAAAATCTACAACATGTTTTCTTTACACATTTGCAGGGGAGCTGTGTCATGACAGTCAAGATTGCATAGGTGTATTGTATTATCCACAACAGAAGCTGAGTACATTGCAACAACAGAAGTAGGAAAAGAAATGTTGTGGTTAAAACGTTTTCTCCAAGAATTATGGATCAAGCTGACAGAATACAAGATACATTGTGACAGTCAGAGTGCCATGGACTTCAGCAAGAACTCAATGTATCACTCCCGGATGAAGCACATTGATATTCGCTATCATTGGATATGCGAGGTGATGGATCAACAACCGCTGAGACTAGTGAAAATCCATACAGATGAGAATCCAGCTGACATGTAAACAAAGGTAGTTACTCGAGACAAGCTAGAGTTGTGCAGAGACATAGCCGGGATAGCTGTCAGATGATGATAGTTTCGGATGCAGCTGGAGGGGAAGAATTATAATGAATCCAACAAGTTGTGCAAGTTGTAATCCAGCAAGCATCAACAATCCAGAAACTGCCAAGCCTTCCAGAAGATCAAACTACTGCCATGCATGTAATTCAAACCAACTTTCGGTGGAGTTGAATTTTTAGTGAAGCAAACAAAGTAACTTTCAGTGGCAACTGTAGCTTTGTTGAAAATTTTGAGCTTGATGAATGCTATAAATACATGACTCATTCTTGAGCTCAGGGCATCCCAAATACAAAAGCTTCAAGTATCGAAAGCTTTGAGAGTGTTAGAGAGTGATTTTTTTTTTTAAGTTTAAACACTTTGTAATATATTATTGTAAGTAATAGAGTTTCTGTTTTTTTCTTCAAAATACTCTAGAGTGATCAGAGAATCACAACACTAAATAGTAAAATCAATTTATAAGAGAGACCAAAATAATCATTCTCGTGATAATTTAATTAATTGATTTGGTATCAACAATTTTGCAAGGAAAATATATAATTTGATGTTGGAATTTTGCTAACATATATAATAAGTTACAGGGGCTGCGCCACTATATACCTGTTTAATATGAAAAAAATTTAAAATTTGATATATAAATTAATGAAAAGTTTGATTTATAAATCATCAAACAACCTTGTACTCATAATAAATAAAACTACATTTTCCATATTATCTTATGATGTACAAAATACTTTATTTTGAGTCAATGCTTTGTTATATTCTATTTTATTACCAACCAATCACCATCCATGGTAATGCTTCCTAAACTCAAGTCAAGTTCTTCTACTCTAAACTCAAGTAAGCGCAGTTGCAAAGCACCTTTATATAAATGAACAAATATGAGTTCTTCTTTCTTCCTCTATAAATAACAATTTTTTTTTAATTTTTTTTTTGTTTACAGCAAGAAATCCAAGAATTATCAAAAGTAGTAGAGTGTGGACCATATCGACGGGGCATTGTTCGTGTCCATGGCAAATGGGATATAACGGATTCGTCTCAAGAGTCACTAAAGCTGAAGAATTACATTTGGTAATGGCTGCACTCATTGCAACTGTAACTTTCTCAGCCACTTTCATGACAAAATACGGATACGGATCTGGAATATTCCGATATTTATATTTTATGGATCTGGATTGGTATCCGGATTTACAAAAAAATATACGGATCCAGATATGAATATTTTTCATATGGTTCTCGGATATCCGAATCCATAAAAATTTCTATATTTTATTTTTAAATTATTTAATTTTAAATACTTAAAATAATGTCTCTAATTAAATAATAGTAATTTAACATCTAAAATAATATTTAAAATTTCAAATTTATCCAAAATAATCTAAATATAAATATAAAATTATAATTAAAAAATCACCAAAATATTATTTGATTGTTAGATGGTAAAGGTATGGCTTGTCAATTAGTTAAGAATCACTTGAATTCTTTACCCCCCTAAGAAAAAGCTTAAATGTATATGGATTCCTATTGGTGTACCACCCCAAATTTTTATAATGCATTAATTTTATTATTAGTGGCATTGGAACCATCACATCCATCGGATAATCTAGATTTCAGGCGGCACATGGCACTCACGCACGGGCAGAAGGTCACGGCACATGGGGCCCATGTGTCAGATAGAATCTCGACCTCTATCTCCTGAGTCTTTTTTCGTGCTGTCCTGTCACTTCCACATAGAAACATATCTTCAAATCTTGATTTTCATATAATTCATCATTATATTCGATTTATATGTATTATGTGTTTTGGAACCTAATTAGAGATAAAATGTGATTAATTTACTTGCTTAGGCTATTTAATGGTTGTTATGTTGTTAGAAGTTAAATTACGAACTTAATCAAAAATATGGTTAAGTAAGAAATTAGGCGGGAAAATTATTGTAGGCCCTTTATTTGAGCTAATGATGTTGAAGTGATATGTGGATCTATGTATACTGGGAATTCAATATGATTGTAAGTTTGATGAGGATGGATTGTATAACGGTAGTCCGCATTATAGACAAAACTCTGTCAAAATTCTGTTAGGATTACGAGAGTGTTTAAGTAATGTTTCTTGCATATCCTTTCAGCTACTCCTAGGATCATGTTCGTTACGATAGATTCTTATGTCTCTTTATGTAATCGATCGAGATAACATTGGTGGGGACAGACCTGCTACGTAATTTCTCTTCTCAATACAACTAGTCAGGTGAGTGGATAAACTTGTAACATTGATGTTTTCTAAACTATATAATTATGTATGTTTTCTTAAATTAATTTTAAGTTGATGCATTAAATGATTTAGTTTTAAAAAACTGATAGTTTGCTATAAAGGAAAAGATGAAATATTGATTATATTTGAAAGCGTGATTTGTAATGTATGGGAATGTTTGCATGACTTTTGAAATAAATGAACATATGTTTTAAAAAATGATTGGTCGTGATAAAAAGTCTCATGTTGTCAATTTTACTTCGGATGTCAGTTATTGTCACGACCCCGTCCCTAGGCGGGCCCAACCCTAGAAAGAGGTTCGCGGACTTCTTTAGCTCGAGCATTCTATATGTCAAACCAACCAAACAAATGTGCACAAAATTACATCATAAATTACAAATACATGAATTATACACAATTTTTATGGTTTACAACACAAGTCTTAAAAAAAATGCAAATGACGACTCAAATGTCTGAACCAACCCGAAAAAAAACTGTGGCACGTGGATCAAATCTGGTACTGCTACTGCTGTGCTCGCGAACTACCTGGAATGTTTGGGGGAAAATGGGAGTGAGCTTAAAGAGCTCAGCAAGTAATGCACTCATACTCTCAACACGACCTCACCAACAAAATATGAATATATATATATATATATATATATATATATAATATGAAAATAAAATATATTATAATAACAACTCAAGCAAACATCCCACAACAATACAAACATCCCACAACAATACAAACATCCATCAAACATGGTTGCTAATCCGAGTCCAGTATAATAGTGGATTGAAACCAATGAGAGAGTACCTCATCACAACTCCCAAGGTTTCCCACCATATCAAAACCAATGAGAGAGTACATCATCACAACTCCCAAGGTTTTCCATCATATCATCTCGTGTAATGTATCATCATATCTCATCTCATCTCCGACCACTATCATACAAAACCCGACAGCATAACTCAACAACACACATCATCCAATACAATCACATCTCGCATCCAATCCATCAATCTCATCTCAATAATCATGAATTCATTTTTCTCATGCTTTCAATTAACCAATGTTTATATCTCCACAAAATATATATAAATATATATATATATATATATATATATATATATATATATATATATATATATATTATATATATATATATATA
Organism: Zanthoxylum bungeanum; assembly: GCA_019454045.1. Lineage (NCBI taxonomy): Eukaryota > Viridiplantae > Streptophyta > Magnoliopsida > Sapindales > Rutaceae > Zanthoxylum > Zanthoxylum bungeanum. The sequence continues at coordinate 148,725 of SKCR01029352.1, read as the reverse complement.
TAATTATACCAACATATTTATATTGACTTTCACGACAACCATCAATCAACAAACAATTATTTTAAGGGAATCAACGTGCATTGTACTTACCTCTATCCACACAAAAGTCCTTATTATGCCTGTAGCCTCGCTAAGAATCTGAAAACATAAAATTATGATCAGGTGCCTCAATTTATCCAGAATTACGATTTTACCCATAAACTTTCTAAATTTCCATTTTAGCCCCTAAACTTTTCTATTATGTCCAAATAGTCCTAAAACTCTTAAATATTACTATTTAACCCCTAAAAAAACCAGAATTTATAATTTTACCCTCTTAATCATGCAAATATACAATTAAGTCCAAAACTTTCAAATTCTATCATTTACACCCCCAAAACGGTAATAATCACATACCGAGCTCCAACGACCTCCAAATCTCACAACGAAAGAGTCACTGGTCAGCAAACATCTCAAGGATCACGGCAACGGTGGTTGTAGGGGCTGAAACACGGCGGTTATCGATGATCGATTAAACACCGATAACAACCGTATTTTTCTCATTTCTCAACAACCGAATGTCCGATTTGGGCAAACGAGGTGTCCAACTCGCGTATCTCGACGAGGGGAAAATTCTGGTCTGGGAGGTGTCATACACGCGCGGTGGCGCGTGGGCAGCAAGTCGCCGGTGCGTGGACGGTGCATGGGGGTGCGTCCGGCAATGGTTCAGCGGTGGTCCGGTGGTAATGGATTCATCTCGTCGAGGGGATGCTTTAGATGTGGTCACTTGCCGGAAACGGAGATCGGACGACGTCAAAAACTCCATTTCTTTCTTTGTCCATGTACTTTCGCTCTCTAAGAATTTCTCCAACAATTGCTCTCCGTTTCTCTCTCTAAACTCCAAGAAATTTCTCTCAAAACTCTCTGGAATTACTCTAAAACTCCTCTGAAGTTGTCTACAACACACTTCTCAATCTCACAACTCATATATATTGGCCATTAAAATATTACACCCAAGCCAACAACTCTGGGTATTTTTCTCTCATATCATGTTCCACTTCCTAAGTCGCTTCCTAGATATGATGATTAGACCATATGAAATTTACAAGAAAAATACGTATGGATCTCAACTCTCGAATCTTTCGATCTACGATCTGCACAGGCTCTTCTTCATATGCCAAGTTCTCGCTCAGCTCCATCGGTTGACTCTCCAAAATGTGAGAAGGGTTTGGTACATGCTTCTTTGGTACGAATATACGAAACATTTTATAAATCCTTTCTAATTATGGTGGTAATGCAAGATGATATGCCACATTTCCTACTCTCTCCAAGATCTCAAAATGACCAATACAGCACGGCAAAAACTTTCTCTTCCAGCCAGACCTCAAAACTCCCTCCCAATAAGAGATTTTCAAGAATACTTTATCTCCAACTTGGAATTCAAGGTCATACCCCCTACTGTTGACAAAACTCTTCCGTCGACTCTGCTCATCTAACAGTCTCACTCGGATCAGCCCGATCCTCTCAGATGTCATATCCACCAAGTCTAAGCCATGAATCTATCTATCTCCAACCTTGCCCCAACAAACAGAATCATATATCTCCTCTCACGCAAGCCTTAGAATGAGTCATGTCGATACTAGTCAGAAAGCTATGGTTGTAGGCGAACTCGATCAAATACAAATGCTCATCCCAACTCCCAGTAAATGTCAAAACACACGATCTCAGCAAATCTTCTAACGTCTGAATAGTCCGCTCTGACTGGTCGTCGGTCTGAGGGTGGAATGAGGTGCTCGTAGAAATCTTTGATCCTATAGTCTTCAAGAAATTCTACCGAAAATGAGAAGTAAATCTGAGATCTCTATCTGATACAATCGATAAGGGTACACCATGTAATCGTACAATCTGCTCCACAAATAATTTTGCTAGACTCTCTGGTCCCCATATAACTCGAATCTGTAGAAAATGAGCAAATTTAGACAATCGATCCACTAATACCCAAATTGCATCATAACTCTATTGTGTCATCGGTAGCCCTATTACAAAATCTATCGCGATATTTTCCCATAGCCACTCAGGTATAGGTAAAGGCTGGAGTAATCTGGCTGGATGTTGATGTTCTTCTTTAACCTACTGACAAACCAAACACCGAGATACAAACTCTGAAATCTCTCTCTTCATTCCCGACCACCAATAAGTCTTCTTTAGATTTTGATACATCTTGGTGCTCTCAGAATTCATATAATAAGGATCATCGTGTGCCTCATCCAAGATCTCATACTTGAGCATTCCAGAAGGTGGTATCACAACTCTATCACTAATAATTATACATTCTCTGAACTCAATCTGAAAGTAGTAGTCTCATTCCTCACAATCTCAGCTCTCCATTTTTTTAACCTCGTGCCACAACTTACAAACCAGCTATCCCATCTCCTAAAGAAAAGGCTTCACCTAGGGTCATGCACAGACAACAGTTGCAAAAAGCTTTTAGCAGTTTACACAAAATCCACCACCTTAAGATTCCCACTACATAAAAGAGGATTTGCAGGTCCCTCACATTTCTGTTTTACATCTTATCACAGCGACAATTATTATCCTTTCCAATTATGCATGGATACTGTGAAAGTGTATTTTCATGAAGAAATTATTGTTATCTCTCCCTATAAAGCGATGCATGAGTTCTTAAGGAATTATTTGAAACTTCTTCCATGAAATCCTTCTCTGCCAACCCTAACCCCTGTTCAAAATCTGCCAGAGCTAAGGTGATATACCAAAAGCTTTGTAAATAGCCAGTCACAGATCGAGCAGTTATAGATTCCAAATATGTTCGAGACCTTTGGAGAGATATCTACGATTGTCTTAATGAAGCTTCATCCGCTATTTTGCCCCAAGAGATTGCAATGGATATCGTGGCAAGAGTTCCTACAAACTTCATGAGGTGGTGTTTCATTCTTAGAACCATTTGGAATGGAAAAACAGATGGTTTAATCCAATATAAAAATAATTATGCGATTGTTCACTGTGGATATCACAGATTCTATTCCACAGTTTTCATCAACAGTCATGATTTCTTCAATCATTGCCAATGGAGTCTCGGCACCTTGTTTGAACTCGAATTCCTAAATGGATTTATTCTTGGACCAAGTCCAATCCATCCCAACTATCCTGGTATCTCAGAAGCCAGCCTTGTTGAGCTTCCTCCCTTCATCAGTAATATTTTGTATCGATGGTATAAACGCCACAAAAGTATTACTGTCTGGATCGAAACCATTACTCCAGAATGGTCGGATGATTATTCGCTCGTTTACCACCCAATTCATCTTATTAGAACCATACCATCACGTCAACTCACTGATTGAAGACTCAATAGTTGACCATCTAGACCAAAGCTTAGAGTTTACTATGAATATGATGATATTTTCCCAGAAGATATTACTTTTCGTCATTCCTGTGATCTTAGAGCTCTCTCCGCAGACTCAGTCCACCGAAGTCTAGAAAGCAATACCAATGATATATCTTGGCAAATCTTCACTACTATCGAAGATTCATCTAGAAGTATCATTCAGGGCTACAACAAAATCAAGTTTCCTGACAGTCTCGAAATCTAAATCATTGACAGTCTCATTCCCATGTCTCTATGTGCGAAGCGTCAATGGGCAGATAATCAATTCGAAGATGATCATGTCATTGCAACGCAACCAAGTTGTTATATTCCATAATGTGATCTTAATTGTTATAATTTGTTGTTTTGTTTTACATTATTACGTTTGTTTGCTTATATATGAGTGTCAACAAAGTCTTCTTTCTCCTTTCTCGAACACCAAAGTTCTAATGTCTTCGACTTACTGACTTGCGACGATGTTATAACTGCGTCAGAAGGTTCACATTAGGTACAGCCGTAGAAATCACGTCAGATGCAGCTACAGAAATAGCGATGGGGTTAACTGTCAAAATACTGGAGGTATAAGTCTAGAACTCTTGTTATCCTCATAATCGGCGGAATACAAGATAAAGCTATATCAAATTCAAGATCTATCGACTAAGTGTGAGGTCTCTCTGTACTATTACTCGACATTCTCACGCATCGTCAAAATATCCCTCTCCTACGTTGAGTACCAATACCACGGCCACGTCCAGAAATTTTCCTACAGACACAAAACTACCCTTTTAATACCCTCATCTAATGCAATGTGTCTACAGAACCTAAACCCTAAGCTCTGATACAAAATCTGTCATGACCCCCTCCCTAGAGCGGACCCAACACTAGAAAGAGGTTTGCAGACTTCTTTAACTTGAGCATTCTATATGTCAAACCAACCAAACAAATGTGCACAAAATTACATCATAAATTACAAATACATGAATTATACACAATTTTTATGGTTTACAACACAAGTCTTAAAAAAAATATGCAAATGACGACTCAAATGTCTGAACCAACCCGAAAAATAACTGTGGCACGTGGATCAAATCTGGTACTGCTACTACTGTGCTCGCGAACTACCTGGAATGTTTGGGGGAAAAGGGGAGTGAGCTTAAAAAGCTCAACAAGTAATGCACTCATACTCTCAACATGACCTCACCAACAAAATATGAATATATATATATAAGTATATATATATATAATATAATATTATAATAAAAATAAAATATATTATAATATATTATAATAAAATAAAATATATTATAATATATTATAATAAAATATATTATAATAACAAATCAAGCAAACATCCCACAACAATACAAACATCCATCAAACACGATTTCTAATCCGGGTCCAGTATAATAATGGATTGAAACCGATGGGAGAGTACATCATCACAACTCCCAAGGTTTCCCACCATATCAAAACCAATGGGAGAGTACCTCATCACAACTCCCAAGGTTTTCCATCATATCATCCCGCGTAATGTATCATCATATCTCATCTCATCTCCGACCACTATCATACAAAACCCGGCAGCATAACTCAACAACACACATCATCCAATACAATCACATCTCGCATCCAATCCATCAATCTCATCTCAATAATCATGAATTCATTTTTCTCATGCTTTCAATTAACCAATGTTTATATCTCCACAAAATATATATAAATATATATATATATATATAATTATACCAACATATTTATATAGACTTTCACGACAACTATCAATCAACAAACTATTATGTTAAGGGAATCAACGTGCATTGTACTTACCTCTATCCACGCAAAAGTACTTACTATGCATGTAGCCTCGCTAAGAATCTGAAAAATGTAAAATTACGATCAGGTCCCTCAATTTATCCAAAATTATGATTTTACCCCTAAATTTTATAAATTTCCATTTTAGCCCATAAACTTTTCTATTATGTCCAAATAGTCCTAAAACTCTTAAATATTACTATTTAACCCCTAAAAATAAGAATTTATAATTTGACCCTCCTAATCATGCAAATATACAATTAAATCCAAAACTTTCAAATTCTATCATTTACACCCCCAAAACATTAATAATCACATACCGAGCTCCAACAACCTCCAAATCTCACAATGAAAGAGTCACTGGTCAGCAAACATCTCAAGGATTACGGCGACGGTGGTGGTAGGGGCTGAATTACGGCGGTTATCGACGATCGATTAAACACCGATAACAACCGTATTTTACTCGTTTCTCAACAACCGAAGGTCCGATTTGGGCAAACGAGGTGTCTAACTCACGTATCTCGACAATGGCAAAATTTTGGTCCGGGAGGTGTCATACACGCGCGGTGGCTAGGGATGGTAGTGGGTAGGGTATGGTGCGGGTTTTCCATTACCAAACCTGCACCCGCATATGTAAATAAATTACCAAACCCGCACCATACCCGTTGCGGGTTTTAATTTTCATTACCAAACCCGCACCGCATATAAAAATAAATTACCAAACCCGCATTGGTACCCAACGGATTTTTTGCGGGTTTTTAAAATATTGAATTACTTTGTGTTCTTAATAATATAATTTTTTAATTAAATAATTTATTTTTAATTGCTAACTGTAATTTTCACATTTGTTTTTCATTTGACATATACAATATGCAATGTATGTATATGCAGTACATAGATACCATAATGTATGAAAGACTCAGTACCATATGTTTATTTTTTCATATAAACATAATTAAAACGCGTTATTCCCTTCATAATTATAATGATCTAAGTTAGCCAACTCAATCGACAATAAGCTAAAAAGTAATCACCAAACTTTGGTCATATTTTTTATGCTAAATGTAATGAAAGTGATGCTTACATGACTCAAGTGGTGTAAGTGTAATGAAAAAGACGAAAAGCTACTGAAGTTGCAGCAAACACTAGCTTATTTTGCTCATCTCCCATTTTTGATAATGTGAATTTAATCCAAATTTTTGTATTATAATTTTATTAACAACTGTGATTAAAAAAACAATAATAGTCATGCAAAAAATATTCAGTTGGGCAGGTTGCGGGCTGCGGCTGAGTGAGAGTGTGAGACTGTGGATTAATGTTTTAGGTTTAGATTTTGTTAGTTGTTTTTATATGAAGGTTTTTTTATATTGTCCTAAAAATATTAATTAATAAAAAATAATATTGCGGGTATGCGGATACCCGTATTTTTTTCTTAAATACCAAACCCGCACCGCACCCGCAGCGGGTTTTGTTTTAAATTACCAAACTCGCACCACACCCACTAATATATTTATCAAATCCTACCCATTGCGGGCGGGTTTTTGCGGGTTTGCGGGTTTATGGGTAAAATTGCCATCCCTAGCGGTGGCGCGTGGAGCACGTGGGCAGCAAGTCGCCGGTGCGTGGATAGCGTGTGGGGGCGCGTCTGGTGGTGGATTCGTCTCGTCGAGGGGATACTCCAGATGTGGTCACTTGCCGGAAACGGAGATCGGACGACATCAAAAACTCCATTTCTTTCTCTGTTCATGTACTTTCTCTCTCTAAGAATTTCTCCAACAATTGCTCTCCGTTTCTCTCTCTAAACTCCAAGAAATTACTCTCAAAACTCTCTGGAATTACTCTCAAACTCCTCTGAAATTTTCTACAACACACTTCTCAAGCTCACAACTCATATATATTGACCATTAAAATATTGCACCCAAGCCAACACATACAAAGCTTACAACTCTCTCTCTTTCTTCTAGATGCTCCTCTAACGAATGATTAAAGGGGTTTATTAAAATAAAAGGCTTGAGGTAGTGGTAGGTCAAGGGTGGGTGGGTGTGTTTTGGTTGTTTTTGATAATTAAGAGACATGATGGTGAGATGATTAGATGAGTGTGATAAGGAGAGGAAAAAATAATAAAACAAATGAGGTATTACAGTTATTGCCATGAGAAAGTCTCATGTTGCCAGCTTTGCCATTATGTAGCATGTGTATAGAGATGAATGAATTGTTTTAGTTTATACATAGTACTTATTTACAGAAATGAGATTTATAAGAAATGAGTCTTATTTTTTTCAGGAAATTATTATATAATATTTTATAAGTCGGTTTATATATTTATGTACTTAGTTATATTATGAAAAAATTATTCAATCCACCTTGTTAGTTGTTTATCCACGTTATTAAACCGGAACATGCAGTGGAATTTCACCTTTAGCATTACCTTGTGATATAATTGATGGGCACAAGTCAAGTATGAGTTCCAAGAGCTTTGTTGATGGTTTTACAGTTTGATTAAAATTTGAGGATGTGATATGAAGATGCAGGATTGTGTTTTTGATTGGTGTTAATTAAGAGATGAAGATGTTGGTCGTTTTAGGGTTCAATATTGCCCTGAACTGCAGCCTTGTACAAAGAGGGACCCATATATGAAATGATCTTCAACTATAACTACTGAATTTCAGATATGATTTTCTGGATCCTAAATTTGCAAGTGACTTTCTTAGTGTTTCCTCATCATATAATGATAGGAAAAATTAAAATCATATGACATATTAGGACAGTCTTTTGTAAATGTTAGTGTCTGTAGTGTCGAATTAAAAAATGTTAATGAAAAGATCGGGTACAAATATACTAGTATTCTCGTATTAGTTAAGGAAAAAATCCTCAAATAAATAGAGTTTTTCGATACAGTGGGACATGTACGAATATAATAAATTTATATTCATTTGTCAAGTGACAGTTAATTAAATATGGATATTGGCATCACTATATTCAGACTGTTGTCATACACAAACACAATGAAGGATTCCAAGATAAGAAAAACAAACACAAATATGCATTGTATTTTATCTTATAACATATTAGAGTTCATATTTTTCTATCTTTTAACTTGTTCCTCATTTTATTAAAATAAGAAATGGATTTTTTTTATACTTACTGTACGGGCCAAAATTGAGCCCAAGGGTAAAATCGACATTTCACCTCTGGACCAACTACACAGCCAAAGACCCGAAACCTATTAAAGAGCCCAACTCATAAACTGTATTGGGCCAAGGGATCCCAGAAGCCTAATCCCATTACCAATAAAATATGTGACCAGAATAGCCAATAAATACTTCAGTTATCAGTTCAGGAAAACGCCTGAACCCATAACCTCCACCATTTAATCGATCGTTTTAAGACATCCAACGGACAGAAGAGTAAATGAACGTGTCTCAAAGGACTTATAAAAGGAAGAGGTTTCACTTGGAGGGGAGGAGGTCACAACTCTCATATTTGAGCTCTCAAAGCTTTCTACTCTCTAAACACCGGCCCACCGCCTTCACGGAAGTCAAGGTAACCCTGAATCTTACTTTTCTTTATTTACCACTCGTCTTCACTTCTGACTTGAGCGTCGGAGTGCCTACGGCACCCACCACACCGGTGGGTAGTACTCCCCGCTCATTCTACCTTTGTTTTGCAGGATCGCTAGTGCCCCAACCTACAAATTCACGATTGTGGACCTCGGGCGAAATCTAGCATCCATAATTTGGCGGCCACCGTGGTAGACCTGGCCGCCAGTTCGGTTCCGGTTCGGAACCGAACCGAACCGGCCGGTTCACGGTTCCACAAGTGTGGAATCGGAACCGAACCGGTTAATTCCGGTTCGGTTCTGGTTCCACACTTAAGTGGAACCGGAACCGTAAACCGAACCGGTCGGTTCCGATTCGGTTTACGGTTCCCCTTCCGGTTTTTTTTTTTTTTTTTTAATAATAAATTTTAAAAAATAAAAAAATTCTATAATCGTAATGTTTTTTCATACTATTACATCATTTTTATAGAATCCTTTTTTTATAAAATTCTTTTACATATAATCCTTTTTATAGCCAACTCTTGGCTATTGCTTTCTTTATATAAGCGATGTGGGATATTTGTTACTTGGCTATTGTGTCCCACATCGCTTATATAAAGAAGTCAATAACCAATAGTTGGTTATAAAAAGGATGTGGACATTCATGTTTTAGTATTGCAATTTTAAACCTCATTAAGTCATTATTATTAATTAAAAAATTGAGATTTACTTGTGGAACCTTACGGTTCCAAGAAAATAACTTTTTTTTTTTTACTTCCGGTTCCAACCGGAACCGTACGGTTCCGGTTGGAACCGCTGGAACCGTTCGGTTCCAGCGGTTCTAACCGGTTCGGTCAGGGTAAGAACCCTAACCGAACCGGTCAGGTTCCGGTTCGGTTCCGGAACCGGAACCGAAACCGATTGGAACCGGAACCTTCCGGTTCCAACCGGTTCGGTTCCGGTTCCGAACCGGAACCTTGGCCGGGTCTACACCGTGGGGCCTTAGCGATTCATAGCAAGCAAAGACCCTTCTCTCTATAATCCTTGCAAACATAACTATTTATGGCTTTGAGCAACAAACAGACACCAGACCCTGTGGTGGCACAATTAGCCACTCTACAAAACAGTTACGATCAATGAAAGATGAAAATTGAGCCATCTAAAACTCCAGTACTAATCTTCAATAGTATCTGGAACATAATTCTTTCTTCAGTCATTCAAAGGCATGAGGCTACAAGTCATTTCAACTATCTTATCAACCCAATCTCTTAGGAGCATTCAAGAATATGGAAAGTGAAAATCCACCGTCAAATGACCATCTATTTAATCACCAAAGAAGCCATCACATTTCTCCAGCTGACCTATCACAACAAGTCACATCTTCCATGTGAAAGGAAATGTTGGAGTAATTCTCTGCAGTCTACCTGGAGTCAAACTACCAATAAGGAAAAGTCGAGCCGAGTTAACATCAAACACTCGTTCCCTATAAATCATCAGCTCCCAATGACGTGGAAGGATAGTCATATTCTCTATACGACATGGATGGATTGCTATCAACTTTAGAGTACATATAAGGAACTATCATCTTATCCAGATGACGTGGAAAATAGATTGTCTCATCAGACTACGTAGAGGGATCATCATCAATTTCCCATTGCATATGAAGATTATCGTATTCTCCAGAGAATATGAAAGGATTGCCACCTTCTATGGGACACATGAAAGGTCTGTCTTCTCTTCCAAGTTACACGAAAGGGCTATCATCTCCTCCAAATTACACGAAAGGCTGTAATCTCCTAGAGACTATGTGAAAGTCATCAATTGGTATCCTACACGCGAAAGAAAATAAGAGGGAGGCATGCGACCAAATTTTGTATTTGCATGAGGCATGTCCAATCCACACTCACTGATTATGAAGGAAACATCCCTCCATGCGTAAATCATCAAATTGGGTATTCGCGAACACAACCAGAATAAGAGCAAACTTGGTGGCTTGCTCGAGTTTTACTCGAAAAAGAATGATGATGAGACGACCAGCTTGAAGGACAAAGTTATAAGGATGGAAGAGGGCCTAATTGCTTTGGATGGTCTCAGTTGTGCTTGGTTTGGGCCTGACAGCTTGGGCTGGTTTTTGGAAAGCCCTTAGTTTGGGCTGAAATCTTTTTGTCGTATCAAGCGTGGGATGAAATCTTTTTTTCGTATCAAGCGTGGACTGGAACACAAAATACCAATTGTCGCTTGAATGTCGATTGGATAACAGCTAGTTTAACAACTACTCATGGGCTGATAACTATATCAAGTGTGGGCTGGATTTTTATTCAACAACCAGTGCACAAAATACTCTCCAATCTCCATCAAGCTTCACGTGGCTGTTGAAGAAAAATCCACTCGACAAAAAGATCCTCACAAGCAACAGAATGAAGATAAAGTGAGGCCAACCACCCCATGCTGAAAAAGGTAAATTAAATAAAAAGCTCACTACCCATTGTGCAAATGAAGACCCACGCTACATGTAAAGGAGGAATGGTCCACTGACCGGTGCTTTCACACGCGTATAACGCAAGCGCACGTATCGTTCAAGTAGTATAAAAAGTATCGATCCCACGAGAACTTAATACTTAATCTATTAATTTTATGAGGTCAAATGATTACTAGTATATAACAGATTGATTGATTGATTTGAAATAGTGATGATTTTAAACTTAAAAATAAGTAAATAAATTGCTCAAAATTAAATTAAATAAAATTCAATATTAAGAAATTATTCAGGGTTATGAATCTTTCCAATATATTTTAAAAGATGAAGTGGTTATTTCATGTTTGTGTAATATATCGGTTTACTAACCTGGAACACGAAATTATGCAAAAGCTTCTGTCGATGGTCAAATGCAAATACCCAGTATAACCTAATTGAACCATATTTATATGTCAACCAAATTACCTGGATTCATTAAGATTAAGTTCCAATTATGGTTACCCCCGCCCGACAGGTATATGTCTATCATGTAAGGAAATCTATTAAAGGGTTATCTATCCTCAAGGAAGATCGTGGGCTACTAAGTCTAAGGCTGAAACCTAAAATTCTTTTGTCAAGTTTATTTTAGATTTACCAGATCAATCTTATTAGTGGCCAGTTAACAAGACGCATTAAGCTTAAGACTTAATAAGTAAACCTTTAAATTACCCAAACTATAAAATAACCCCTTATAAACCGGTGATATTAAAATTCATCACAACCCCAGATAACTAACTTAGTTACGACACATAACTAGGGCTAGTAAAAACTTAAAAATAAAAGACATAAAGTAAAATGCTGAAAAGTAAATGCGGTAAAGTAAATACTGAAAAGTAAAATTACAATAAAATAAAATGCTAGGGTTAAAGGATCCACTTTTACCATTACTACTTTAGATATCTCCCTTAATATAATATATTAACTTGTGATGATATTACCAACCAGCCATATAGGCGGTAATCTGATTAAGTCAAATTAAGTCCGACCAGCCATTAAGGCGGTAACATTATTTGTCCATAAACCAGCCATATAGGCGGTAAATTACCAACCGACCAACCAGACGGTATCCTTGCTTAGTCAAATTAAAACCAATTTAATATTAATTACCAACCGGCCAATATAGCGGTATCCTCATTAAGTCAAATTTTAAACAGTGAATATATTATAATTAAGGGAGATAAATCTAATTAGCAGTAATAAAAGTTTTACCTTTCACCATAGCAGAGGGAAGTTACCTTCTCATAGCTGAATAGTAAAAACTAAAAAGTAAAGAAAGTCAATTATTATTACAGAAAGTAAATAAAAATTAATTACAAAACTGAAATTAAAAGAAAAATAGATATAAACTCTTTATTTATTCAGAGAATTACAAAGAGGAATGTACATCTGAAACTGAAATTTCGAGCTGAATTTATAGGCGTCAATAAGGTCTTCGCGTCGCGACGCGCAAGTTGTTCTTGTGTCGCGACGCGAACACGTGTCACGCTCTGATTGGTTCCGCCGAGATTCTTATCCGATGACGTGTCATTTTGGATGATTAATTCAATAATTGAGCTGACATGGCAGTGATGTGGCGATAGCGATTGTCGGCACCGTAAGATTGTGACACGTGGCGCGCTATGATTGGCTGATGATGACATGGCAGTGATGTGGCAATGTTGACTCGGTCTTCTGCTGACGTGGATGACACGTGGTGTGACACGTGGCGACACATGGCGATGGTGATTGTTGGCACCATAGGATGATGACATGTGGCACGACGCACGTTAGCAGATGGGCTGTAATGTTGACACGTGGCAAGGCGCACGTTAGCAAAGTCAAACTTCTCAGATTCTGACATGTGTCCCCGGTGCATGTTAGCATGGAGCGGCGAACGTTAGGGGTCGTGACGCGGGCTGCGCGTCGCGACGTGCCAAATTACCATTTTGCCCTTTTGTGTCATTTTTCAATGTTTTGGCTCCAAATTACCTCCAGAATGTCCTGGAATTTTATTTATTTACAAAATAACACAAAACACATCAAAATATTCATAAAACTCAAGAAACTATACAAAATATTAGGTCAAATGTGTGGGAAATAGTGATACATTTACCTCTCATCACACCCCCAAACCTAACATTTTGCTGGTCCTCAAGCAAAACATAAAATAATATAAAAATAAAATTAAGCTAAGCCATTTTCGTAGGGATCACTGTTGCATTTAGCGTATACAACAAGCCTTTAAACCCCTAGGTGTCCCTAGTGGACGAGTTATAGTCTCGTGAGGGTTTACAACAATGATACCCACAAACATTTTACAAAAGTAAAAAGATAGTAAAACTAATGCACACAAAAGCAAAAAGACAAGAGAAAATAGAATAAAGAAGTTAGTGACTAATCAGGTGAAACTTCTACTCCAAATTACTAGTTGTTTTCTTTCTTTCTAAATTTCCGAATAAGTAAATTCTCCGATTATATTTACCATTCTCCATATACACAGCCAACAAAATATTAATCAACTCATTTTTGCCCACAACAGTCACAAGTGCAGTTGATAAGAGAGTAATATTTTTGTCTTAAAGTTTTATCAGAATTCACACCTTTTTGTAGTAATGGAATAATTTTTCTGATTTTTTTTCTTTGATTTTTGATTTTTTTTTAATTTATATACAATATCTTCCATCTATGTAGTGAGTATTAGGTCGGTGGCTCCCAAACCAGTTGGCTTTAGGGTACCAGGTGTTAAGACACCCCTACAGACTTAATTACTCAGACTTCAGATATATATATATATATATATATATATATATATATATATATATATATATTGCAACATTTTTGATCCATGTAGCGAGCTTTGGGCCAGTGACTCCCAAACCAGTTGGTTTTAGGGCACTAGGTGTTACAACACCCTTACAGACTTAATAACTCGGATCTCAGATTTTTTTTTACTCCATCTCTTTTTGAGATGCTTCCTCCAATTAAACTAGAGCACTGCATATTACAAACTTTTCAATTATAGCTTATGTCTGTATGTTACCATGCATGTTGATAATACCTGCCAACTGAGCATATGAAGATCCATTTTAGTCAATTTTATGGAGAATTTACAAATTAAATAATTCAAAAGGAAATAAACAAAAATTAACTTGTTTCAAAAATGGGTTGAAATACGTATCAGGAGTGGAAACTCCTTACACAGTTATCTCTCACCAATTTCACCCGATTAATCAAATTAAAAACACAAAAACATAAAATATTTTTTTGATTTTTGTAAAAATTTTCAATTTTTTTTTTGTATTTTTTCGAAAAATTTTGGACTGAAAATAAAAACAACACACAAACTAAAAACAAGATACTAATCAACTAATTCCCTCCCCCAAACCTAAATGAGACATTGTCCCCAATGTCTTAAGTAGAAGAAGAGTTATGAAGATAGTACATGGTTAACTGAAATTCTACACGAAAAGTTAAAGGTTAAGATCCAGATTAATCTGACGCCTCTTACCACGATCGTTCTCAAACCAATTTATCTTTGAAATGATAGGGTCAATTTATGGTTCAAAAGCTAAGAGTTGGTCAATTAGATCCGGAGCAGTTCTGGCAGTAAAGATGAGTTCTTTCATAGGTTTTGTCACGAACCTATTTCTCCGGGCATCATCAAGAAATACACAAAGAAAATCATAAAATCCTTCAATGTTGTACAGTCCAAGCGGTTTCTGGTGTATGTTCAAGTTCGCCCAAGATAATACTGTAAAACTTTCCTCCATTGTACCCAAGCCACCTGGAAAAGCAATAAAAGCATCAGCACGATTAATCATTTCTACCAGTCGTTCAGACATACCTGGCACAATTATTTCTTCTCCGTTTGATGGTCCAATAAGATTTGCCTCCGCCAAAGGTTTTAGAATGATTCCCAAGACTTGACTGCCTCTTTCCTGTACGGCATTTGAAACGATCCCCATAAGTCCAAGATTGCCACCGCCATATACTAAGTGCATATTCCTTGCAGCTAAGACTCGACCCAATTCTTGTGTTGTCGCTACGTATTGCGGTTTAACACCAACACTAGTACCGCAAAACACACAGATGTTTTCAACTCGTCTTCTTGAAGTGGCTTCCATGTTTTATTCTGGATGTCTTCAAAAGTACAATGATGAGTTGAATTTATAACACCTGAAAAAGGTGAGTAAAAATAATAGCACTAGTACCTGCCAAATGACAATTATTAGTTAAACAGTAAAATAAATCGTGATAGTCAAAAAGGTCTGGATTCTGTCGGAGAAAATAAAAGAAAATAAAAAAATAAATTACAATTATTAGGAAAAGACAAAGAGATATAATATGTACAAGAAACGTAGCGGCTTGATTGAAGTCTATGCGTTAAGGACAAGCTTCCCATCCAATTTTCTTATAAATTGGCAAACATGGTCTTTTTGAGTCAGATTCCCGAGACTTAACTGTTGTCTTTCCTTTTGGAATTGTGCATATAACACACAAATTTCGTTATACACATATCCACTGGGATGCGTCTCAAGAGTTTTAGATATGTCATCCAAAGACTCTTTACTCAAGTCATCCCTAATGAAATTAATATTATCTTCGCGGTTATCAGACATCATTCCTAAAGAACGACAATGAGTATCACAAAACATACGAGCACATTTATAAAAAACACACATTCTTTTGGCTCTTCTCTTTTTAGCATAGGTGTTTCTTCCTAAACCAGGCAGATGTGAAATAAAAGGATCAAAGGACTCACCTGCCAATCGGACCCGTGCTTCAATAATCCAACGAATTTCATTAGGAATACCTTTGATCATCAGTAATCTCATCCGTTCCAAGCTAGCTTTGTAAACTTTCATCAGAGATTTTTGAGAGAGAGAAGGAAATTGCTTGTGAAGATTTGCGAGAACTTCATAAATTATGAAATAACTTAACCTGCAAAAACTAAACACACAAAATGAAATCACAACAAATCACAATATATACAAAATTGCATGGGTTGCCTCTCAGCTAGCGCTAAGTTTAACGTCATCAGCTAGACATGACTGCCCGAACGTTATGTTGGATCTGAAAGTGTGACACTTTCTTTTTGTCGCTCAAATGATTCTCCCCAGTAGTGCTTGATACGCTGACTGTTAACCTTGAATGTGTTGTTGGTGTTGGGATCCAGTAACTCAACAGCTTCATATGATAAAACCTGAGTGATCACAAATGGACCTGACCACCTTGATTTTAACTTTCCATGGAAAAGTTTCAACCTCGAGTTGTACAACATCTGCTGCCTTGGTTCTAGCTGTCTGTGCACTATTTTTTTATCATGCCATTTCTTGGTATTTTCCTTATACAATTTGGAATTCTCATAAGCCTGTAGGCGAAATTCTTCCAATTCATTGAGTTGGTGAAGTCTTTTATCTCCTGCAGCTTGTGGATCAAGATTCAACTTCTTCAGTGCCCAGTACGCCTTGTGTTCAAGCTCAACTGGAAAATGGCATGCTTTCCCAAACACAATCGATATGGGGATATACCAATGGGTGTCTTATAAGATGTTCGGTAGGCCCATAATGCGTCATCCAATTTTGTAGACCAGTCTCTCCTTGTTGATCCAACGGTTCTCTCCAAGATTCTTTTGATCTCTCTGTTTGAAACTTCAACTTGCCTATTTGACTGTGGATGGTACGCTGTGGCAACCTTGTGACTAACTCCGTATTTGGATATGAGTGCATCAAAGTATCTGTTGCAGAAATGTGTGCCACCATCGTTGATAGGTGTTCCGAAGCGAGTGAAAATATTCTTTTTAAGGAATTTGATCACCACTTTTGAATCATTGGATGGCAGTGCAATTGCTTCAACCCATTTGGAGACGTAGTCTACTGCAACCAGGATGTACAGGTTTCTAAATGATGGAACAAAGGGTCTCATAAAATCAATACCTCATACATCGAATATCTCTACTTCCAGAATATTTTACAATGGTCCTTCATTTCTCCTCGAAATATTCCCCGTTCTCTGGCACCTGTCACATTGAAGAACAAAAAGATAAGCATCTTTAAAAAGAGTGGGCCAGAACAAACCTGATTGAAGAACTTTTTATGCAGTTTTATTCCCGCTGAAGTGTCCGCCATATGGTGATGAATGACAGTGCTGCAAAACAGTGTTGACCTCCTCATGTGGAACACATCGTCTCAGTAGTTGATCAGCACAGCGTTTGAACATGTACGGCTCATCCCAGACATAATGCTTGATTTCTTTGAAGAATTTCTTCCTTTGCTGAGTTGTCCATTCCAACGGCCATTTTCCTGATACAATGAAGTTGACATAGTCAGCATACCAAGGGGCATCCTGCTGTTTCATGGCAAACAGCTCTTCATCTGGAAAAGTTTCTTTGATTGTCAGTTCTTTGCCAGCTGTTTCTCCATTCTCGAGCCTCGATAGATGATATTCCACTTGGTTTTCTGTTCATTTCCTGTCTCGAATCTCTACGTCAAATTCTTGTAGAAGAAGTATCCAACGGATCAATCTGGGTTTGGCATCTTTCTTCGTGATCAAATATTTGATTGCTGAATGATCTGTGTAGACCACTACTTTAGGACCCAGTAGATAAGAGCGGAATTTGTCAAAAGCGAACACAACTGCAATCAATTCCTTTTCAGTGGTTGTGTAGTTGAGTTGAGCTTCATTCAAAGTTCTGCTGGAGTAGTAAATGGTGTGGAAAATCTTTGCTTTGCGTTGTCCCAAAACTGTACCTACAACAAAATCACTAGCATCGCACATCACCTCAAATGGAAGGGTACAGTATGGTGCTACTATGATGGGAGCAAAGACTAGCTTTTGTTTTAAGATTTCAAAAGATTTGTGGCATTCTTTGGTGAAGTTGAAAGGCACATCCTTCTCCAGAAGATTGCATAGAGGTTAGCAATCTTTGAGAAGTCTTTGATAAATCTCCTGTAAAAACCTGCGTGACCGAGAAAACTTTGAATCCTTTTGACAGATGTTGGTGGGGGTAGTTTTTCAATTTTTTCAATCTTTGCTTTGTCTACCTCAATTCCTTTTTTTGAGATCCGATGTCCAATAACAATGCCTTCATGTACCATGAAATGGCATTTCTCCCAGTTGAGTACCAGATTTGTATCTTCGCACATTTGTAACATCTGTTCCAGATTTTACAAGCAGTGGTCAAAAGATTCTCCAAACACAGAAAAATCATCCATGAATACCTCCATACTCTACTCCAGCATGTCTGAGAAGATGGCCATCATGCAACGCTAAAAAGTGGCAGGGGTATTACATAATCCAAATGGCATCCTGCGGAAAGTAAAAGTACCATAGGGACATGTAAATGTGGTTTTATCCTGATCTTCTGGGGCGATAGAAATCTGATTGTACCCTGAATATCCGTCCAGAAAGCAATAGTACTCATGTCCCGCCAGTCGGTCTAGCATCTGATCAATGAATGGCAGCGGAAAATGGTCATTTCTAGTGGCTTTGTTCAGCTTTCGATAGTCCATGCATACTCTTCATCCAGTCACCGTTCTTGTAGGAATTAACTCGTTCTTTTCATTGGTGACCACAATAATTCCTCCTTTGTTTGGCACACACTGCATAGGACTCACACAAGTGTTATCTGAGATGAGGTAGATGATACCAGCATCCAACCATTTGATGATTTCTTTCTTTACTACTTCCTTCATGATTGGATTGAGTCTCCGTTGATGTTCCACTGTGGGTTTGTAATCATCGTTCATCAGAATCTTGTGCATATAAAATGATGGACTAATTCCTCGAATGTCAGCTATAGTCCAGCCAATGGCTCTCTTGTGCTCTCGTAACACTCTCAACAACTTTTCTTCATGCTCCAATGTTAGAGAAGATGAAATAATAACAGGTAATTCAGAAGAGTTTCCAAGAAATTCATACATGAGATGGCTCAGAAGTAACTTCAGCTCCAACTGTGGTGGTTCTTCAATCGAAGGCTTGATTCGATCTTTCTTCGGGAGTTCCATACTTTCCATTTGTGGTGTCGATTTGAAACGGAATGGCCTGTCAAGATAGTTGATACATTCCAGAATTTCAGCATCTAACTCGCTATCAGTCATGTAGGTGATGCAAGCTTCAAGTTTGTCCGTGGGAATTGTATCAGTATCCTGAATGATTCTATCAACAACATCAATTCTGAAACATTCTTCCTCTTTTTCATCACTCGAGAATTTCATGGCTTTGAAAACATTGAAGGTAACTTTTTGGTCCTGAACTTTCATGGTTAGTTCTCTTTTTTACACATCAATCACAGTTCTACATGTAACCAAGAATGGTCTCCCAAGAATGATATGAACATCTTTGTTTTCTTCCATGTCAATGATAATGAAATCTGCTGGGAGAATGAGTTTGTCAACTTTGACCAGCACATCTTCAACGACTCCTCTTGGAAATGTGAGTGTTCGATCAATAAGTTGTAGTGATACTGAGGTAGGCATTGCTTCTCTAATTTGAAGTTTTCTGTAAATAGAGAAAGGCATTAAATTAACACTTGCACCCAAATCACATAAAGCCTTACCGATGTAATGGTGCATGGGACTGTGAAGCTGCCATGATCTTTCAACTTCGGGGGAAGCTTCCTCTGAATGATGGCACTGCATTCTTCTGTCAATGCTACTGTCTCATAGTCTCTCAATCTCTGTTTTCGTGAAAGAATGTCTTTCATGAATTTGACATAACTGGGCATTTCTTCCAATGCTTCTACAAATGGGATGTTGATGTGCAGCTTTTTGAACACCTCCAGGAATCGAGCAAACTGCTTGTCCAGTTTGTTTTTCTGAAGACGCTGAGGAAAAGGTGGAGGCGGAGTGATCTGTTCTTTTTCTTTTGCTTCTTTTTCCTCCATCTGTGGAACTGCATCTTTTGGTACTTCTTCTATGGATGCCTTGATTCCAACATCTTTATTGATTTCAGTACCACTTTTCAAGGTGATGGCTTGACATTGCTCCTTCCCTCGGTTCCTTGAATTTGGTTCTGTATTGCTAGGAAGAATCCCTAGCGGTCTGTAATTCTGGGCATTGGCCAGTTGTCCAATTTGATTCTCCAGTGCTTTGATAGAAGCAGATTGGCTTTGAAACATAGCATCATATGCTACTTGTTGTTTTTTGAACATCTCTGCAATCCATTCTTTCATTTCTGGTTCTTTTTCATGCTCCTGGATTTTATTTTGTTGCTGGAATTCAGGTGGTGGATAGTTCTTTTACCCTGAATTGTTGCTCCATGAAAAATTGGAATGATTCCTCCACCCTGGGTTGTAGGTGTTGGAATATGGATTGTTCCTCTGTTTGTTGAAATTGTTGACATAATTCACCGTCTCTTCAAGTTGGTTTGTTTCTGGTGCTCCTCCAAATGGTGAACTTGTGGCTCCAATGTTATTTTGCGTGCTGAGAGTCTCCATGAATTTTCATATCTGATCCAGCTTGGCACTGACTGCTGTATTGGCTCCAACTTCATAAACTCCTGCAATTCTTTGAATCATGCTTCTTTCTGTTGGCCACAATGAATTGTTGTTGGCCATTTCTTTGATTAGGTCTCAAGCTTGATCTTCTCCTTTTTCCATCAAAGCTCCTCCAGCAGCAGCATCAATTGTGGTTCTCATCAGTCCAGAAAGTCCATTATAGAAAGTTTGGACTTGAAGCCATTTTGGAATTTCATGGTGAAGACATTTCCGGAGCAAATCTTTGAACCTTTTCCCAAGCTTCATAAAGAGTTTCTGAATCAAGTTGTACAAAATATGTGATGTCATTCCTCAGTTTTGTTGTTCTGGCTGGTGGAAAGTACTTTGCAAGGAATTTGGTGGCTAGATTGTTCCAAGTTGTGATGGAACATGTTGGGGTTGGTGCTCAGAGCGCCAATTCCCGATTGTATTTCTTTATGAATACTTCTGTAAAACATTATTATTATGAATAATATATGCAGTTTCTATAATAGAATATATCTTTTAATATGGTAAAGACGTAATGACCTTAGAATGATTAGTCATGGCACTGTTGCAAAAGCGTCGCAACTGACATTAAGTATTATCATGATGTTGTCATTCTCAGACATATCATGGTCAAGGTTTACACTACTTGGTCAGTATAGTAAACTCGTTGAGACCGATACATGTCGTATACTGGAATATATGATTCCAATAGTTTCTCAATGAACCATCAGTCTTGGAGACTGGTATAGACGTGTGGGTGTTTATAGCGGATAAACACTGAACGAATCATCGAATATTCTTAATGGATGGTACACCAACGTCAATAAGAATCTTCTCGGGTTGAGTAGCACTTGTGATTCTTAGACTTGAGATGCCATTGTGGGCACATGAGACATCTTCTACACTTAGATGGCAGTCACGTCACCGATCTATTTAGATCAGACCTCCGCCTGTTCGTTGGGTGTAGATAGATCCTCAGGGTGTCCTATGTGTGTCAAGATAGGATCTGTCAGTTCTGTGTATCAGAGCATAGGTAGTCCACATGATTAGCAATCAGATAAAACCATGGGCCCGTGGTACAGTTTAGAAACTAGTTCTGAACATTCTTTTTGAGATTGCTAATAGAATAGTCGACTGGATAATCCCCATAGAGATTTGACATTTACATCTATATCTCTGGGATATATCCGGATACCTGTGACAGAGGAATTATACATTTGTCATGACCTCGACCTGTATGATTCAGCGAGTTTATCCGTGATCGTTATAATTTACGGGTGGATAAATTATGGACACGAAATTAGATTTTGTGACGGATATGCCTGAATCTAGAGAGTCTCAATAATGAAATATACTCGTAAAGCACTAGAGCAACATTTATAAATAATATTGATTATTTATAAAGTCGTTTAAAGGTTAAACGCAAAATACATGTTAAGGGACCTGATAGTCATTTCCTTAATTATTGTGTATTTACATTTAATACTTGATTAATTTAAATACACATTAATTAATTGTCAAATTGAGATATTTGACTAATATCCTAAATGAATATATGTATTTGATATTTAATTAAATATAATACATATTTTAATATATTTGTATTTAATTAATTAATTAATTATTTAATTGTTAATTGATTAATTAATTAAAATATAAATATCTTAACATTTGGATATTTGAATTAAATGGCTAAGTTGCCTTTGTTGACTTAATTAAAATATCTATAAAGTGTTTATTAGAAATTTAACAAGTTGATAAAATTGAAATTCAAATGAAATTGAAATTAATTTTTCTTGTAAATGCTTGGCCAAATTCGGCCAAGGCTAAAGTGAGACAAGTATAAATTGTTTTCATTTCATTTGGAAAAATAAACTAATACACTTTAACCAAAAGTCCATTAAAAGAAAACAAGAGAAGCTTGAGAGGAAGAAAAGAAAAGTAAAGAAAAGCTTGGATTTTAGTAAGTTTTCTTAACTTGCTATTAGAGAGGAAATTGTTCCTTATGTTCTAGGCTACATCTTGTGATGTTCTTATGCTATTCTTTTCTTTATTCTTTGTGTTTTTGGTGAATGGAACTTTGATGAAAGTGTTGAGCATGTATGATGATGGAAGCTTGTGACTAGTGTAGTTATAAGTATTCTTTTATGGTTTTGGAAACTTTGTTGCTAATCTAGAGTTTTTGACCCACTCTTAAATGACCTAGATTTGATATATAGTTATTTCATTGTGTTGATACTTTAATGGATGGAAGAAACATGATTAAAGTAATTGATTTAACCAATTTGGTCTAATTTGTCCAATTTGAAGAAATTGAAAAATTAGGGTTTAAGACCTCATCCAAATTTGGGGCTTTTCATTTATGTTGTGTATAAGGATGTTTATATGATGCATATAAAGTTTCATGTTGATTGGATTTCATTTGGATGTGTCTTGAAGCATGGAAGTGCAAAATGCACACTTTGGCCACCTAGTGAGGCTCTCGGCCAAGTGAAGCAATTTTGGGATTTTTGTTGCTCTTGGTGTTTTGACATTTGGGACATGTTAAGTTCATCTTAGAAATGATTTAGAATCATCCAAAATTGATTTGAACAATTTCGGACTAAAATGAACAAAATACCAAGTGTTAGGGCAATTCGAGGTAAATTCACTTAAATTTGATTTATTGAATTTTATTTCATAATTTGATTATTGGGTAATTAAATAAATATGTTTATTTAATTAATCCGAGAAAAAGTTTTGAAATCGGAAAATTTGATTTTCCACCGTTTCCGTTGCGTTACCGGATTTAGCCCCTAAAACCCCTACAGAACCTGCTGGTAATGAGTGTAGCCAAGCTTTTGCTCTGTCTTTCAAGGAATATGGAAAAACCCGCAGTCTCATTGCTTCTTCAGCTCCTCGGTTGTAATTGAAAGTGTCGCAAACTTCCAGGAAGTTGCTGATGTGGGCATTAGGATCTTCAGTCGCATTCCCCCCCAAACTGAACTGACTGCTGAATCATCTGAATGCATGTTTTGATGTCACACGCATTTGCTGGTAAGAGATGAAGTACAATACAGGAAATGAAGTCGTGCACCACCGGAATGGTTCTATCTCGAATGGGAATTGGTGGTGCAACCTCCAAAGGTTTAGGTTCCATGTTAATGATTGCTTCTTGGCCTTCTCGCTTTTCCATTCTCAACTGTCTGATAGTTCTTTCACTCTCTGGGTCAAGAGGACGGATTTCAAAGCTTATTGTTCGTCTCATGTAGTGTCTGAGAACCTGAAACATAAAAAAATAAAAACAATAAGTAAAAAAAGAAATTAGATACAAGTAAAGATATTTAACCTCAAACCTAATAGTGAAAGATAAATAAGTCCCCGGCAACGGCGCCAAAAACTTGACCGGTGCTTTTATACGCGTATAACTCAAGCGCATGTATCGTTCAAGTAGTATAAAAAGTATCGATCCCACGAGGACTTAATACCTAATCTATTAATTTTATGAGGTCGAATGATTACTAGTATATAACAGGTTGATTGATTGATTTGAAATGATGATGATTTTAAACTTAAAAATAAGTAAATAAAATTGCTCAAAATTAAATTAAATAAAATTCAATATTAAGAAACTATCCAGGGTTGTGAATCTTTCCAATATCTTTTAAAAGATGAAGTGATTATTTCATATTTGTGTAATATATCAGTTTACTAACCTGGAACACGAAATTATGCAAAAGCCTTTGTCGATGGTCAAATGCAAATACCCAGTATAACCTAATTGAACCATATGTCTATGTCAACCAAATTACCTGGATTCATTAAGATTAAATTTCAATTATGGTTACCCCCGCCCGACAGGTATATGTCTATCCTGTAAGGAAATCTAGGGGTGAGCATCGGTTCCGGTTCTACCTAGAACCGGTTGAAACCGGACCGATTTTTCGGGTTTGGAACCAGAACCGGTTGTAATCGGGTAGGTTCCGGTTCCAAATATGAAGGAACCGATTTTATCCGGGTAGGTTCCGATTCCAAAATAGTCGGAACCGGAACCGGACCATGGAACCGGTTTATATGAACATAAATTTTAAACATTTGGCGTTCATTATTTAATTGTACAAATTTTAAAGAGTCGCAGTTCATATAGCAATATTTTAGTGCTTCTATCAAGTATATATAGAATGTATGTGTGTTTGTGTTAAATAGAGACGCTTAAAATTAGAAAACGAGCTCATTGCAAACAGAAAGCTGCTATAATTTAAAACTACCACAACTAGGGGAAAAATAATCAATCAATAAACAAAATTTTCATTTACTCCATTTTATTTTGCCACAATTTTGTTTTAACAAAAAAAACATCTTCTTAATCTAATTCGAAATATTCCAGCACAGCAGAATTCGACTCTAAAATTATATGTATTTATTTGTTATCTTTTCATTTTCCTTCCATTTTCCCAGCAACATAAGTATAATGAAAATCTATATATAACTAATGATATCAATAATCAAATATTTTGAAAGAAAATAGTGGGCTATTGTATAACCTTTCGTTCTTGAGCTTCCGCACTCCGATTTGGTCCCTGTTTTTTCCTACATACTCGTATCGGAATGTAGTTTTCATTAAAATATTTTAAAATAGGGTAATTTGGAACCGGACCGGAACAGGATTGGAACTGAATAATAGGGTACCCTGTTTAATTGAGTAGGTTCCGAATCCACTTAGTGCGGAACCGATTTTTTCCGGATAGGTTCCGGTTCTATGCGGAACCGGAACCGAAACCGATTTTGCTCACCCCTAAGGAAATCTATTAAAGGGTTATCTATCCTCAAGGAAGATCGTGGGCTACTAAGTCTAAGGCTGAAACCTAAAATTTCTTTGTCAAGTTTATTTTAGATTTACCAGATCAATCTTATTAGTGGCCAGTTTACAAAATGCATTAAGCTTAAGACTTAATAAGTAAACCTTTAAATTACCCAAACTATAAAATAACCCCTCATAAACCGGTGATATTAAAATCCATCACAACCTCAGATAACTAACTTAGTTACGACACATAACTAGGGCTAGTAAAAACTTAAGAATAAAAGACATAAAGTAAAATGCTGAAAAGTAAATGCGGTAAAGTAAATACTGAAAAGTAAAATTATAATAAAATAAAATGCTAGGGTTAAATGATCCACTTTTACCACTACTAATTTAGATATCTCCCTTAATATAATATATTAACTTGTGATGATATTACCAACCAGCCATATAGGCGGTAACCTGATTAAGTCAAATTAAGTCCGACCAACCATTAAGGCAGTAACATTATTTGTCCATAAACCAGCCATATAGGCGGTAAATTACCAACCGACCAATCAGGCGGTATCATTGCTTAGTCAAATTAAAACCAATTTAATATCAATTACCAACCGGCCAATATAGCGGTATTCTCATTAAGTTAAATTTTAAATAGTGAATATATTATAATTAAGGGAAATAAATCTAAATAGCAGTAATAAAAGTTTTACCTTTCACCCTAGCAATGAGAAGTTACCTTCTCATAGCTGAATAGTAAAAACTGAAAAAGTAAAGAAAGTAAATTACTATTACAGAAAGTAAATAAAAATTAATTACAAAACTGAAATTAAAAGAAATATATACAAACTCCTTATTTATTCAGAGAATTACAGAGAGGAAGGTACATCTGAAATTGAAGTTTCGAGCTGAATTTATAGGCGTCAATAAGGTCTCTGCGTCGCGACGCGCAAGTTGTTCTTGTGTCGCGACGCGAACACGTGTCACGCTCTGATTGGTTCCGCCGAGATTCTTATCCGATGACGTGGCATTTTGGATGATTAATTCAATAATTGAGCTGACGTGGCAGTGGTGTGGCGACACGTGGCGATAGCGATTGTCGGCACCGTAGGATTGTGACACGTGGCGCGCTATGATTGGCTGATGATGATGTGGCAGTGATGTGGCAATGTTGACTCGGTCTTCTACTGACGTGGCTGACACGTGGTGACATGTGGCGATGGCGATTGTCGGCACCATAGGATGATGACATGTGGCACGGCGCACGTTAGCAGATGGGATGTGAGAACACGTGGCACGACACACGTTAGTAAAGTCAAACTTCTCAGATTCTGACACGTGTCCCCGACGCATGTTAGCATGGAGTGGTGCACGTTAGGCGTCTCGACGCTCCAAATTACCATTTTGCCCTTTTGTGTTCTTTTTCAATGTTTTGGCTCCAAATTACCTCCAGAATGTCCTGAAACTTTATTATAACACAAAACACATCAAAATATTCATTAAACTCAAGAAACTATACAAAATATTAGGTCAAATGAGTGGGAAATAGTGATACATTTACCACTCATCATCCACACGATAAAGCTCCATGCACAGACAAAGTCACATGGGATCCAACTTGATATAAGATGACCGGGGACCATTTGACACTACAAGATGTTCTAATTTTGGAAGACCATCAGACAAGAACAAAGGAAATAATATATCTCTTTATTTCATCCTTCACAAACTATCCCATTTGCAACTGCTTGCGTGTTGCATGGATCGATCCCACGTGAAAGAGAGAGAAGCATGAAAGAAGAAGCCATCATCTACTCACAACTGAATCTCACTTTTGTAGCATGAAATCAAAGATAAGCAACAAAACTGCATGCTACACCACGTCAATAATAAAGCTTTGTAAATCCAATTTATCAGAAGCACACTGCCCAGACACTAGAAAGATGGTCCATACGACATTTCATGGATGAATGCTGACATCAATTCCATTCGACAACGACACATACAAAACCCACGGAAGAATGTCTGACATAAGTCAGAGGCCCATACGACACTACATGAACGAAGCTCATACATTATGAAGATGGTCCATACGACATTACATGAAGGCTCAGAAGACATTGAATGATAGTCACCCTCTCGAGACAACACAGATGGAATTTCTTCACATGAAATGTCCAATTGACCGACCTTCATAAGGTTAGGCAGTATAAAACTTCTTGAACCTCCATCAGGTTCAGTCGACCAACCTTCATCAGGTTAGGTAGTATGAAGATTCTCATTGACCTTCATCAGGTCTAGTAGAGTGAAGATTCTCATAGACATTCATTAGGTTCATTCGACCATGTCTCTTGGACCTTTGTCAGGTCCATTCGACAATAGTCTCATGGACAGGTAGAGTGAAAATTATTTTGGACCTTCATCAGTTTCACTCGACCGTAGTCTTCTGACCTTCATTAGGTCAGGTAGAATGAAGATTCACTCAGACTTTCATCAAGTTCATTCGACCATAGCTTCATGGACCAGTTTCATTCGACCGTAGTCTCCTGACCTTCATCAGGTCAGGTGAATGAAGATTCACTTGGACCTTCATCGGGTTCATTCGACCGTAGTCTCCTGACCTTCATCAGGTCAGGTAGAATGAAGATTCACTTGGACCTTCATTAGGTTCATTCGACCGTAGTCTGCTGACCTTCATCAGTTCAGGTAGAGTAAAGAGTCTCATGGACCTTCATCATGTCTAGTAGTATGAGAAGGAAAGACTGTCATAGATCTTCATCAGGTCTGGTAGAGTAAAGACACTCATTGACCCATGTTAGATCCAATAGAATGAGAAATGAAGACCCTCGTGAATCTTCATCATGTCTGGAGTGTAGACTGCCATATACCTTCATCAGGTGTAATAGAGTGTGTAGACTCTCATGTACCTTCATCAGGTATAATGGAGTGTGTAGACTTTTCTTGAACCTTCATCAGGTCGGGATGAGTAGACTCTCATGTACCTTCATCAGGTATAGTGGAGTGTGTAGACTTTCTTGGACCTTCATCGGGTCATGTGGAGTGTGGATTCTGATGTACCTTCTTCAAGTATAATAGAATGAAAACTTTCTTAGACCTCCATCAGATCTGGTAATCTGTAGACTCATTTGTACCTTTATCAATATGTATGGTCGACTTGAAATATAAGACAAAGAAACATCCTCCATACGGGACATCATTATCAACCTTCTGTCCAGTCGACACAACAAACAAGTAAATGATCTCTCATTGTTTTAGTCAAACAAAGTACGCTTCTTACATTGAAGCCATTGACTAGTCACTCGACAAATCCTCCAGACGACAGGTATCAATGTTCTCTTTTCTTTGCTTACCACGATTGTGGTTTTGAAAATTGCAAGCAATGCCATATGACATAGTTGAAGATCTGGACTACTCCTAGTCCAGACGACATTGAAGACTCCACATCGTAAGAAGTGTACCCTGAACCTTCATCTAGTTCAGTCGACTAGGAACATTCCTCATGGCTCATGTAGAGTCAAGTTCAACATATGACATTCATCTGGTCTAGAAAAATTTGAAGACTCCCCGGGTCTCTGACCAGTAGTATGGAGATTTTCCTGAACCTTCATCTGGTTCAGTCGACCGGGGACACCCACAGGGGACTCATGTCGAGTCAAACGAGGTCTTGGACTTCCTTCAGTCCATACGATATGTCAAGACAAATACAGACTCTTCCTCAATCCATACGACTATGTCGATTGAGGTTACCTCATGAACCACCATATGTGTCAATCAACCAGGAACACCCAATGAAGGATTTAGAACATGATAATTAAAGTCGGACTCCCCCAGTCCGTACGACGGAGCATCGTGATGATTAACTTTGAGCCTCTACCAGGATCAGCAAAACGACTACCAGTGTCCTGATTTATTCGACATGCGCAAAGGTACTCTCCAAGTCTAGGACTTCCAGACTTAGAGAGTAGAAGACAAACTGTACGGGCCAAAATTAGGCCCAAGGGTAAAATCGACATTTCACCTCCGGACCAACTACACAGCCAAATACCTGAAACCTATTAAAGAGCCCAACTCATAAATTGTATTGGGCCAAGGGATCCCAGAAGCCTAAGCCCATTACCAATAAAAGATGTGACCAGAATAGCCAATAAACACTTCAGTTACCAGTTCAGGAAAACGCCTGAACCCATAACCTCCACCATTTAATAGACCGTTTCAATACATCCAACGGACAGAAGAGTAAATGAACGTGTCTCAAAGGACTTATAAAAGTAAGAGGTTTCACTTGGAGGGGAGGAGGTCACAACTCTCATATTTGAGCTCTCAAAGCTTTATACTCTCTAAACACCGGCCCACCGCCCTCACGGCAGTTTACGGAAGTCAAGGTGACCCTGAATCTTGCTTTTCTTTATTTACTGCTCGTCTTCACTACTGACTTGAGCGTCGGAGTACCTACGGCACCCACCACACCGGTGGGCAGTACTCCCCGCTCATTCTACCTTAGTTTTGCAGGATCGCTAGTGCCTCAACCTACAAATTCACGATTGTGGACCTCAAACGAAATCCAGCATCCAACTTACTTATATGTATGTATGTTTCTAATCATCTTCAATCATTTTGTTTGATATTACAATGAAAAAAATGTAGTAAACAAACATATGATTGATAAACGATAATATGTAAAAATCTGCTAAAAAATGTGTTAGCTGATTTATAAAAGAAGTGTGAAATAGGATTATAATTATAATTATAGTGTGTTTTTTTTTTAATTTTTAAGAGTGAATAAATTTCATATAAAAGTAGTGTGAAATAGGATTATAAATTTCCCAATTTCATTTTTTTTTAAATAACAAAATATATTATAATTTATTTTTAATCAACAATTAAACATATAAAATTTGTGTTTTCCCAAATCACAACCATAATATGAAAGAGAACCAAGCCCAAAACAGAAACCCTAGTTGCAATAATCGGCCCACAGCAACAAAATCCGCAAAGGAAACTCGGCATTAACTACGAGACCCGACCCTTATCAGATGTCAGTGTCGACCCACATTCTCAAATCCCAAGCACAATGTCTTCCACCACCGCCAGCGAAACCGGCTTCCTCTCACGCTTCAAGAAATCCACCCAATCGCTAACCGCCACGCGTCGCCCCTGGTCCGACTTCCTAGACCTGTCCGCATTCAATCTCCCACTTTCCCTCTCCGACGCCACCACGCGCATAACCCAAAACCTCACTCACTTTCGCTCTAATTACACCGTAATCACATTACTGGTCCTCTTTTTAAGCCTAATCTACCACCCCTTCTCGCTAATCGCCTTTCTTATAACCCTTGCCGCCTGGATCTTCTTCTACTTCGCGCGCGACTACCCGTTGACCGTCTTCGGGTTCTGGGTCGACGACCGTGTCGTGATCGGTGCGCTGTTTGCCCTGACGTTGACTGTCTTGGTCTTGACGCACGTGTGGGTTAACGTGTTGGTTTCGGTTGTTGTTGGGGCTGTTTTGGTAATTTTGCATGCTGGGTTGAGGAGTACGGATGATCTCGTGATGGATGATCAAGAATCGCCTTATGGGGTTTTGCTTGATGATCTTGATGACGATAGCCCACGTGGGTCTTATGCGGGTATTTGATTTTTGCTAATGTTGTCAAGTGAACACTTTTTGTTCAAACAAATTATAATTGAAATTGTGGAAATGCTTAGATTTTGTTTGTATTGAAATGTTGAATGATATATTGATTGAACTTGTGTACATTGTTTAGCTGAAATAATTATACAAATTGAAACTTTTATTGATACTTTGTATGTCAGTATTCTTAGATTATTAGTTTGTTTGCTAAAATCGTGAATTGGTGTTTGGTTTGAAGAATGGAATGGAAAGATGGAGGGAATGGAAGCAAAAGCATGTAGTTTATGGAGTCATTGCGAAATAGGTTGAAATTGGCATTTATAATGATATGATGAAGTGATGAACATAATAGGCTATTATCAAGTGATTCAAGTCCAGTTTAAAACATATGATGATCTTATTGCCACTGAACACCCAATTAGATGTAACATGTTTCTGTATGTGATAATTCTTGATATTGCATTCTGTACTATTTGGTGAAGAGTGAGGGAATCAAATAAGACTGACAGCGATTTTTTATTCTCCTTTCTCAAAAATTTGTTGCTCCCTGAAAATGTCATGTGGTATGATATCTTATCCGTGGTTTGCATTGGTTGGAGGTAACTGGATCTTACTTTTTTTTTGAACTTTGGCTTGCATTTTAGGGGTTTGTAGTTGATTGTTGGATGTCCATTGTTGTTACGAATTTGTTTGTAGCATGTGCACTAGGTGGACAGAGGAAGCTCAAATTCTTCATCCTTCATCTTTTTAAGTTTTGTTGGTACTAAAAGATTGCAGAAAATTTTCTTATGATTCTATGGTCATGCCTCAAGTTATATTCAATGCTGTAATTATTGATTACTTGGTCGGTTCTCTGTTGGTCTCTATACAAGATGATTCTTATCTCTGATGTGGTTATACGCTGTGTCTAGTCACACATATGTATATAAAGCATATTCTTCCTGGAGTACTTTGGACATTGAATTACAGCATATTAAAGCTCTCCATTTTCACCACATTAGTTGTCAAATCACCCGATCCGGGCTTAAGCGGAGTAGATAAAACCTCAGTTATCTCAGGCTCTTATAAGAAATGAATCATCTGAATTCGAATATAGGACTTGACAATTAAATCCTACATTTTATACATCATGTACGATGAAAATTCCATACATCCTCCACCGGATAGTGACATTGATGATGCTAGAAAACCTAAGGATGCCAATGACCGAGTAATATGTGTGTATTTGTTTTATGTTAGTTTCAGCATGCATTCACAACTTTTCTAACAGACTAGCACCTCACTGATATTCTTCTCTAAGACATGTCTTCATGCAAGTCAATAAAACAGAAGTATGAGATGGGAAAAAAAAAACCAGAGGTCATATAATATGACATGCATAACATTTATATGCTGTGCAGGTGTAACAAGATGAAGGATTCTTTGTAATTGAAATGCTTGATGGGGTAAGACAAGGCAGCCTCATCTCATGCCACCAGGCTTGATGTCACTGGTGTAAGGGTGACTGTAAACTGTTTTTTGAAACATAATTATGGGGGCTGAGCTTTTCGACCATATGACAAAACCATCACAAAATCCTTGGCCGAACTGCCTACTGCTGTTTGTATTCTTTCTGATGCTGAGGATGTCTGTACCCACCAGTTTATTAAATTATGCAGTTGCAATGTAGATAGCACTGGCTGTCCCCGCAATGAGATTTCCACCTGTGTAAATTACAAACAGGGAAAGTTTATATCATTAGAATTTTCAATTACAGTTCAAAGGCTCTTGTTAGGTTCTTGAGAAGACAGAGAGATGAGGTTACCTCAGCCTCACTAGCAAGATTAAGTTTTTTCACTATGTACTTTTTGATGAAAGAAACAGGCAAACGACCATCCCTACAACAATTGAGAGAGCTCGCAAATGAAAGTTGAAGCTTGTAATTGAAAGAAAAATGAATTTGAAGGTGCTGTGTTTCCCATGGTTACAATCAGTAATCGATTATCTTGTTCCATGATCAAAAAGAAACCTAGAAATGTACAAAAATGGTGATATAATTAAATGCTTCATACAAATCTATGCCAATCATTCTCATACTCCTGCAGATAGATGGGTAATGGCATTGGTGGGGGGAACAGTGAATGCACGTCCCATTTACAAACCAAGACAGCCTTCTTGTATCAAGTTACAAGTTAAAGAGCTAAATTTTACCATAAGTTTTCCATGTCAAACCCAGGGAAAAAAAATACAAAAAAAGAGGCAGTATGAGCACTTTTGAGGCAATTGGGATAGTGGAACTCACTTAACCCTCAAGTAGCATGAAGATATCTGTGGCAGGGGTTCATATCCTTCCCTGAAACAATTGAATGAAAGATTCAGATAATCAAGTTATATGGGATTCTAAAGAATAAACTATACAGTCAAGGTCAATTCTTTTAAAATGTAAGGAAATAAGTTCTCACTGCTCGTCTGAAGCAACCAAAGAGAACCAGATTGGATCAAATCTTCCATCAAATTTACGATTTGTGTCAACCAAAGCTTGTGCAGAAACATTCAACCCCTCAGAGACAGCTGTTTTTTTGGGTCGTCCTTGAGATCTTCTAGGTCTCGCTGAACCAGATGATACAGGAATTGTTTCATTTTCATTACCATGGACTTTAGGTGCATTACCACATTCCTTTAATTTGGCTTTAGGGGCTGGTTGATTGTCATGGGCATCAAGCAATATTGGTATTCCAGCAGTCCCTCGTGAACTAGACTTATTAGCCTTTGTTTTTCCTGCAGCTTTCACTAGGACACTTAAGGGTTTCCACAAATCAGCTTTCCCCTCCAAAGGTTTAGCAGTGTCCTCTGTAGCTTTTTCGGCTATATGTTGGATAGATGTTTCAGCAGTAGAAGAAATCTGCATCATTTTGTTAGGAAAAAGGATAAAGAACTTCCAACATAAGAACCGAAGTGAAGATATACTATCAGCTCTATTATATTAGCTATACTATGATGTTAACACCATGACAAGCATAAATAACCGCAAGATTGCCTCCTTTACCTGCCTTTTAGTTTGTGTAGTTCTGCTGAGAGGCTCAGGAGAACTTATCTCTTGGGGATCTTCCACATCCTTAAGGGGCTCCTCAATGGGACAAGTATATTCTTGTAGAGCAATATTCTCCTTTGGACCTGGCTTTGACCTTCTTCCAATGGAGCTAGACTTTGCTGGTGATTCAGGAGTGCTGATAGACAACAAGGATAAAGATTTCTCTTTTCTTCTAGCTGCCAATGGGACTGAGGACACAGCTTCAGGTGCATCAGAGTTGTGTCTTTTTGAAGGGAAGATTTTGAACCTTAGATCCTGCAAATTGTGGTCTGCCCTGTAACATATAAGAAAATCAATGTAAGTTTGTTAAATTGACTACTACATTGAACTACATCGGAGGCATCCCCAAGAATAATAATTTTAGTTATACAAACATTTGCCTTATGCGGAACAAATTACATGAAAACAATCACAATTCGCTATATCTCATAAAGCTCATCAAAATGAAGAATGTAAGATTCATCAGCCTAGAAAAATAATTTGAACAAATCAATAGCACTAAGAATTGCACATACAAATGAATAAGGTGCTGCCTGCATAATTTAGAAGTGACTGTTTTCTCTCTCTCTCTCTCTGTTTTCTTTTTTAACTTCAAATTAGAATAGTAATTTATCTAATGTACAATGCCCAAAACGAAAACTCTGTACATGTAACTATCTTTTCATAAAAGCTTGAAAAATATCAGCCAAATTGATCTATTGCAAGATAGACATGGCCAATTCTTATCCTTATTTTCTGACCTCATTGAAACTACCAGACTGTCATTCCAGGAAATACATTAATACAATTTCCTCATTTACCAATTCAACTATATCAAGATATTCAAGATGCATCAAACAACACCAACGATGATCAACTTTGAGTTGAAACTAACTCACAGTCTCGCACAATGATTTGCAACATATGATAAGCCATAGCCCTGGCAAACTACACTACTATAGACTCAGCACAAACAAAATGTAAGAAACAGATCTTGTGGTATATCTTGCATCATCAAGGAATAACCAAACTAAGACATCATAGCCATAACTCCATTCAAGATATGAGATGCTAGCATATGGAACAGAAACCAGAGAATAGTCAGACATGAAAATCACTATATCCTTATTCCAAATCAGTTATAATGTGAATAGACTTTCCACTCTAACTGGTAATCTGCAATTTCCCCTCAAGTATATTTTACCTGCAGTACTTTGCTATTATGCCATAATCAAATTTACATGAATAGTTTAAGATGCATTAAAGAAGTGGCTGTTATATGAACTCTACAGTCGATAGGAAACATTCTTGAATACCTGAGTTTCTCTAGAGGAGCACAACCGAGATCAGTGCTGCACACTGGACAGCTATCAAGGTCCTCTTCTGTTATTTTCTCATATATGCACTTCCTGCAAACTGTTTCACAATTTGAAGGGACATATCAGCTACTTCAGCTGAATCACAAATTTCTAATATGCAGAGTGAATTATCAAAACAGAAGAGGAAGCAAAAGTAAATAAATAAATCAAGCAATGGTCAGGACAAATTAACCCACAAGCGATGCCAACAAAATTTCCAGATTTTAACATTTTGTCATAAGAAAGGCTATTCCTCTGAAGCAACTTTCACAAATAGAACCTTCAAAATCATCAGAATCATAAAACATTTGCCTAAAATAGAATGAAACAAGAAGATTATAAATTCTGAATAAAGTAACAATTACTGATTTTGACACACACCGTGTAGCAAATTATAAAAAAAATTACCTCTTAAAAGCAACACTCATGACTCAACACATGATACAATGAAAATTGGAATCTTTATCTCTCCTCTGAGTCTCTGAGCATAACATTAACATTTAGTAATGAAACGTAAAATATGAGACACCCAAATCACAAAATAAACAAACAAAACAATATAGTCAAAGATTACATAAACAAAAAAAGAACCCAGATCAAGAAACAAACAAAAATAAGAAACACCATGAACTCACATGAGTGAAGACATTCAGATATAGTGGTGGCATCTCTAAAGAGCTTGCTGCAAATAGGACACGTCATGCATGCTGCTAGCTTCTCTCTATTTACTTCCAGCACTTGTTGTTCCATCGTCGCCATCATCATCTTCTAATATATATTAGAAAAGCACTCGAGACTCAACAGATACCCCCCACACAAAAGCACATACTTGTGTATATTTTATATATTTATAATATGAATATATTCATTCACGTACACGGCATGGTGCATGTTACCAAAACGCAACCAATCATGAGATTTTTCTCTCGTTTTGCTTACACGTACAATGGAACTTTATTCATATTTTCTGGGGTATGTTTGGCGGGCGAGAAAAAGGCAATAACAGGGGGAAAAAACTACTGTGATTCGGAGTATTCGACGTGGGTTTTGTTCGATTGAAACAACGGCAATGGCTTTGATGATCTGTTCGAGGCTCTCAATATATATAGTGGCTTACAAGAACAAAAACATACACCATGTAAAGTGATTAAATTAAAAATTTTAAAAACCTGAAGGAATAAAAAACCTTAATTAATTTTAAAATATTTTGTGGGGTTTACGAAAGACAAGTGAGTTCTAGGCGAAAGAGAATGCACCGAAGAGTGAAGACAACTAGGAATGAATAGTTGAGGGATCATTGATAAAATGCGCCGTTCGATACTTGCTACTAAACTGCGCACTTGAACCTATACGTTTTAGATTTTGCGAGTCTCTTCCTCGTGGGTTTTCACTTTGACAACTGGGAGTGGCGGCACATCGAGTAACGGATGACCGGCGCAAGTTAGAGATAATCACGTGATATCGCGTGTATTTCACGTGATGGGAAATTGGAGTTTTCTTGTACATTGTCAAACCTGTTAGGTTATATCGGCTCAGATTTATGCCAAAAAATAATCAGTAGCATAAAAAATAGAGTAAAAACACTAAAAAAAACAAATAAAATCTATCTTTTATATATATATATATAAAAGTTAAATATTTTTAAGCTTCATCAATACATCACTTGGTGGTTTCATATTAAAGTTATCAAATTAAATTAATAAATATATCAAATAAAAATTATATTATAATAAAAAAAACATATTATAATTTTATAATAATTATATTATAACAATAAAATATATTATAATATCCTATTAAAATAAAATAAAATAAAAACTATTAAATTATCTACGATTAACATAATCTCTACAATTAATTTTATATTATTAAATTATAAAATTAAAATATCTCTACAATTATTTTTATCATAAATTATAAAATTAAAATAATGAATTATTAATATAATAAACATATCTATCTATCTATCTATCTATATAATATATATAAAAGTTAAATATTTTTAAGATTCTTCATCACGCCACCTGACGGCTTTATATTAATGTCATCAAATTAAATTAATAAATCTATTAAATAAAAATACATATTACAATGAAATTACATATTATAATTTTATAAGAATTCTATTATAACAATAAAACATATTATAGTATCATTTTGAAATAAAAAACGTTATTAAATTATTTATAATTAACATAATCTCTATAATTATTTTTT
This sequence comes from Zanthoxylum bungeanum, assembly GCA_019454045.1. Lineage (NCBI taxonomy): Eukaryota > Viridiplantae > Streptophyta > Magnoliopsida > Sapindales > Rutaceae > Zanthoxylum > Zanthoxylum bungeanum. Next base: position 111,003 of record SKCR01029352.1, on the reverse strand, counting down.
TTATTAAATTATAAAAATTAAAATATCTCTACAATTATTTTTTATTATTAAATTATAAAATTAAAATAACAAATTATTAACATAAGAAACCTATTACAATATAAAAACATAATCTACTATTAAAGTAGAAACATATTAATTTAATTAATTAATTAATATTTTAATTTATTACTATTAAATTATAAAATTAAATAAAGAAACATATTATAATAAGAAAACATATTACAATCTCCCATTAAAAAAAAACATATGTGATATTTAATCTCTACAATTAACTCATCGCGCCACGTGGCGTCTTCATATCAAATATATAAAATTAAATTAATAAATCCATTAAATAAAATACATATTATAATTTTATAAGAATTCTATTATAACAAGAGAACATATTATAAATATCATATTGAAATAATAAAAAAAAAACACAATTAAATTATCGTCAATTAACCTAATCTCTATAAAAAAATTTATTAAATTTTAAAATTAAAATATATCTATAATTATTTTTTTTACTATTAAATTGAAAAATTAAAATAATAAATTATTAACATAAGAAACATATTACAATATAAATATATAATTTACTATTAAAGTTAGAAATCTATTAATTTAACTAATTAATTAATATTTTAATTTATTATTATTGAATTATAAAATTAAAATAAAGAAATCTATTATAATAAGAAAATAAATTATAATCTCACGTTAAAATAAAAAACATATGTGGCAATCTCTACAATTAATTTTTAATTATTAAATTATCTACAATTAATCTAATCTCTATAATTAAATTATAAAATTAAATTATCACTATAATTATTTAATATTATTATTATTATAAAAATAAAATAATAAATTATTAACATAAGAAACCTACTATAATATATGAACATAATCTACTATTAAAATAAGAAACATGTTAATTTAATCAATTAATTAACTAATATTTTAATTTATTACTATTAAATTATAAAATTAAATAAAGAAACATATTATAATAAGAAAACATATTATAATCTCTCATAAAAAAAAACATACATGACATTTAATATCTACAATTATTTTCTACAATTAATTTTTTATCATTAAATTATAAAATTAAAATATCTTTACAATTAATTTTATATCAAATAAAAAATATATTACAATAAAAATACATATTATAATTGTATGAAAATTATATTATTATAAGAAAACATATTCTATTATCCTATTACAATTAAAATTATACTATTTAATTATAAAAATAAATTAATAAATCTATTAAATAAGAAACATTTTATAACAATAAAATATATTATATTATCCCATTAATTCTTTAATAATATCACATAGAAATATTTTTAAGCTTTCTCATCACGTTACATTACACTTAATCTCAACAATTTTTTATTTATTTATTATAATAAGAAGATATATTATAATCTCCTATTAAAATAAAAAAATATATATGTGGCACATAATCTCCACAATTAATATTTTTTATTATTAAATTATAAAATTAAAATAAAAAATCTATTACAATATAAAAATATAATCTCATATTAAAATAAGAAACCTAAATAGTAGCCGCCCACAAAATCTATTTGTTTTTTTTTTTTGGATTTCGGGTCTATTATTATTTGTTTTTTTTATTTTGATTTATTTATATAAGTTTTTTTTTTATTTCATGAATTTTTTTATTATTTACTAAGTTTCGGGAAGTAGACTATAACTATTAGCTCTTATACAGTGAATTATAAATATTATATGAGAAATGATAGCTAAACAAACGAGATATTAGACTATAAAACCGACAAGATCCGAAATATTTACAAGATCAATACCTAAATATATATTCAACCCACATAAAATACGAACTTCGTGCTAGTGATGTTAAAAGATAAATAATTATGACTGCTATTTTTTTTTATGTATGTATCATTATTTATCCCAAATCATAATAAATAAAATTAATTTTTTAACTAAAAAAATTGCGAGAGTGATTGACTCTAGACTATGAAAATATGTGGGTCCCACACATATCTATTACATAGGATGAAAGAAAATTCCTAATTACAATTGAAAATCATCCCGAATAAAATAAACCTTATATTCATGATGATTTTTCATCATGAATTCTGAATTTTTGTCTTAAAAACATAAATCTGAATAAGGATTTGAAATATTAAACTGTTCTATATGAAATTCATGACGATCTTTTTATCTCAATTCAAAAATCAAAATGGAATTATCCGGAATCTATAATCGAAACATGATCGAGATTAACAATCTCAGACCTTCCAGATCGATTTCTGTCTCCACCATTGCATATGACGAAAATGGAAAATAAAATATTAAAGAAAAAGTTGATTATTATTACCAAAACATGCAAAATTACTCCAAAAAAAAGTCCGATATTTGCATTAATTTGGTAATTATAATGCTTATAGTAATAGATGATGAAGTTTTAAGATCTTTGTTGTAATATTTATAAAAGATGTTGCATTTATGAACCAAATTATATGACAGATTTGTTTTGAACAAAAACGAAGATGCCCAACAATATACAATCGAATCAAAATCAAGAATCCTAATAAATTATATGGAATATATAATTTATGATGCATGTCATTGGATGATAGCATTATGAGAGATAAGGAGGGACAATAAAGAAAAAAAAATATTAAGGAGATAATCTTAATTTATATATATTAAGTGTAATTTGTGATATGTATGATTCTCGCAAAAATCTAGTGAGTAATTTTTAGTATAGTGACCGGGAATGCAAATTTTTAATTTAAATTGACCGTATTATAACTTTTTTTGTTGATATATTTCTTTTCATTTTCAAGCAAAATCCAATTAACTAACAAAATTAGTGCCTAATCCTTAAATAGGAAATTATTTATTTTTGGATATTACCTTTGGCACTTATAAACTTCTTCACATATATACTTCAAAGTTTTAATCTTTACATACATTCCTTAATTTGAAATTCATTTTTTTTTCTCTAGAGTTATTATTGATTAGGAGAAATAGTTGAATATATGCACATCAATCGTGATCTCTTTAACTTTTGAAGGAGGCAAAATATAAAAAGAGAAGGGAAAGAGAGTATCTAAAATAGATCGAATTTAGTGTTAAATTAAATTTTGTGTTGATTGATTTTTTTTTTTTTTTTTTTAACAAATGGTGAAGGATTATTATTGAATAATAATTTAATGTAATTGAATTTTAATCATATATTGTTATTAAAACTCATGTGATATAATATTATGAAAAATTTATCATAGTTCAGGTCAGCACAACACAACTTAGATAGATCATAATTCACCTAAAATTATATATAATTTAATCAATTTTTTTTTTTGAAATCGTTGAAAACCCCACCGTCAAACCATCTATTACGGACATAAGCGGAGCATGTAAAACCCCTGACTGTTTCAGATTCTTATAAGAAACACACTCTCTGAATTCGAACCAATGACCTCAAAGTGAGATCATGAACCCTACATCACCGGGCCATGCAACTACATGTAATTAATTCTTAACTTATATGCAACTCCTTTTCACTTTCATTTCATTGTATGCTCATCGACTATTCCGTTGTTTCCTTTTTGCTTTTGTTTCTCATTACTTTAATGGTTTTAAAAATTTGTCAAATTTACAATCCAAAAGAAGTCCATACTCCACCACAATTTGTGATAAAAATGATATGGACGAGAGAGTACAACTAATTTTATTTTGTCTTTTGTTTTTCCCCCCTTAGGATATTATAATTACTAAAATTAAAATAACTTTTAACATTAAAAATAAAACTCTTTTACCTAAACGACAAGTCATATCAAACCAGAGAATTATTAAAGATTTGATTACGGATTTTTTTTATTATCAGAGAATTGTCGTCTTCTTTAAAATATTTAGGAATCTACTAATATTTTAAACTTCAACCTAAGCAAGAAATTTAATAAATCACAATTTAAAAATTAAAAAAGAAAAAAATAATTACTTGTAGTGAAGTCTAAAAGTTTGCTAAGATGAGCAGAAAATCTACTTTCAATAATAAAGCTCAAACTCACACCCTAATTTAGCTTGAGGTTAGTAATTGATTTTTTTTTTATTTTTTTCCTTTTTTTTCACATCTTACAATAATTAAAAATAATCATATAATTTTTATTTTTAAAATTTAACTACGAAAAGAAAAGAAAGGTATTTTACAATACCTTATTTTAATTAAACATTAGAAAGGGTTTCGTTTGGTCATTTAGCAGTCTAGCCCTCGAACTTGCGACCAAGCAAAGATGGTCATAAAGATCACGCCACCAAGTCACAGATAGAGAGGGCTGAGATTAACGATATATAAATTCTATTTAAACCTATGATAAATTTTTTTTTTTGGGAATATTCAGCCCAAATATTCAACAAATGTAACGATCGAAAATTATCCCCAAATAAATATAACACACTTTTTAGCATGAAATAAAAGCATAACATGAAAAGAAACTCTTGTCAAATCATTTTACATGGATTTAAGCCAACAGAAACACACACCAAGAGTACAAACAAAGAAGAAATAACTTGAAATGCTATCTAAAATAGATTTTGATATACATTTACAAATAAATGTTTTAACAAAAGAACTTCCGTGTGATCACATTAGTTGGAGCAGCTAATTAACAATGCAGTGCTACTCGAGAACATGAGGTCAAAACACTTATCGGTAGTTGGTGTTAATTAGATACAAAATAGCAAATTTGATATGAAACGGTTGCAAACTATATGATGTGTAATGACTAATGTGAGCAAATAGAATTAACGACTATGAAAAAACAAGAATGAGACCAGAAGAAAAAAATTCATATGTAAAATGTTTTTACAATTACCTAAGATCAGTTAATCAGATTGTTGATACTTCATATGCAGTTGCTGTAATATTGTGACTCGAACCGTTGACTTGAAATTAAGGAACCCCCATGATGGGGCTAGAATTTTGTAATCCTATTCATGGTCTTCGCAACCTTATTCATTTCCTTGGAATTTAACAGAGCCTCCCGAAGTTCAATCTCAAAGGCAGAAGATGGCGGATCAATGAATCAAGATCCGACCAAACCCTTGTATCGAGCATAGGACATAATAAACACGAAAGTGACGGCACATAATATTCCTGTGACAATGACCACCTGCCATTATGGACAAAAAAGATCATTCAATAATCTGACAGAGAACTTCACTCTAAAATCAGCAGCAAATAAGATTGGCTCGAAAACTTTGCATACCCATTTAAACATGAATCCATGATTATCATTCCAAGTATATGGGATATTCATGCCAAATATTCCAGCTACCAAAGAGTAGATGGATAATGAGACGGTTCCTGAACTTAGAAAGAGTTCTAACTGCAGCGTGAAAGTAAGAGAGGATAAGTAATTAAATTTGATATAAATGTCCCAATGTTCAGTAGTGAGTACATTCTCCCAAAAAAAAAATTAAAAACCAAAACTAAAAAATAAAAAATAATACCACAGACAACTGTAAAGAAAAGAAAAGAAAAGAAACCAGCAGCACTTTGATGTCATATAAAATATGGAGAAGATTAAGGCACCTGAATGAGCTGATTACGATGATTATCCAGCTGCAGAAAAGGATATTTAATGTCAAATCAGACGAGAAAAAACATTCCAACAGACTTTAAAATGTGACAAATAAGTTGTAATCTCTCAATTTCGAAGTTGTCCACCTGAATATTAATGTAATCTTCCGTATCATCAATATACTCTCGCAGCTGCAAAATTCACATTAAGCAATCAGAAGTGCAGAATAAATCAATCACACATACAATTTCTGCTCTGGATATATATGGTTCATTAAGCCTAAGTGAACCAGCGGTAGGCTTGGAGTTCAGATAATATTTGATAATTCCTAAACATTTCGGCTCACTAGTACGTGAGAAATTTTGGAAATGATATTTTATTTATCAGTTGTTCACATAATGGAGAATTTGGAAAAACAGATAAGAATGAAGGTATCAATTCCCGAGTTCATCCGACATTTAGAGCTCTCAAAAGGATTTTGTTCTGTTCTGAATCTGATGTTAAGAAGAAAGAATTAGCAAAGATGAGATGTGATCACCTAGGATACATACCAAATGAAATTCAGAATATAATGACACAAAATGGTAATTTATCATGATTCTACCAGCCCACAGTTATATCACCTGACAAAATTCTCATGAATCTTTTACCACATTTTAATGAGGCAAACACATTAGAAAACTGTGTAGATAATGAAACCTGACAAGTTGAAGATCCATGAAGTATATGCATAACGAGGTAAAATTACAAAGATCCTTCTACCTTAGAGAAAACTTCAAATGGTCCTTATAAATGAGCACCAACATAACATACAGCTAAAATCTTATACACTGAAAATAGAATGAAAAGTTTTAACCACACAAGTACAAATAAAGTAGATCAAAATATGCTTCTCTTCAAAGAAGATAGCATCGCATCATATTAATTCATGCAACTGGATTTTTATGGGATAATTGAAAGGAAATTAAACACAGACATAATAACTGAAAATAGGTTACAGGACTAGCACTAGAAAATTCATTTCAACTGCAATTCAAAATAATTTGAAATTCACAGAAAATACCTCATCATGTCTAGCAAATTAGTAGTAGCATGCATTATTTATCACGTTCCTATATGGCAAGCAGTAAGCATGCACTATGTAAAGAAGATAAATCTACATCTAACATAACACAAGACAGACTAAGCACCAAAATGAATAAATATATAGAAAATAAAAAAGAAAGAAAGAACATACCGTTGTCAATTTATTCAATGTGCTATCAATTTGCATAAAGTAAGCCTGCAAATAGATTGTTCACCAATTTAGAATTCCTGACTTGAGAACATATTTTTGGATCTGATAACATGACCAATGTGAAAGAAATTAATGTTGAAACCTCTAGTAACATTTCAAGCTCCTCAACATCATTTTCATCTCCACGATTTGTAGCTAAACTGGCTCTACTTGCTCTGGATATCTTTGAGCCTATGGTAGGGGAAGCAGGAAACCAATTAGCAGCACCTGAAGCACTAACAGGTGATGCGCCAGCCAACTTTCTTGACAAGTAAAGGTCGGCCATATCATCATCATCATCAAGAAGTTGTTCAAGTTCATCCCTCACCTACAATAAGTGTGGCCACAAGACTACTTAGCTTATTTGCATAAATTTTTTCGGATTAAGATAACATGAGCGTAAAATAAGGATGATTCTACACAAGGCGAAAGAAGTCATGCTGATTATAAATGAGTAATTTCCGCTGCAGGAGATAAAGTAAATTTCTTAGCAATGGACTCTCCAAAAGATGGGAGCAGTGGATCAATACAGCAGCAACAAAGAGAATAAGACATGTTGCCGAACATAACATAATATATAATTTCAGTGTTGAATAAGATAAATTGCCTAACATAACATACTTGGTATATGATTTCTGAGTTGCTTAGAATTTAATAAATTCATCAATAAAAGACACATACTCTGTAGATAATCATGAATAGATAAAAAGAATTTAACATTGCAATTGCAGATTTTTTGGACACCACAAGGCACGTTACATATACCTTTTGAACACGAGCAGTCAACCTAGTCATTGCACTCTTCAATTTGCGAACCCTGTCCAAATTACGGCTACTAATCTGGAATGATGTATTAATTCACATAGAGTTACATGAAGGAAATAAGATAAGATGATATAAAGCAAACAAGGTTGAACAGTTTGACTCAACGATGAAAAACAAAAGAATTATTATTATTTTTTTGTAAATAAACTGTTGTTTAAGCACAGCCTTTTTTTTTTTGTAAATAAGATGAGGAATTACATATATAATTCATCTATATAGAAGCTCTGGAGATGATAAAAATTTCAGTACTTCCAGAAGGTTCTATTTGAGCATCCAAATTAAATAAAGAAGGTGTTGGTCTTCTAGCTGTTTCTCACAAGAGCTCCTATTTCAACATACAGATTTCTTTAACATATCAAGTATCAACTGAAAACAAACAGTGCAAATAAATAAAATAAAACAGAAACATGCCAAAAATCTTTAATCTTAACCCCTGCACAATACCTGTAATTCTATACCAACCCTGGTAAGAAGAAAAAAGTAAAAGTTCACACCTTGGAAGTAAGCTCATCCAGGGCAGGATAAGCAGCAGTTTCTAGTTCTGTTGTACGTGCAGCAAGAAAACTACATATGGCCTCCAAAGCTACCTCCAAGGCACGGAATTCAAATGGAGACTCTGCATTATGATAATCAACATAAAATAATTTAAAACGATAAGAAATTCCAAATGATGTCTATTAATAAGCCAGGGATAGCAAAGACCATCCTTATTGTTCTTGTCCACTAAATCAGTTTTGAAATAATAAAGGATGTGGCATACCATCTTCTTCACCAGCTTCAACATCATTCTGCCCTCCTGCATACTCTTTCCCGTCTCCCTGACTATCGCGAATGGCATTTACAGGAGGCAATCGCCTTTGAAGTTCCTCAACAACAGGGATTACATTTTCATCCAATGGATCTCGAAGAAAAACCTATTATATAACAAAATTAATCATCAGTCTGCCTAAAGTAGCCCATATTCATATCTACATGCTCTTTTTTTCTACAACAGAGCTCCATATAACAACAACCAAACCCTGAACATGTTAAAAAAAAATTAAAAATTATAATAATTACCTCTTCAGAAGTGATAATTGCCTTGATATGCTGCAAATGAATTTTTTAAAAAAAAAACAATCATTTTTTAAGTTGGAAATTTATAACAAAAACGAGAGCTTGAATTAAAAGAAAATTGAATAAACCTCCAAGTTCAAAACAATAGCTTTCTCACGGCCGAGAATAGTGGAGGGATAGGAGAGCAAGGGATCAAGAATGCGGAGATCACGCGCGTGGATTTGAACGCGGTGCATGATAGCGTACTTGTCTACATCCAAAACGGTACTGTTTCCGGTTGCGTCTAGTAGAATCCAGCTCCGAAACGACCGCGTTTTCTTCTTCGTCGCGACAGCCACCGCCTGTGGGTCCGCCGCCGGCACCACGTACCCGTCTCGAGCCATCTCTCTTCTTTACCATCACCTTTCAGAATCACATCCCAGCCAGCGTTAACGCTAGACCTTTTGCAAGACGAATCCTTCATTTTTTAAATTTCTTTTTCCTTTTTAATAAAATATGATTATATCAAAAAAAAAAATTAAAAAATAATTTAAGAGTAAAATTGTTAACCTGCGGACGTTACGTGGTATTTATTTTACTCCTGCTTACGTGATGAAGTATGATTCGATATTATGATAAACGAAACCCGAAATAGATTTGGAGGGTCCGTTCAGGACAAATTTAGTGTTGACCGGATTGTCCAATTGTGGACTGCCATGTGTTAACTCTTCAATGACAACAACGTAATGACAGAAGTCAGTTCTGTCAAGTACACAGCTTCAGGCGGTGCAGGCCAAAAGAATATCTCACAATTGAGCTGTTTAGGTTAGACTAGAGCCCCGAATAAATTGAGTCATTTGTAAATAGTTTGAGCTGGAAATAATAGTATTTGATTTCATTTGATTTGAGAGCTATTCTTTAATAAATCAACAATTCCAATTTGAAAATAATAATTTGATTATTAAATTAGATAAACTCGTAATAGTTTGATTTGACTCTTTTTTTACACGTAAATCTACTCAAATTATATTTGACTCGAATCATATAACACAACTCGACTCAATATTATAGCGTGTGTCACAAATATTAGAATTTTATATGGAATTTATTTAAAATTTCAAGAAGTAAATAAAAAGTGTGAAAATTAAATTTTATAAAGTCGAGCTCGAGCCGAACTTAACCCATTTAATAACTAAATTCAAGTCGAGTTCGATCCTAATATTTTCTGAATGAGTAGAATTCGAATAATACATTTAAATCTTGATACAAACTCAAACTCATATAAGTGCTAAATGAGTTGAGCTCGAACAAATATTATTCGACTCGATTACATCCCAATATTATTCATATAAATTTAAAGTTGCTTTATAAGAGAAGTGTAGCGACTTGGCCCACTAATGTGATATATAGTCCTTGAAAAATGATAAACTTATACAAAAAAATTGTACAAAAACATTAAAGCAAAAAAAAATGTCATTTTTCGTATGAATATTGTTGACGGCTGATTTTCGTCTCAGGGACAATAATGAAATATTGTTCCTAGGATAACCTTCTTTCAACAGTGAATTTATTTGGTTATGGGAAACCAAAAGCAAACTTAGTGGAAGGCGGAAAAACACGCAGATTGACAAAGGAGTTTTAACGTGGTTCAGCGGGACGAATCCAACCTACGTCCATGGGCACAAAACGATGGGTGTTTTATTACTGAAATGTGCTCGACCGACCTGTTTTGTGATCATTCAGTGTGAAAACTGAGCTGTTTATGTGACTGTAGTGTTTACAAATTACTTTCCTCAAAAAATAAAGAAGAAAAAATTGTCCATAAAACACGAGACTATCCCCATTATATAATAAGAGATGAGGCGGTTACCCCCACTTGCAATAAAACCCATGTGCTGCCTGACCGATTTAATGGGTTCTCTGCCCTAGGCCTGCCTTTACCGAAAGTAAGCCTGCAACCTGTCGGTTATGTCACATCAACTATGCATTTTCTCATGCCACACGCAACAATAATAGTGACAGCCTGTACGGTGCTTTCGGGAGATGACACGTGTAAAGGAAAATCGAAGATCCCTGGGCTTCTGTCGGTTGCCAAGTGGTCGGCCAAATAATTTTCCAAACTCATCGAGCCATTTCCGTTCTGTCCTGAAATGTCTGAGTTCTTCGACCTGCTCAAGGGGGGAGCATATTAGGCCCGAACCGAGCTGATGACCTAATATGGTCGGCTGAAAGCCTGATGTGGTCGGCTTTATGGAAACTGCACCAAATCGTATACTTGGGTCGGCCAAGTCTGGAAGTTTATGTCCGGACTTTCTGTCGGGCTGGGGAGTGATTAATACTTTCTGAACATCCGTCCCTTTCGAAAAAGGGAAAAATCCATCTCTGCCACTTGGTCGCACTGTTCAATATGTTTGTCAAAATACGCCATCATCATCCATCCCATAGTTCTCGGTATTAACGAGTTAGTGAGTTGATGCCGGGAACTATGAAAAAGATGGTGTGCTGATCGTTCGGTCGGTGGTTGCTCCAGGAACCACAGAGAAGACTGACTCTGCTACCAATCAGGTCTTCCCTTGACATCTTCATGTGCCCGATCACTGAGGATTATGATGCCTATCCAAATGATTCTCTGACTTGAAGCGAATTCCCTATTTACCCTTATGGTGGCTGTCCCAACAGAAACTGAATTTCCTCTTGCCGTCCAAACTGAAACTGACATCCCTTCGGCCGAGCCTATATCAGAGATCCTGCCTTCCGGACCAGATCAAGATAAACCTGCTGCCCAATTCCCTCTTCTGATGCTTGTCTCTGAATGCCTCATTTCATGTCTTCCATACTTAGCATGATTCCAAAATTTAATTGCTAATTCGTTCTTCCAAATCTGAATGTGAAGACTCTGATCCCGACCAATTCGAACCCGATCATGAGGGGAAAGCTCTGTCCCTGAGCCGATGATAATGCACTCGGTGGGACGTAACTCGACCCCGAGCCAACAGAATACTAGGCTCCGAGGGAATGTTACCTCTCCGAACCAATAGAGAGTCGGCCATGAGGGAGATGCTCTGACCCCATATCGATGAAAAGCCTCTTGGTGGGACGTAACCCGACCTCGAGGTAGCAACACTCTTGGCTCTAGGGGAATGTCACCTCCCCAGACCAACAAAGATCCGGCCATGGGGGAATGCTCCATCCCCATGCCGATTATGATTCATTCGGTGGGACGTAACCCGACCCCGAGCTGAGAAGAAAACTTAACTCTGGGGGAATGTTTCATCCCCAGACCAAAGCGGCTGACTCAGTGGGACGTAACCCGACCCCGAGCCGTACACACCGTGAAGCCTCAGCGGAACGAATCCAGCCCCGAGCCGATGGCACACAAAGGCCTCGGCGGAACGAATCCAGCACCGAGCCGTACACACCATGAAGTCTCGACGGAACAAATCCAGCCCCGAGCCGATGGCACACAAAAGCCTCGGTGGAACTAATCCAACCCCGAGCCGTACACACCATGAAGCCTCAGCGGAACGAATCCAGCCCCGAGCCGATGGCACATAAAGGTCTTGGCGGAACGAATCCAGCCCCGAGCCGTACACACCATGAAGCCTCGGCGGAAAAAATCCAGCGCCGAGCCGATGGCACACAAAGGCCTCGGCGGAACGAATCCAGCCCCAAGCCGTACACACCATGAAGCCTCGACGGAACAAATCCAGCCCCGAACCGATGGCACACAAAGGCCTTAGAGGAACAAATCCAGCCCCGAGCCGTACACACCATGAAGCCTCCGCGGAACAAATCCAGCCCCGAGCCGTACACACCATGAAGCCTCTGCGGAACAAATCCAGCCCCGAGCCGATGGCACACAAAGGCCTCGGCGGAACGAATCCAGCCCCGAGCCGTACACACCATGAAGCCTCGGCCGAACAAATCCAGCCCTGAGTCGATGACACACAAATGCCTCGACGGAACGAATCCAGCCCCGAGCCGTACACACCATGAAGCCTCGACGGAACGAATCCAGCCCCGAGCCGTACACACCATGAAGCCTCGGCGGAACAAATCCAGCCCCGAGTCGATGGCATACAAAGGCCTCGGTGGAACGAATCCAGCCCCGAGCCTACTAAACCATGAAGCCTCGGCGGAATAAATCCAACCCCGAGCCGATGGCATACAGTATCCCTAAAAAATGCAAGTCATGAGGTAGTTACGCTCCAGCCTCGGGATTCTGATACTGCCACGAGGGGTTCGCGTGCTCTCTCATGCACTTTATCCCTTGAAACGATCTAAATCCACTTAAAATGAAAGGAGCTAGGTCGACGTACCTCCACCAGGGGGTTTGATAATGACACCGGTGTTTGGTGTGCCACGGGTTTGGTGCCCTTCCCGGTCTCAATTCATCCATTCGCATCGAGCACGTCCCAAAAAATAATGAAAATAACTTTCGCGTTTAATTAACAAACAAGCAAGATAGACAAGTTTCTTAAAAAAAAAAGAGTTTTATTCATATTTAAAGGACCTACTGCCATTCTTACAACTACTTGTGAGACATTTTAAGAGAGGGTTTTACAATGTTTTCTTCTGTTCCTTGCTTTGCAGTCCGACCATATCTTCCAAGCCGAGCTCCGGATACTCCCGATGCTTATGCCGTACTTGTAAACTTTACCAGCACCGGCAATTTTTTTTCGCATCAGGGCCTATGCAGATCCGTCTGGTCCGCTCTTACTTCCCGAGCGTGCTGACAAGGTCCCCCTGCGCCGAGCCCTCCATAGGCATCATTTGAAAATGAATTTTCCCAGGATTTTGCGTATTCCGAGAAAATTTAGGAGCCTAGTCGAGGTCTTTAGTCTTTGCTTCTTGTGGTTTTCCCGAGTACTTTTTACCTCATTTCTTTTTGTCCGGGAAAAACCACCGCACTGATTAAGGACTGGCCTGATGGGCGTCCTTCTTCGCCCTTGGCTGACCAGCTACCTGACCGATCATTCAGTACAAGTAACCTGCAAAACCGAGGATCGGCAGCCTGGCAGGCGCAGTACCTTCCCACAGAGGAACTTGGTCAGCCGCTGCCAACAGACGTAACCCATCCACCACATTTTATTTCATTTCACAACTCAACTCGGGTGGATGGCCGTTGGCTAACCTCTTTACATTCCATTTCACAACTCATCAAGAAAAGGCTTCTGTTGCCGACAACCCCTTCTCCATACGAACCCTTTCTTCCTCTTATTCCGATATGCTTCTTCACATTCCTTCCTCCTTCCATCCATTCTGCTGTTGAACTACTCACCAACCTACAGTCTCTACCTTCTACCATCGTCTTACCACGAAAATCGCTTTTCATTCTTTCCCTACAGACAGCGCCAACTGTTGACGGCTGATTTTCATCTCAGGGACAATAATGGAATATTGTTCCCGTGATAACCTTCCTTCAACAATGAATTTTTTTGATTATGGGAAACCAAAAGCAAATTTAGTGGAAGGCGGAAAAACACACAGATTGACAAAGGAGTTTTGACGTGGTTCGGCAGGATGAATCCAACCTACGTCCACGGGCACAAAATGGATGAGTGTTTTATTACTGAAATGTGCTCGGACGACCTATTTTGTGATCAGTCGGTGTGAAAACTGAGCTGTTTATGTGACTGTAGTGTTTACAAATACTTTCATAAAAAAATAAATAAGAAAAAATTGTCCCTAAAACACGAGACTATCCCCCCTTATATACTAAGAGATGAGGCGATTACCCCCACTTGCAATAAAACCCATGTGCTGCCTGACCGATTTAATGGGTTCTCTGTCCTAGGCATGCCTTTACCGAAAGTAAGCCTGCAACATGTCGATTCTGTCACATCAACTCTGCCTCTTCTCCTGCCACACGCAACAATAATAGTGACAGCCTGTACGATGCTTCCGGGAGATGACACGTGTATAGGAAAATTGAAGATCCCTGGACTTCTGTCGGTTGCCAAGTGGTCAGCCAAATAATTTTCCAAACTCATTGAGTCATTTCCGTTCTGTCCTGAAATGTCCGAGTTCTTCGACCTGCTCAAGGGGGAGCAGATTAGGCCCGAACCGAGCTGATGACCTAATGTGGTCGGCTGAAAGCCTGATGTGGTCGGCTTCATGGAAACTGCACCAAATCGTATACTTTGGTCGGCCAAGTCTGGAAGTTTATGTCCAGACTTTCTGCCGGGCCGGGGAGTGACTAATACTTTCTGAACACCCGTCCCTTTTCAAAAAAGGGAAAAATCCATCTCTGCCCATTGGTCGCACTGTTCAATGTGTTTGTCAAAATACACCATCATCAAATATCGTTACTCATTGTTCTTTTTTAGCAATCAAAAGTGATTTAGACAAACAATGCCACGGCCTAATGACTTTTATGATATTTGTAGGAAAATTTTCTAAATATGGTGTATAAATGTGTGTGTGTGTGTGTGTGTGTGTCTATATATATATATATATATATATTATGATATAATCCTTAAGTTAAAAGATTAAATCCTTAAGTTTAAAGGAAATGATATGTTCTTTAAGGATAAAGAACATAACCCTTGGAGTGAAAGGATCCCATGGATGATTATAATCTTTGAGGAATTGTCTTTATAGACATAAGGGTACTTTTTTAAAGGTAATCCTCCATGTCTATAAATAAGGCATTGAATTCTCATTTTATTTTCACTGAATTTTCTTGATAAATTCTCATACAAGTCTTAGGCATATTAGGAAGTCCAAAATTTTCATAACCAATAGAGTTTCCACCATTTTTATCCTTATTCAAGTTCTTGGAGAAAGGAGTGCCCATTTTACAAGAAGCAATCAAGTAATCTTGGGAGAACGTTAGCCAAAAGAAATTCGCAGAGCACCAAGGCAGTACTAATAAGTTCTTAAGGACAGAGGCAATTCGACTTGGTTCTAGTTTTTCAATCTTCTTTAACCATTTTTAGGTTTTTCTAAGTCTTCATGTTTATGTTTTTATTGATTGTATGTTAGTGAAAATTTAATCTGAATGATGCATGTCTAAATTGATTAATAACACATTTACAACAACAATCTTAAGAACTTATTAATTTTCTATGTGTTGTTAACTCTGAATTTTGCATGTTTTAATGGTTTTCTTCTTGAAAAATATGTTATGTGCATGAAAATTACGTAGGGGCATTCGAAACGTCCGACAAACTCATAGAGAAAAACCTTTAATTCGCAGTTTCGTTCGAACGCGTCTTTAAATAAAACTCGAACGTCAGTCCACTGGAAAGGTTCGTTCGAACGCGTATTCAAACGCTACTCGAACGCAAGTCCTTTGGGAAAGTTCACTCCAGCGCGGCTTCAAACGCTACACGAACGTGAACTCCCTGGAAAGTTTCGTTTGAACGGCGGAACGAACATGACAAAAACACAAATAAATCCTTGATAATAAATCAATCTATTAATTTCATACAATTTATATTATCTTGATAATTATCATATGATATACATGTTATAGCTATGGAATTTGATATTATAGAATATATATAGTAATATTAACTTAGTAAAATAATATATTGAATTTTGTAAACTTGGTAGTATATGTTTAAGTTAATGTTAGGGTATTCAATTATCACAAGCATACACATGTTAGCGACATATTCTCAAGATGAATTTTGATGATGTAACACTAGAAGTATTCGACGCGCATTGGCGGACATTAAAAAAAGATATGAAGCACATTGGTGGTGAAGAGCAATGGATATGAAGACTCGAGCGACAAACAAATAATATCTTGTGTAGTCTTAGTTTAGAGTTTTCTTTATAAGTGAGTTGTTAAATTAAGTCTTTAAGTTCATAGGACATATACAAATTCATATAGATGCATTAAGGTCATGTGTAAAATATTTTTAACTTTTAAATATTGACATTTTGGCATTGAGACCGGCATACCGGTCACCACACCAGCATATCGGTTCCTCTGCTTTGTTTTGAGCAGTTTTGCATCGCTTCTGGAACCGCGCTACTCCATATCGGTCCCTCTGGAGTTTTCACAGCTACTGGAACTAGGGATGGCAACAAGACCCGGACCCGGCCCGGGTCCGCATGTACCCGAACGGAATTAAAAAATCCGGACCCGGGACTTTAAAACGAAGACCCGGGTGGTCCGGAAAAATTAAAAAAAATAAAAAAATAAAATAGATTTTAATAAAAAAAATATAAAATATTATGCATATATATATATAAATAATAGAATTTAATAAAAAAAATTAAAAGAATTGAAATAAAACTAATAAAATTGACAAAATACAAAAAATATATAAAAAAATACAATTAAATTTTTTTTTTTAAAAAAAAAATCCGGGTAATCGGGTCTGGACCGAGTAGACTCGGGTCCGGACCCGGGAATATTTACCCGGGTTCGGAACCAGACCCGGGAATATTTACCCGGGTTCGGAACCGGACCCGGGGTTGTGAAACCTCTTCCGGATCCGGACCCGGGTCTGGATTTTTCCATCCCTAACTAGAACCGACATAGATCATATCGGTATTCATACCGGTCAACCTTCATTTCTTACATGCTCTCGGAAATCGGCACGGACCATACCGATCCCAATATCGGTAAGTACACCGGCATACCGACCACCATACCGGTTAGTAATCTGGTATCACGCTCGAATCTTCAAACAGTAATGTAAACCGACATACTGGTCTCAAACAGAGCTGTTGGGGTAATTTACACATTTACTATATATTGAGCCCCAAATTCATTTTTGCAAAGTCCTTACACCTTCAAACATTTTCTACCAAGGCAAAAATAGAGAGTTTACTAAACCTTCTGTTGGACAATTATGACCCATAGCATCACTATTTGTACAGAACGTGGTGTTGTTGTACAAATTAACTATGTGACAAAGGAAATTGCTCTTTTATCATTTGTAATTGGATTACCGGGATATATAAATGATAAAAGTCCATATGATTAGTACCAGATTAATAAGATATGAGACAATGTTAATCCACTAAGGTTTAATCATTAAATATCCATAGTCGTAGTATTATCGAGACTGGACATCGATAATGCGGAATAGACTAGTATTGAACTTGTGCGCGTTGTGGGAGCATAACAACATAGTTCTCATATATTTAAGTATTGGATACTTATGCAAGTGTGATAGGAGGTTGTGTTTACCGATGGTACGAGAACAGCTTTGCTCTAGATAGACCCCTCAGAATCCCATTGGTAGTATGACTATGTGTCCATGGGAATCCGAATCAGGGTAGGTGTATTTGGTCTTAACCTGAGACTTGCATCGCTAATACTTGCGACAATCAGTATACTTTGGTTTTGGTCATTCGGGGTTTTAACAGGTTATGTGTACGCCTTTTCTGGGTATATTGAGAATCGTAGTGTATTGGGTGTGATGTCAAGATGTAAGTATCACTCCAGTCATATGGAGATGATGATCACGCAGGATACAGAACTAGTACTTTTTAGTACTGCAGTCATCGGGATAATATGACTAGGTCATGATTATCCGATTATAGAGACTAGTTACCAGAGATCCGATATATGCTTCATACGGGGCAGACACAATTCCAGCCCCAGGCCTAGCATGTGACATTCAATACTGGATCGTAATATGCAATACTACGTATACTACGCCTGACACATATTACATATTCCTTAAAATAATATTTCTGGAGAATTGGGTAGGCACGGTGCTTTGCTAGAAGCCAACCATGTCTTGTAAATCGGTAAGAACATGGTACTAGGTACGCACGTATTCGGATACTCCGATGACCGAATTTACTGCCAACATATCCAGAGATCTCATGGGTCGCTTCCCGAAAATCCACCGATGACGTATGACTCGCACAGAATTAATCTGGGATTAATTGGAAGAGAGAGAAAATTTAATCTAGGATTAATTACGGAGAATTTTATCTGGGATAAAATTCAATTAATAAAGAGAGAACGATTAATTTGGAATTAATCGATAAAATAATATATTCGATATATTAAATGAAATTAGATTTCATAACGGAATTAAAATTAGATTTTAATTCGGGCAAACGAATTAATTTAGAATTAATTCGCGAGTGATGTGAATAGTAATTTTGCTAGGCATAATTATTTAATTAATTTGATTTAATTACGTCGCAACGGAAAATTCGTTAATTCGGAATTAACGAACCCGAGCCCGGAATGTGTTTGCAGGCCACTCGGATTTTGAATTAAGTGGGGCCCACAAGTCACATCACCTAGTCACTTTAATCAACTTTTAGTTGATGGGATTTGGTGGGTGGTTGATAACTTGTAAAACACACAATTTGAAAGGTGAATGACTAATACCAAATATTTGGTATATCTTATTTTTTGATTTTTGAAATCAAAGACAAGTCAACATTTTTCATTCTCCTTTATCTCTCCAAAAACACCACTCTCTCTCTCTCTAAAACTCTCATTGGCCGAGAGTTACAAGGGGAATTTGGAAGCCATTTGTTGCATTTTTTTTCCAAGTGCTATCACACAAAGAAGTCATACAAATGTGTTAGGGACACTAATCCATGAGTTTGGAATTCAAGGACATGCTTGGAAGCTCAACACACATCAAAGGAGAAGCTTGGAGCAACTTCTCAAAGGCAAAAGTTTTGAACTCTCCGCCAACATCCAAGCCGATCAAAGTGAGTATTTCCGCTACTTTACTTTGCGTATTCACACATTTCAAATGCTTAATTGATCTTAGTTTGACCTTAAAAACCCAACAATGGTATCAGAGCCTAAATTAAACATGAAATGAAATTTGGGTTCTTAACCTTGAATTTGGGTATTTTTAATTTGAGCATGATTTGATCAAATTTTTTGTTTGAGTATGCTTAGTTAATGTTAACTTAGAGTTATACATGATCAATTTGATAAAAAAAATTAATTGGATTAATTTTCCCCAATTCATTAGGCTTGGCCGAATAGACTTGGAACCCTAAGCTCTTGGTGATTTTTGATTTTAAGCCATTGGATGTGTTTAGAATGCTTGGATATATAATTAGATTGAAATCAAAATCAGATATAAAAATCCTTTGATTGCCGAGAGCTTAATGAGCATGTTGGATTGATTTTGTTTCAATTTTTGTTGGACATAAATTGATTAGTTAAAGCATGATTAATTAGTGTAATTGGTGTTTTGGAAATATTAATTTAACTAATTAATTATGGCTATTACACATTAATTAATTAAATTGTGAAATTTGGAATATTAGAATTTAATTAATTGGGCTTAATTTGGAATTGGGCTAATATTGTTGTATTTGGGCTTAATGGGCTTGGTTGGGCCAAGTTTGGTTTAGGATAATTGGTTGGATCCAGTTGGGCCTAAAACAATTTCCATAAAGTCCAAATATGATAATTGGGCCTTTAAAATTTTAATTGGGCCTAAATTGATTTTTGGAATATGGTGATTCCTTATTGGGCTTTGGTTGCCAAAGCCCATGCCTTATAAATTAATTGAAAGCCCATTGGACTTTAATTAAATTGACATTGGATGTTAATTGGGCTTTGAGACCCGTAATGATTAGATTTACAATCTAAGTCGCAAAGGCTGACCGGCGTAAACACACACTTATAACGCAAGCGCACGTATCGTTCAAGTAGTATAAAAATATCGATCCCACGATGACTTAATTTCTACTGTTGTTATTAATTATTGATACTATTTATTTACAAATATCTAATTGAGGGTGAAGAGAATGATTGTTTGATTGGTTGAAAGTGGTTTTACAAAATAAATAAATAAATAAAAAGACAAAAGAAAATACTAAGGAAAATAACAAAAGACACAAAGATCTAGGGTTGTGAATCCTTCTAATATCTTTTAAAAGATGAAGTGATTATTTTATGTTTGTGTAATAAATCAGTTTACTAACCTGGAACACTAAATTATGCAAAAGCCTCTGTCGATGGTCAGACGCAAATACCCAGTTTAACCTAATTGAACCATATGTCTATGTCAACCAAATTATCTGGATTCATTAAGTTTAAGTTCCAATTATGGCTACCCCCGCCCGACAGGTATATTCCTATCCTGTAAGGAAATCTATTAAAGGGTTATCTATCCTCAAGGAAGATCGTGGGCTATTAAGTCTAAGGCTGAAACCTAAAATCCCAATGTCTAGTTCATTTTAGATTTACCACATCAATCTTATTGGTGATCAACAACAAGAAGCATTAAGCTTAAGACTTAATAAGTAAACCTTTAAATTACCCAAACTATAAAATAACCCTTATAAACCGGTGATATTAGAATTCATCACAACCCCAGATAACTAACATAACTAGGGCTAGTAGCAACTTAAAAGTAAAAGACATAAAGTAAAAATACTGAAAAGTAAAAGACATAAAGTAAAAACTGAAAAGTAAAATAAAATAAAATGCTAAGGTAAAATGAATTACTTTTACTACTACTAATTTAGATATCTCCCATAAAATAATATATAAACTTGTAATTCTTTTCCAACCAGCCATGTAGGCGGTAACCTGATTAAGTCAAATTAAGTCCAACCAGCCATAAAGGCGGAATCAAAATTAAATTACCAACCGACCAATCTGGCGGTATCCTTGATTAGTCAGGTTTAAACCAGATTAAAATGAATTACCAACCGACCAATCTGGCGGTATCCTTTTTAAGTCAATATTTTAAATAGTGAATATATTATTTTTAAGGGAGATTAATCTAAATAACAGAAAAAGAATTACCTTTCACCCTAGCTGGGGAAGTTACCTCCTCATGGTAAATAGTAAAAACTGTAAAAAGTAAAAAAGTAAATTACTATATTAACAAAACGTAATTAAAATTATTTACAAAACTAAAAACTAAAAAAAAAACTAAAAACTAAAAGAAACTAGAGAGAGAAACTCTCTCTTTACAGAGAATAGAAGAGAGAGAGTGGTACATTCAATTCTAAAATCTCGAGCTCAATTTATAGGCCTCGGTAGGCTTCCAGCGTCACGACGCCAGGGCCCTCAGCGTCGCTACGCCAGCTTTTGTCGACGTGGCACGCTCTGGTTCGCCGGTTTGAAGATTCTGGATAAGCTGATAAGGTGACACGTGGCAGAGTGGTTGGGCTTCAATTATTGTGACACGTGGCGGCTTCTGATTGGTCGTTGAGATTCTTATCCGCCACGTGTCAGATAAGGATTAGATACTCAATGATTGATGCTGACGTGGGACGATGACGTGGGAAAGAGACTGTCGGCACCGTAGGATTGCGACACGTGGCACTTCCTGATTGGCTGATGATGATGTGGCACGACACGTGGCAATGTTGACTTGCTGACGTGGCTGATGACATGGAGACACGTAGGATGCCACGTGGCACACATGGCGATGATGACTGTCGGCACCGTAAGATGCTGACACGTGGCACAGCGCATGTTAGCAGATCGGCTGTGATGGTGACACATGGCACGTCGTATTTTAGCAAAGTCAAACTTTTATCAGATTCTGATTTGTGGACCCGGCGCACGTTAGCACTGTTCGGCGCATGTTAGGCGTCGCGACGCTGAAGGTCTTGGCGTCGCGACGCGTTAATTTACTAAAATGCCATTTTTGTCCAATTTTCACTGTTTTGGCCCAAATCACCTCCAGAATGTCCTGAAACTTTATTTATCTACAAAATAACACAAAACACATCAAAACATTCACAAAAATCAAGAAACTATACAAAATATTAGGTTAAATGAGTGGGAAATAGTGATAGATTTACCACTCATCACACCCCCAAACCTAACATTTTGCTAGTCCTCGAGCAAAACACAAAATAAAATAACATAAATAAATTAACTAAGCCACTTTCGTATGGATCACGGTTGCATTTAGCGTATGCAACAAGCCTTTAAACCCCTAGGTGTCCCTAGTGGACGAGTTGTAGTCTCGTGAGGGTTTACAGCAATGATACCCACAAACATTTTACAAAAGTAAACATGTAATAAAACTAATGCACACAAAAGCAAAAGACAAGCGAAAAGAGAATAAAGAAGTTAGTGACTAATCAGGTGAAACTTCTACTCCAAGTTACTAATTGTTTTGTTTCATTCTAAATTACCGAATAAGTAAATTCTCCGATTATATTACCATTCTCCATATTTACAGCCAACATAATATTAAACAACTCATTTTTGCCCACAACAGTCATAATGCAGTTGATAAGAGAGTAATATTTTTGTCCTAAAGTTCGATCAGATTTCACACCTTTTTGGAGCAATGGAA
Source organism: Zanthoxylum bungeanum (assembly GCA_019454045.1). Lineage (NCBI taxonomy): Eukaryota > Viridiplantae > Streptophyta > Magnoliopsida > Sapindales > Rutaceae > Zanthoxylum > Zanthoxylum bungeanum. The sequence goes on along the minus strand of SKCR01029352.1, from coordinate 88,066 downwards.
TAATTTTTCTCATTTTCTGATTTTTTCCTTGATTTTTTCTCTATTTTTTATTTATATACAATACCTTCCGTCTATGTAGCGAGTGTTGGGTCGGTGACTCCCAAACCAGTTGGCTTTAGGGCACCAGGTGTTAAGACACCCCTACGGACTTAATTACTCAGACTTCAGATATATATATTTTTGCAGCATCTTTGATCCATGTAACGAGCTTTGGGCCAGTGACTCCCAAACCAGTTGGCTTTAGGGCACTAGGTGTTAAAACACCCTTACAGACTTAATAACTCGAATCTCAGACGTTTTTTTTTTTTTTTTTTACTCATTGCTTGTTTTTGAGATGTTTCCTCTAATTAAACTAGAGTACTGAATATTACAAACTTTTCAATTATAGCTCATGTCCGTATGTTATTATATATGTTGATAATATCTGTCAACTGAGCATATGAAGATCCATTTTAGTCCGTTTTAAGGAGAATTCACAAATTAAATAATTCAAAATGAAATAAACAAAAAAAACTTGTTTCGAAATAGGTTTTAGATACGTATCAGGAGTGGAAACTCCTTACTCAGCTATCTCTTACCAATTTCACCTTTTTAGTCAAAAAAAAAAAACACAAAAAACACAAAGTATTTTTGTAATTTTTGAAAAAATTTCAATTTTTTTTGTATTTTTCGAAAAAATTTGGACTAAAAATAAAAACAACACACAAACTAAAAACAAGGTACTGATCAACTAATTCCCTCCCCCAAACCTAAATGAGACATTTTCCCCAATGTCTTAAACAGTAAAAGGAGAGTTAAGAATGTCGTACCTGGTTAGCTGAAAATCTACAGGAAATTAAAGGTTAAGATCCAGATTAATCCGACGCCTCTTACCACGATCGTCCTCGGACCAATTTATCTTTGAAAGGATAGGGTCAACTTGTGGTTCATAGGCTATGAGTTGGTCTATTAGATCCGGAGCAGTTCTGGCAGTGAAGATGAGTTCTTTCATAGGTTTTGACACGAACCCATTTCTCAGCAGCATCAAGAAACACACAAAGAAAATCATAAAATCCATCAACATTAAACAGTCCAAGCGGTTTCTGGTGTATGTTCAGGTTCGCCCAAGATAGAACTATAAAAATTTCCTCCAATGTACCCAAGCCACCTGCAAAGCGATAAAAGCATCAGCACAGTTAATCATTTCTACCAGTCGTTCAAACATACCTGGCACGATCGGTTCCTCTCCGTTTGATGATCCAATAAGATTTGCCTCTGCCAAGGGTTTTGGGATGATTCCCAAAACATGACTGCCTCCTTCCTGCACGGCTTTTGAAACGATTCCCATAAGTCCAAGATTGCCTCCGCCATATATTAAGTGCATATTCCTTGCAGCTAAGACTCGACCCAATTCCTGTGCCGCTTCTACGTATTGTGGCTTAGTACCAACACTAGTACCGCAAAACACACAGATGTTTTCAACTCGTCTTCTTGAAGTGGCTTCCATTTTTTATGTATTTCTTTCTCAACTCTGGATGCCTTCAAAAGAGCAATGACGGGCTGAATTTATAGTACCTGAAAAAGGGTGAGTAATAATAGCACTAATATCTTCCAGAGGACGATTGTTAGCTAACCAACAAAAGAAATCGTGAAAGGTCAAAAAGTCTGGATCCTGTCTATGAAAATAAAGATAATTACAATAGAAAAGCGAATCAAAGCAATAATTAAGACAACCGAATTGTGTACGCAATACGCCACTCGCTTAGTATAAATCATTAGAATGTGTCTCAAGATTTCATTCCTTACTTAGCCATCGCTAATGAATTGTTTCTCATTTTTGATTGCCAAACACAATTCCTTCTGTTTTAAAATGCTTCGTTTGTGCCTTTCCCTACAAAAATAACACACAAAATTAAAAAGTTCACACAAAATATGAAAACAAATTATAACAAATTGCATGGGTTGCCTCCCTGCTAGCGCTAAATTTTACGTCTTCAGCCAGACGTGACTGAAATTCATCTGTTAAGGAGGTTTCAATGTCGTTTTGGATGTCCGATTAAAGACAATCCGTGAGCGTTGCTGTTGAAGGGCCTCTTCCAACGATAAAGTGGCAAAAAGAGTTTTGTCTCATTCAGTGCTCGTGCCACCTTTTTGCTCCTTGTTGTTCCAGTGATTCCTGTAAAGAAAGAAAGAAAATCAGGAGGTCTCATATGGTGCTTGACTTGGAATGAAAGTTCCATTCTGTCAAGCTTCTGGGTGATATCTTTGATTTGTACTCCCCAAAACAGTGATGTTTCTCCTGAATGCTCTGGATTTTCAATTTGGTCTGATAGTTGCTCCTCCATTTGCTATGCTTCTTGTTCCACATTTTCTTCACAGATGAATTTTAAAATTTTTGTATTCAGCTCTTCATCTGTCATCTGTGAAATACATGCTTCAAAATTGTCAACCTGAGGATGCAAAGATGTTTCTGATATTAGGTTTTCATCCTCTGATACGACTGGAATGGATGGTTCAGATAGATCTTCTTCAAACATCAAGGTAAAGCGTGCTCCAAGATCTTCATTTTGAGGATTGAAAGTAAGGGTGGCAAAAAAGCCCACGGCCCGGTAAGCCCGGGCCGCCCCGGCGGGCTTTGGCCCGGGCCACGGGCTTAAAAGCCCGGGCCAGGCCTTAAAATGAAAGCCCGGCTCGGGCCCGGGCCCGGGCCGGGCTTTCCTATTTTGGCCCGGGCCCGGCCCGGCCCGGGCAAAATTAAAAAAAAAAAATAAAAAAACATAAATATATATTTTTTAATATGCTTGTATCATTTTTATTTATTTTTAGTATTTAAATTGTTAATTTATCAATAAAATTTGTGATTTATTTATAAATTGTCTTTATATATAGTGTAAATATATTTTATATTTATATTTTTTTTAATTTTTTTTTAAAATTCGGGCCTAAAAAAAGCCCTGGCCCAAGCCCGGCCCGTAAGGCACCCGGGCCGGGCTTTTCACGGGCCCGGGCTTTTTTTTGGTTGGCCGGGCTAGGGCCGGGCTTGTAAAAGCCCGGCCCATTGCCACCCCTAATTGAAAGTTTGATCCTCCGTTGATGGTGCAGTTGGTACAAATAGATCAGCTTCATCCTCGTCAGAATCTGAATAATAAAAGTCAAATTGAGACTCTGCCGGTTCGGGCTCCTGAACTGATACCACTGGTTGTTGATACTGCTCAGCTCCTCCTCTGTTAAAGTGTCATTGTGAAATGATTGGTACTCGAAGGCTTCATCAGTGTCATCTGAAACTGGTTCTTGAGGTATGTAGTTCTGGTTTTCTGTGAATTGTCTCATTTGATCTGTTATCCTCTGAATGGATTCTGATTGTCTCTGAATACTTTCGAGTTGATTCTGGAATGTTTCAAGCATTGTATCCATCTTTTCTCTCGTTTCTTGAACACATCTTTGAGCATGTCAATCATTTGATTTTTTTCTGATTGTTCTGATTGTCGATGAAGATTATTGTAGGTGGGTGGTGGATAAGGTGGAAAATGTGATGGTTTTTTGTACCATGAAGGATTTTGATAGCTCTGCCACCCTGGATGGTAGTTGTATTCACAATAATCTCTAGGGTGGTTACCATTACATATGTCACATCTCCCCATTGCGTTCTGTTGAGCAAATGTGGTATTGCTTGGTTCTGGCATCCAGTGATAGTTGTTGGGCTGGACAACAGGCTTCAGAAAACTAGACTGTTGTTCCCAGATGTGGGTGTATCTTCTTGTAAGGTTCGTAATCTCTCAATCTCCCAGTAGTGTTCCATTTTTCAATCACCTGAAAACAAAAGAAAAAGATAAAAATTACAGATAAAAGAAAATTAGATACAAGTAAATTAGATAGCTTCAAAATTAACAACTCAAGAAATATAAGTCCCCGGCAACGGCGCCAAAAACTTGACCGGCGTAAACACACACGTATAACGCAAGCGCACATATCGTTCAAGTAGTATAAAAATATCGATCCCACGAGGACTTAATTTCTACTGTTGTTATTAATTATTGATACTATTTATTTACAAATATCTAATTGAGGTTGAAGAGAATGATTGTTTGATTGGTTGAAAGTGGTTTTACAAATAAATAAATAAATAAAAAGACAAAAGAAAATACTAAGGAAAATAACAAAAGACACAAAGATCTAGGGTTGTGAATCCTTCTAATATCTTTTAAAAGATGAAGTGATTATTTTATGTTTGTGTAATAAATCAGTTTACTAACCTGGAACACTAAATTATGCAAAAGCCTATGTCGATGGTCAGACGCAAATACCCAGTTTAACCTAATTGAACCATATGTCTATGTCAACCAAATTATCTGGATTCATTAAGTTTAAGTTCCAATTATGGCTACCCCCGCCCGACAGGTATATTCCTATCCTGTAAGGAAATCTATTAAAGGGTTATCTATCCTCAAGGAAGATCGTGGGCTATTAAGTCTAAGGCTGAAACCTAAAATCCCTATGTCTAGTTCATTTTAGATTTACCACATCAATCTTATTGGTGATCAAACAACAAGAAGCATTAAGCTTAAGACTTAATAAGTAAACCTTTAAATTACTCAAACTATAAAATAACCCTTATAAACCGGTGATATTAGAATTCATCACAACCCCAGATAACTAACACATAACTAGGGCTAGTAACAACTTAAAAGTAAAAGACATAAAGTAAAAATACTGAAAAGTAAAAGACATAAAGTAAAAACTGAAAAGTAAAATAAAATAAAATGCTAAGGTAAAATGAATTACTTTTACTACTACTAATTTAGATATCTCCCATAAAATAATATATAAACTTGTGATTCTTTTTCCAACCAGCCATATAGGCGGTAACCTGATTAAGTCAAATTAAGTCCAACCAGCCATAAAGGCGGAATCAAAATTAAATTACCAACCGACCAATCTGGCGGTATCCTTGATTAGTCAGGTTTAAACCAGATTAAAATGAATTACCAACCGACCAATCTAGCGGTATCCTTTTTAAGTCAATATTTTAAATAGTGAATATATTATTTTTAAGGGAGATTAATCTAAATAGTAACAGAAAAAGAATTACCTTTCACCATAGCTGGGGAAGTTACCTCCTCATGGTAAATAGTAAAAACTGTAAAAAGTAAAAAAGTAAATTACTATATTAACAAAACGTAATTAAAATTATTTACAAAACTAAAAACTAAAAAAAAAACTAAAAACTAAAAGAAACTAGAGAGAGAAACTCTCTCTTTACAGAGAATAGAAGAGAGAAGTGGTACATTCAATTCTAAAATCTCGAGCTCAATTTATAGGCCTCGGTAGGCTTCCAGCGTCACGACGCCAGGGCCCTCAGCGTCGCTACGCCAGCTTTTGTCGACGTGGCACGCTCTGGTTCGCCGGTTTGAAGATTCTGGATAAGCTGATAAGGTGACACGTGGCAGAGTGGTTGGGCTTCAATTATTGTGACACGTGGCGGCTTCTGATTGGTCGTTGAGATTCTTATCCGCCACGTGTCAGATAAGGATTAGATACTCAATGATTGATGCTGACGTGGCGATGACGTGGCGAAGAGACTGTCGGCACCGTAGGATTGCGACACGTGGCACTTCCTGATTGGCTGATGATGATGTGGCACGACATGTGGCAATGTTGACTTGCTGACGTGGCTGATGATATGGAGACACGTAGGATGCCACGTGGCACACGTGGCGATGATGACTGTCGGCACCGTAGGATGCTGACACGTGGCACGGCGCATGTTAGCAGATCGGCTGTGATGGTGACACGTGGCACGGCGTATTTTAGCAAAGTCAAACTTTTATCAGATTTTGATTTGTGGACCCGGCGCACGTTAGCACTGTTCGGCGCATGTTAGGCGTCGCGACGCGGGAATTTACTAAAATGCCATTTTTGTCAAATTTTCACTGTTTTGGCCCAAATCACCTCCAGAATGTCCTGAAACTTTATTTATCTACAAAATAACACAAAAAACATCAAAACATTCACAAAACTCAAGAAACTATACAAAATATTAGGTTAAATGAGTGAGAAATAGTGATAGATTTACCACTCATCAAAAGCTCATTAATAAAGTGTAATTATTTAATTTGGAATTAAATAAAGAATTAGTATTGAATACAAATTAAATTGGATTTAATATTGTAGTTTGATATAATTCAAGAATATGTACTTTGAGTACTTATTCTTAAATGAGTTGGACTCGCGCAAATCAAATCGTTGTTTGAACATTGGATGGTCATTAATTAAAGATTAATTAATTGGATTAGATTGATTGGTAACATGCTTTGTGTGAATACATGAATGTGATGTATGAATAATGTATATCAGATGGATATTAGATGGGTGAGGGAAATTTTGGAAATTATTGTAATAAATTTAGAATTTATTAAATTGGACCTGCGTGTCCAGCCTTTATCTCTCGATTCTTTGTAATTCTATTCTCATTATTCCCCTCAATGTAAATGAGGTTTCTTTAGAAGTGCTATGTAATTGGGTAGAAGTAAGAATAGTGCTAGCGGGAGAGTGGAAAGGGAGAGATTTGTTCTAGGAACAAATTGTATTATATATCCATCCGCATATCATTATTAATTTATTTATCGCGCCTTATTATGCTTTTAGAATGCATGCTTAAGGGTGTATGATGAGACCTAATCAAAGATAATTAATTGGTTGCCAATTACGCGAAAAACCCTCAACAAATATTAAGCGTTTTCCTTCCATTGAGTGATTCATTCTCAAGATCCAAGATTGACACTGGTTTGTTGGCCAAAGTCAAGACCTTTGTCCATCGCGAATGTGTTTGAATCATGAAGGCTTTGTTCCATATCGCATGTCTTGTCCAAGTTGTGATTTGTTGGCCAAAGTCAAGATCACTTTTGTCTATCGACATCGATTACGAAGCTTTCCAAAGTCAATGAGTCCCGCTTAACTGGAATCATTAAGCTTGTTATGCCAAAGCCAAGGCTTAGTTGATTCAGAGGAAAAATGTTAGAGAATATATCGGATATATTGGCATATATTGGAATTATGTTTCGGACTTGGATGTCCACCTACTGGCTTTAGGAATTGGATGAGATCCAATTGATCTTAGAGATCTACCTAGTTAAATATCATACAACTTGTTGGCCAAAGTCAAGGTTGTGTGTTATTTAACGGGATCCTAGCCCACTAGGAAATTAGGTTTCCCGAGTACTCAACAGAGGGTTAGAGGCTCACCGAAAAATAGTGGGAGGCAAGTATTAAATTTGCAATTTTGTTCAGATACTTGCCAATACGCGCTCATTTTATTTTTCGTCATTAGTTGGACTAATATTTAATTGTTGTTAATTTAACAGTTGGACTGTATTCAAACTACTTCATTTATAGTTGATTCTATAATTGGATTATAGTAATCAATATATTTGAATTAACCAATCAAATAGTAGTTGATTATATTAATCATTATATTTGATTGTACCCGAAATCGTTGATTGGATAGTTGGACTATTGGAATCAAGATAACTGAAAGATTAGCGTTTAGAACATAATCCTGGGAGAAAATGTATTTAAACAGCTCCAATTTTCAGATTGGGAATAAAACCTCAAGATAGTCTTATGAACTGAGAAGTTATTCTATTTGATAGAGAAACATCTCGGGCCTGAGCCCGGAGTTGAGCAAATAGTGGAGCATGAGTTTTGGAAGACTCATGGTGATGATAACTTTAGTGCTCAATCATTTATGCTTAATGCAATGACACTTTAATTTTGTCATCAAAACTAAGGATTAGATCCTTATACCATGATGTTGAAATTAAAGATCTTCATAGATCTAATCTTAGATCTTAGAAGTACGAATTGCATAAGAAGCTCTTTCGCTTGCGTATGTCAGAGGGTACATCTGTCGAACACTAAATGTCGTAGATGATTGCTGACGTCGATCAGATAGGTTAACTGGGCATTACCTATGTGGCCGAGACTACCAAAGATTTGATTTTATAGTCTCTACCCGAAAACTGGGGCAGGTTCATAATGAACCAAGAGTAAACTCTTGGAGAGTTGATGGCTATGCTCAATGAGGTAGAGCCAGAGCTTCTAAAAGGGGCAAAGGCAAAATCTTCACAGTCTTCTAGGAAGACAAAGGACATATCCCAAAATGTCTGCCTAAATTGTAGCAAACGGGGTCACTGGATGCGTGACTGCCGTATGGACAAGGCAGACATGAAGGAAGTGAAGGCGGGGCAAGGCTATGGCTTCAAGTATGTTTGTCATAAACATGTTCACTACTAGTTTCAAAATTGGATTTTGATACTAGATGTGGTACATAAATATGTACTGATGTGCAGAATCTGCTGATGAGCAGGATACTGACTTCAGTTGAGATCTACCTGCGAGTCAGAAACGGGACGAGAGTCGCTGTTTTAATCGTAGAAACCTAAGTTTTGGAACTGCCTTTGGGGCATGTACTTAAATTAGGAAACTGTTATAATGTACCTAGTTTGACTAGAAATATTATCTCTATATCTAGTATAACCCGTTGCGGGTATACCTTTATATTCTAGAACACTAAGTGTTTTGTTTATAAAGATGATACTGAGATAAACACATTAGATGTGAATAACAGTATTTATATTTTGAATATAAACAAATCTCAAACATATAACATGACAAACAAATAGCTCAAACTGAATTAATTAGATGAGACTTATTTGTGGCATTGTTGTCTGAGACACATTAACAAGACTCGTATATCCACACTTTCGAAGAGTGGGTACTAGGATGGATTTGATTCTAATCAAATGATGTCTACGAATCTAGTTTATTGGGCAAAGTGCCTAAAATACCTTTTACTTGGTAAAAATGCAAATGTCACCGATCTGTTAGCCCTCGTTCATTGTGACGTAAGTGGGCCCATATCTAGCTAGGCTAGAGGTGGATATGAACACTTCGTAACCTTTACGGATGTGGCATCGCATTATGGTTATGTGTTTCTTTTGAAACACGAGTCGGAAAGTTTTGATAAATTCAAAGAGTTTCGAAACAAAGTATAAAACAGACCGGAAAAAGTATTAAAACATTACGGTCGGACCGTGGTGGAAAATACTTAAGCAATAAGTTTCTCAATTACCTGAAAGAGTATAGTATTCTTTCACAGTGGACTCCTCCTGGAACACCTCAATTTGACGGTGTGTCCGAAAAAAGAAACCGAACTTTGTTGGACATAGTTAGGTTAATGATGAGTCACTCTGAGCTACCAATTTCCTTATGAGGATACACATTAAACAGTGCAATACTTATTTTGAATAAGGTTCCATGAAAAATCTGTTAGATAGACTTCATATTAGATATGAACATGAAATAAACTAGGTTTCTCATTCCTGAAGATTTGGGAATGCTGGGCATATGTTTGGATGATACCAAACTAGAACCCAAAATCGGATAAATACCTATTTGTAGGTTATCCTAGGGAAACCAAAGTATAATACTTATACAACTCACAAGAGAACAATGTAATTGTTGCTCTCCATGCGATTTTCCTAAGAGGAATACCTATATGCAGTGGTAAGTGGGAGGAAAGTAAAACTCGATGAAACATGGAGTAATACTGTTCCAGGCACCGATTCTTTAACGAAACACAAACAGTTCATCAGGGATGAAACTGTACCACACTCTTCAAATACACAAGAACCGCGTAAGTCGGAGAGAGTCAGAAAACAACATGGGAGGTATGGGTTTCTGATCTCACCTCGTAAAGATGTTAATCTTATTGAGGAACACGAAACGACTACGTATGAGGAAGTGATACAAGGTATCGACTCCTTTCATGGAAAAGTGTCATGAAGTCCAAAATGGATTCCATGTATACCAACCAAGTTTGGACACTGGTTGTTGTATCGGAAGGCATTGTGCCAATTGGTACTAAATGAGTCTTCAAGGAAGACAAACATGGATGGCAACATACAAACGTACAAAGCTAGGCTTGTAGCGAAAAGGTATCGTTATCAACATGGTGTCGATTACGAAGAAACCTTTTATCCGTTGCCATGATTAAATCCATTTGGATAATGCTTGCTAATGCTGCGTATTTCATTTATGAAATATGGCAACTGAACATCAAAACCGCTTTCCTTCAACGAAAACCTTTTGGAGGATGTTTATAAACATCCTAACGGTTTTTTCATACCAAAACAAGCAAACAAGGTTTGCAAGTTAATTCAATCCATTTATGGATTGAAGCAAGCATTGCGTTCTTGGAACCAGCGTTTTGATGTAATCATAATGGTATATGATTTAATTCAAAACGAAAATGATTCTTGTGTATATAAGAAGGTTAGTGGGAGCGCACTGATAATGATTGTCCTATATAATGATGACATATCATTTCTTAGAAATGACATTCCCATAATATAATCGGTGAAAGCTTGGCTTTCATGAAAATTCTCCGTAGACTACTTGGGAGATGCAACATTTATTCTAGGAATAAGGATCTATTGGGATAGATCTAAAAGTTGTTGGCACTCTCCGAGAACTCGTACATTGAAAAGATGTACATGACCTGATGTCTCATATGCTTTGAGCATATGGAGTCACAATCAGGTCGATCCAAGTGATAGTACTGGATTGATGTTAAGAACATCCTTGAGTATCTTAGACGAACTAAGGATGAGTTCTTAATTTATGGAGAATGAGAACTTGAAGTAACTGGGTTCACTGCTGCAAGTTTCCAAACCGACAAATACGACTGTAAGTCGCAATAAGGGTATTATATAGTTTGAATAACGGAACAGTGATCTGGAAATCTTCCAAGCAAGATACTGTTACGAATAAAAAACAAAAGCGGAATATTGCTGCAGCTGAGGCAGCAAAAGAAGCAATTTTGGATCTATAAAATTCCTAATTATATTAGGAGTAGTTCTGTTAGCAGCTGAGCTAGGCTACAGAACAGGCTAAAGAATTAATGGTCTCATCAACAATCCAAGTATATACTTCAACTATTTTATCTGATTCGTCGGATCATTAATCGTGGCAATGTGATGATCGAATAAATCGCATCAGATGATAACAATGCAAATCCGCTGACGAAAGCTGTTCTCAGCAGAAGTTTGAACGACCCGTACATAGTTCAGGTGTAGGAAACTTGAGTGATTGGCTAGAGGCCAAGTGGGAGATTGTTGGACAATTATGACCCATAACATCACTATTTGTACAGAACATAGTGTTGTTGTACAAATTAACTATGTGACAAAGGAAATTGCTCTTTTATCATTTGTAATTGGATTACCGGATATATAAATGATAAAAGTCCATATGATTAGTACCAGATTAATAAGATATGAGACAATGTTAATCCACTAAGGTTTAATCATTAAATATCCATAGTCGTAGTATTATCGAGACTGGACATCGATAATGCGGAATAGACTAGTATTGCACTTGTGCGCATTGTGGGAGCATAACGACATAGTTATCATATATTTTAGTATTGGATACTTATGCAAGTGTGATAGGAGGTTGTGTTTACCAATGGTCTGGGAACAGCTTCGCTCTAGATATACCCCTCGGAATCTCATTGGTAGTATGACTATGTGTATATGGGAATCCGAATCAGGGTAGGTGTATTTGATCTTAACTGAGACTTGCATCGCTAATACTTGAGACAATCAGTATAATTTGGTTTTGGTCGTCCAGAGCTTTAACAGGTTCTGTGTACACCTTTTCTGGTATATTGAGAATCGTAGTGTATTAGGTGTGATGTCAAGATGGAAGTATCACTCCAGTCATATGGAGATGATGATCACGCAGGATACGGAACTAGTACTCTTTAGTACTGCAGTCATCGGGATAATATGACTAGGTCATGATTATCCGATTATAGAGACTAGTACCAGAGATCCGATATATGCTTCGTACGGGGCAGATACAATTCCAGCCTGTAGGCACTACATTTTTGCATATAAGTCCCTATGATGAGTCTCATTTGGAGACACTACCTTTTAAGTCACGGAAGTCACGGGAAACGGACGTCGGAAGGGGAAATTCAGAATAAGTATGTCATCAGATTCATTTCACAAGTTCACTGTTTTCATTCGTGCTGCGTTCGTGACCACGTTCGAACGTCAAGCAGATTGCGAGCGTTCGTGTAGCGTTCTAATCGGCGTTCGAACGGTGTCGGTATTTCTAGTTTTGCTGCTAGCCTCACATCCAAGCCTAATTAGCCCACCAAAGCCCATAAAACACATCCAAATTAATAAAATGCATTTTTAACACATGACAAAATTAAATAAAATCTAAAGATCATATACCAAAATTAAATAAAATCTAAAAATCATAATACCAATTTAATCAAATTCATGGCCTAAATAAAAAAAAATAAATATATAACCTTCCTAACAAACCAAATTTTGTCTCCAATCAATCTTGTGTTTTCCTTACATAACACTAAATCATATCATCATTTAATGCACAAATCCCTTCATTGTCAAGCAAAGATTCACCCATCCCCTTTGTCTATAAAAGAAACACATTGCCAAGACATTTCCTCCTCTCTCATTCACGCATATGCAAGAAAATAAACCCTAGACATCCTAACCGCATCAAACACAAAGCTCAACGCATTTACACTGCCAACCGTTCAATTCATCAGCCCTTCATAGCCGCTCAACACCACACGTCTCATTCACACATCAACATCTAGCCCTCATCCAGCAAGCCATTCACATGCCACTGCCTCACACTCACACGTAGCACCCCCACCTTCACTCAAAACTTCATCACGGATCACCCCCACTCCATGTATCTCTCTTGACCGACACAAGCATACACTCAAAGCCTTCAAACACGTAACCATCCCCCCATTGATCCATGTTACTACCCTTCAATTAACGCCCAAAAGTCTACGCATAAACTGTCCCAAAACTGCCGAGAAATGGCCTCCCTACACTGCACCAAATCAGCCCACAAAACTGTTCAGTGTGCCTCATATATACCCCATAAAAACGCCTCCAAAAACCAAAAAACACACTAAGAACATCCCAGAAACTGCCCCAAACAGTAACAAAAACTGAACTTTAAAACCCCTAAATAACCACAACAAAATAGCAGCCCCAACCCCATTTAAACCGCACAAAACAGTGCTTTAAAACACTAAAAACAGTGACCAAAATACACCAGCAAAACAACAGCAAAACAGCAGCAAAATGGAGTCAAAATTGTAGCTTGAGTAGCGAAACAGCGAGGAAAGACGCAAATCAGTGAACCGGAAAAGTTACGGAGCTTTAACCCTTCCGATCACCGTGAAACGCGAATTTCGAGAGTCGACGAAAAAGGTTAGACCTGAGGCACTTTTCACATCCATTGTTATTCGTATTTTTACGTTTATTAATCTTATTTACATGATTATTATGAGTGATGCATGTTGTGGCCCTTGAATAGATAAAAAATGCATGTATTGTGAAATGATGTATGTTGTGGCCCTTGAATAAAACGGAAAAGTGTCACCTCTTGTGGTATATAGGATGGAAACCCGGACATAAAGTTCATAGCCGATTCCGAATGGACGGTAGTATGATCTATACTGGGGATACAACTCCACGTACCACTTGAGTATACGACACATATTTTATTCATGTTATCTTGATTTGTTTATTATCGTTATCTAATTTCTGCATGTTATTTGTTTATGTAATAATATGATGCGCATGGGCTTAGTAAGTCGGATTAAAGGTCCTCCATTTCGAGGGGTTACAATCCTTTACCACGATGCTTCACCGCGCCGGATGATGTATATTCGGTTGAATGTAAGATGTGTTCAATCGGGTATACAAAGTCCGATATTGTTGTCTTTATTTTTATATGCATTATGTAATTAGCGCATGGCTTAGTAAGTTGGATTAAAGGTCCTCCATTTCGAGAGGTTAAAATCCTTTACCACGATGCTTTTCCGCGCCGGATGATGTATATTCGGTTGATGTAAGATGTGTTCAATCGGGTATACGAAGTCCGATATTGTTGTCTTTATTTTTATATGCATTACATTATTAGCGCATGGGCTTAGTAAGTTGGATTAAAGGTCCTCCATTTCGAGGGGTTAAAATCCTTTACCACGATGCTTCGCCGCGCCGGATGACGTATATTCGGTTGAATGTAAGATGTGTTCAATCGGTATACAAAGTCCGATATTGTTGTCTTTATTTTTATATGCATTATGTTATTAGCGCATGGGCTTAGTAAGTTGGATTAAAGGTCCTTTATGTCGAGGGGTTAAAATCCTTTACCACGATGCTTTGCCGCTCCTTTTAGCCCGTATTATTTATTAGGTGTCATCTATTCATCGGTTCACGTATGTGTCATGTTGTTTCATGCATTTTGGAGGTCACTGCTGTAACCCCGTTCGAACGCGTTTCAGAACGCCGCACGAACGCATGTTTTCTGTCTCAGTTCGTTCGAACGCGTTTACGAACGCTACTCGAACGCGAACTTTTTATTTACCGTTCGAACGCGGATACAAACGCCGCACGAACGCCCACGTTAAACAGGCCCTCTTCCATCACATCTCATGCATGGTTGCTCATTTTGTCATTTACCTTTTTGATTGTTCATGTTCTCGCAGTTAGTCATTTATTGTGTTCACAAGATCAAATGTTCGTTTCCATGATGCATGTTTTCACGATAGTTATCTACTTATGCTTCCACATTCATCCATGCAACATGTTCATGAAGTTATATGATTGCCGTTATTCCAATTTGCTTTCATTGCGTGATTGTACAATTATTATCTACTGGCATGCCTATAATCAAATGTAATGTGCTTATGACATTATATGCTTGCCGTATTTCAATTCATCTTTATGCATGCAACTTGGGACATAGATTATATGCAAATAAGTTGTATGCAAATTCAGACATAGATTATATGCAAATATGTTATATGCAAATTCAGACATAGGTTATATGCAAACTTAGATATGAGCCTTGTACTTATGCATGCGAACTCAGGAGTAAATTATCCTTGGAAATAAATGTTGCTTAAGCTTGGTTAAATTATTGCACAAATCATTTCATTACAAGTGGCATAATAAGGGACCATTCCGAACCCAACGGTTTGAGGTCTTCCTTGCGAGGGGTGAGTGCGGCCTTAAATCTTTGTCCCAGTTCACACCGGGTTACGACTCCATTATTCTCCGATTTAGTCCCCCGCGGGCTACTCCGTACTCCCAACCGGGCCGCGAGCCCGGAAAAGCATGCGTCGCTCAGTTTATGTGTCCCACAGTCTGGCGACTCCACTGAGGATAGAGAATCGGCCCCAAAATAATGTCTTGTAATATTATGATTTGTGCTTTAAGTTAACCGTTCCTATAGTGGGTTGAAAGGGGTTTAATCAAATGCACTTTTAAGACTAGGTAATGGTTTGGTGTCTTCATTCACTCACTACCTTTCTATAAGGAAAAGTTGTGAAGGCACCTAGATAATCATCTACTCGTAGCCTATTGTGATGGACTAATTTTGAGGACTCGTTGTTTATTCCTGACACCAAGCGATAAGAGCCTAAGAGGCTTGGGTACTTAAGAGAGCCTCGCTCCACCCTCCCTCTGGGGAATCTACAACGGGAAATCCATTTGACAGTCAGTCACACACCATAGCTCGTTCGCACGTACCTTAGTGTATAAAAAAGGGTGCGTTCACTTGGTCGCTCGGACCCTTGAGTGCAGAGACCTAGTTGTGAGTAATCATTCGTCAGCGAGAGCCTTTGTCCACACCCCTGTAAACCCGCATGTGAACCTTAGTAGTAGAACTAATAAGAATTATTTACTTGTGCTTGTGTTTGGGAACATTATCGTTTGGATCCATTCAGACCTTTTGTCATGAGGTATGGGCTTGTTGGGCCATTTAAACTGGGACAATAACATATCTTATGATGACTGGTCCAAAAGCTTCTAAAACGCCAATGGGCCATTATATGTTTGTGTTTAGGAACATAATCATTTGGATACGGTTGGACTTCTTGCATGATATGTGAACTTGTTGGGCCATTTAAACTGGGACGAGTTCACTCCTATGAAGTTAGCCCAAAAGCTTCTAAAATGTTGATGGGCCGATTTGTGTGAAAATTTTAATAAATTGATATATTCCTTGTATCGCATGCATCTCATTCATCTCATGCATACATATATCCTGTTAAACCCTCTATGTCTATAAAAGATATCATAGAGTCCCGTTGGGTTAGGGAAGATGGAAGACTCACTAAAAGGCCGATAACAAATATGAGTGGATCAGAAAATGAGACATCTCGCATGGACCAACTGGAGAATGGTTTCACCAAGGTTACTGAACAGTTGCAAGCCTTGACTACTACTGTGGCTGGTATGGCTGTATCCAGTGCTGGGGGAAGTTCTGAGAATGTGAGGCGCGAGGAGCCTCCAAATGGGTTGGGGGATGATATCCCCGATTTTGATGACGACATGGCAGAGTATGCAACATGAAGAGTGATTGGGTCTCAGGTAGAATTTCAGAAGCTTTGGGATCAGGTTGAAACAGTTACCCGCAAAATGAGGGGTAAACATGAAGAGTTGTTAGATTATGAGGCAATGACCTTCGAAGAACAGTTGTCAGCTCAGTTCAAGATGCCAGATATGGCTAAGTTCAATGGGAATGGAGACCCGAGGGTCCATCTGTGGCAATATGTCTCGGTCATGAGTTCAGTGGGCCTATCATAGCGCCAAGTCCAAAAGATGTTGGGATGGGTGTCACTCGAGGGGGCCAATGTGGTTTGGTCATCACAGCCTTGAGAAGAAGGTTAAGGAAGATTGGAGGGAACTAGCTGATGCTTTTCTGAAGCAGTATGTTACAGACTTAGAGATCAACTTATCACTCCGTGATTTGGAGAACACTAAACAGAAGCCAGAGGAAAGCTTCAAGGAGTATGTGGACCGCTGGAGAAGCCAGCTGCTAAAGATGCAGACAAGGCCCTCGGAGAAGGACCAAATAAAGATGATTATTAAGGGTACTAAGCCCTCCATCTATAGCAAGCTGAGAAAGATGACTTCCATGATTGCGGATTTCCGACAGCTGAGGGAAACTGTCATGGACATTGAAGAAGAGGAAGCCGAGAACCGGAAGTTTTATGGCCAGAATAAGAGGAATTTTAGGGGGCATTCTGAAACCAAGCCCACTACTGCCGAAGTCGCTGCCATCAGAAACAGTCAATTCTCCAACCTTGGTAGACCTTTGTCAAAGGTGTTTGAAAAGTTACAGGGACAAGGACTCTTGAAACCCTTAGAAGGCAAACCACTTCCACACCCCCCACCGCCACACATAAATGTGAATCTTTATTGTCACTTCCACCAGCTACATGGCCATGACACCGACAACTGCACCCGCCTCATGCATGCAATTCAAGATCTCATAGATTCCCATAAAAATACCCGACCCAGGAAAAGAACAACCCCACACACACAGAAACCCTCTACCAAACTACCACTCTGTTCCACCACCCACCTACATGATCAACTCCGGCCTGCCCGAAAGCTTTGTCCTCCAAACTCTCAACCACCCAGTTTCTTCCATGAGGATAGAGGATAACAACAGTGAAGAACCATAGGCCAAGGAATAAGACAATGATGCGAAAAATGAAAATGTTCTTTCTGGTTTATTTTCTGCATTTTTAATAGAGACATTGATTTTGTCCACTTGTTCCAACCTTTTCTCAATGATAATAAAGACGTTCATTTCGCTTACTTGCCGGAGTCTCTTCAACCTGTAACATGAGTATATTTGACAAAAGTATTCAACCCTGGCACTGTGATACTCAGCGATGTTTAGAACACATGGAATCCTTGGAAGAAGCAAGCAGAAAAGACAGGATAGCCATTCAGAAAATGGGAATTGGGGCAGTGAGACTGTCAGATTTAAAAGGGAATGAGTTCACCGAGTCGATCAACGTAGACAGATTGAGACAATACCTTGGTTGAGGAAAAGACAGAACCGGTAGAAGACATAACCCAACGGGATAGAAAATTCACTCGTACCTGCATGCATACACGTAACATATTTTGCATTCTTTTTTGTTTTTGTTTTGTTATGTATTCATAGGTTTCAAAGAAGAAAAAGAGAAAGCAGCAAATACAAGCCAACTAGAATCAGCAACATATGAGTAGTAGTTTCAGGGATGAGTCCCAGGGTTGAGGCCCATATCAGTTCCAGTCTTGGGGATGAGTCCCAGGGGAGAGGCCCATATCAATATCAGTTTGGGGCGAGGCCCACATCATTCTGGGGGCAAGGCCCACATCAGCATCAGTTTGGGGGCGATGCCCATATCATTATCGGTGTCAGTCTTGCCAGGTATGACACTCTGGGGGCGAGGCCCACATCATTATCAGTATTAGTCTTGCCGGATATGGTACTCTGGGGGCGAGGCCCATGTCATTATCAGTATCAGTCTTGCCAGGTATGACATTCTGGGGTGAGGCCCACATCATTATCAGTATTAGTCTGGCCGGATATGGAGACACATCATCAGTTTTACCGGGTATCCGGGTATGGAGACACATAGAAATCAGTATCAGTTTTGCCGGGTACGGCACTCCGGGTATGGAGACATCAGATCAGTTTTGCCAGGTACGGCACTCCGGGTATGGAGATATTATAGCGACGCCTTGGGTATGAGGTTTAGCACGCCAGGTACGGCACTCCGGGTATGGAGATGTTACAGCGACGCCTTGGGTATGAGGTTTAGCACGCCAGGTGCAGCACTCCGGGTATGGAGATATTACAGCGACGCCTTGGGTATGAGGTTTAACACGCTAGGTACGACACTCCAGGTATGGAGATATTACAACGACACCTTGGGTATGAGGTTTATCACGCCAGGTACGGCACTCCGGGTATGGAGATATTACAACGACGCCTTGGGTATGAGGTTTAGCACGCCAGGACGGCACTCCGAGAATGGATCACAGTTCAAGAATGAACAAGCCGAGAATGGTAATCCGAGAATGGAGCAAGGTTCGAGAATGGACAAGTCGAGGATGGAAATCCGAGAATGGAGCAAGGTTCGAGAATGAACAAGCCGATAATGACAATCCAAGAATGGAGTAGAGTTCGAGAATGGTAATCCGAGAATGGAGCAAGGTTCGAGAATGGACAAGCCGAGAATGGCAATCCGAGGATGAAGCAAGGTTCGAGAATGAACAAGCCGAGAATGGTGATCCGAGAATGGAGCAGGTTCGAGAATGAACAAGCTGAGAATGGTAATCCGAGAATGGAGCAAGGTTCGAGAATGGAGCAAGGTTCGAGAATGGACAAGTCGAGAATGGTAATCCGAGAATGGAGCAAAGTTCAAGAATGAAACTAGCCGAGAATGGCAAACCGAATGGAGCAGGTTCGAGAATGAACAAGCCGAGAATGATAATCTAGAATGAGAGAGTAGAGTAGAGTCCAAGAATGGACAAGCCGAAAATGGTAATCCAAGAATAGAGCAAGGTTCGGGAATGGACCACATCACAATAACTGTTCGGGAATGGACCACCTCACAACAAAATCAACTCAACTCAACACATGGTAAGTCAAGTGGCAGTTGGCGAGCCAGGTAAGTAAAAAATGCATTGCATGTACTTTGATATGATTGTCATTGTCACACACTGCACAAGTCCCATCATAGTGGGGGCGACTGTAGGCACTGTATTTTTGCATATAAGTCCCTATGATGAGTCTCATTTGGAGACACTACCTTTTAAGTCACGTAAGTCACTGGAAACGGACAACGAAAGGGAAAATTCAGAATAAGTATGTCATCAGATTCATTTCACAAGTTCGCTGTTTTCATTCGTGATGCGTTCGTGACCACGTTCGAACGTCAAGCAGATTGCGGGCGTTCATGTAGCGTTCGAATCGGTGTTCGAATGGTGTCGGTATTTCTGGTTTTGCTGCTAGCCTCACATCCAAGCCTAATTAGCCCACCAAAGCCCATAAAACACATCCAAATTAATAAAATGCATATTTAACACATGACAAATTAAATAAAATCTAAAGATCATATACCAAAATTAAATAAAATCTAAAAATCATATACCAATTTAAAAAAAATTTCATGCCTAAACAAAAGAAATTAAATATAAACCTTCCTTAACAACCCAAATTTTGTCTCCAATCAATCTTGTGTTTTCCTTACATAACACTAAATCATATCCTCATTTAATGCACAAATCCCTTCATTGTCAAGCAAGGATTCACCCATCCCCTTTGTCTATAAAAGAAACACATTGCCAAGACAGTTCATCCTCTCTCATTCACGCATACGCAAGAAAATAAACCCTAGACATCCTAACCGCATCAAACACAAAGCTCAACGCATTTACACTGCCAACAATTCAATTCATCAGCCCTTCATAGCCGCTCAACACCACACGCTCATTCACACATCAACACCTAGCCCTCATCCAGTAAGCCATTCACACGCCACTTGCCTCACACTCACACGTAGCACCCCCATCTTCACTCAAAACTTCACCCACGGATCACCCCCCCCACTCCACGTATCTCTCTTGACCGACACAAGCATACACTCAAAGCCTTTAAACACGCAACCATCCCCCCATTGATCCATGTTACTACCCTTCAATTAACGCCCAAAAGTCCACGCATAAACTGTCCCAAAACTGCCGAGAAACTGCCTCCCTGCACTGTACCAAATCAGCCCCCAAAACTGTTCATTGTGCCACATATATACCCCCTAAAAACGCCTCCAAACAACCCCAAAACTACACTAAGAACATCCCAGAAACTTCCCCAAACGGTAACAAAAACTAAACTTTAAAACCCCTAAACAACCACACAAAACAGTAGCCCCAACCCCCTTTAAACCGCATAAAACAGTCCCTTAAAACACCAAAAACAGTGACCAAAATACAGCAGCAAAACAACAGCAAAACGGAGTCAAAACAGTAGCTTGAGCAGCGAAACATCGAGGAAAGACGCAAACCAGTGAACCGGAAAAGTTGCGGAGCTTTAACCCTTCCGATCACCATGAAACGCGAATCCGAGAGTCGACGAAAAAGTTTAGACCTGAGGGCACTTTTCACATCCATTGTTATTCGTATTTTACTATTTATTGAATCTTATTGACATGATTATTATGGAGTGATGCATGTTGTGGCCCTTGAATAGATAGAAAAATGCATGTATTGTGAATGGTGGTGTATGTGTGGCCCTTGAATAAAACGGAAAATGTGTCGCCTTCTGTGGTATATAGGATGGAAACCCGGACATAAATTTCATAGCCGATTCTGAATGGACAGTAGTATGATCTATACTCGGGATACAACTCCACGTACCACTTAAGTATACGGCACATATTTTATTTCATGTTATCTTGATTTGTTTATTATCGTTATCTAATTTCTGCATGTTATTTGTTTATGTAATAATGTGATGCGCATGGGCTTAGTAAGTCGGATTAAAGGTCCTCCATTTCGAGGGGTTACAATCCTTTACCACGATGCTTCGCCGCACCGGATGACGTATATTCGGTTGAATGTAAGATGTGTTCAATCGGGTATACAAAGTCCGATATTGTTGTCTTTATTTTTTATATGCATTATGTTATTAGCGCATGGGCTTAGTAAGTTGGATTAAAGGTCCTCTATGTCGAGGGGTTAAAACTCATTAACCACGATGCTTTACCGCGCCTTTTAGCCCATTATTATTTATTAGGTGTAATCTATTCATCCGTTCACGTATGTGTCATGTTGTTTCATGCATTTTGGAGGTCACTGTTGTAACCCCGTTCGAACGCATTTCAGGACGCCGCACGAACGAATGTTTTCTGTCTCAGTTCGTTCGAACGCGTTTACGAACGCTACTCGAATGTGAACTTTCTGTTTACCGTTCGAATGCGAATACGAACACCGTACGAACGCCCACGGTAAACATGCTCTCTTCAATCACATCTCATGCATGGTTGCTCATTTTGTCATTTACCTTTTTGATTGTTCATGTTCTCGCAGTTAGTCATTTATTGTGTTCACAAGATCACATGTTCGTTTCCATGATGCATGTTTTCACGATAGTTATCTACTTATGCTTCCGCATTCATCCATGCAACATGTTCATGAAGTTATATGATTGTCGTTATTCCAATTTGCTTTCATGCGTGATTGTACAATTATTATCTACTGGCATGCCTATGATCAAATGTAATGTGCTTATGACATTGTATGTTTGTCGTATTTCAATTCATCTTTATGCATGCAACTTGGGACATAGATTATATGCAAATAGGTTGTATGCAAATTCGGACATAGATTATATGTAAAATGTTATATGCAAATTCGGACATAGGTTATATGCAAACTTAGATATGAGCCTTGTATTTATGCATGCGAACTCATGAGTAAATTATCATTGGAAATAAATGTTGCTTAGGCTTGGTAATTATTGCACAAATCATTTCATTACAAGTGGCATAAGTAAGGGACCATTCCGAACCCAATGATTTGAGGTCTTCCCTTGCGAGGGCTGAGTGCGGCCTTAAATCTTTGTCCCGGTTCACACCGGGCGGCGACTCCATTATTCTCCGGTTTAGTCCCCCGCGGGCTACTCCGTACTCCCAACCGGGCCGCGAGCCCGGAACAGCATGCGTCGCCCAGTTTCTGTGTCCCACACAGCCCCAGGCCTAGCATGTGACATTCGATACTGGATCGTAATACGCAATACTATGTATACTACGCCTGACACAGATTACATATTCCTTAAAAGAATATTTCTGGAGAATTGGGTAGGCACGACGCTTTGCTAGAAGCCAATCATGTCCTGTAAATCGGTAAGAACGTGGTACTAGGTACGCACGTATTCGAATACTCCGATGACCGGATTTACTGCCAACATATCCAGAGATCTCATCGGTCACTTCCCGAAGATTCACCGATGACGTATGACTCGCACAAAATTAATCTGTGATTAATTGGAAGAGATGGAAAATTTAATCTAGGATTAATTACGGAGAATTTTATCTAGGATAAAATTCAATTAATAAAGAGAGAACGATTAATTTGGAATTAATCGATAAAATAATATATTCGATATATTAAATGAAATTAGATTTCATAATGGAATTAAAATTAGATTTTTAATTCGGGCAAACGAATTAATTTAAAATTAATTCGAGAGCGACATGAATAGTAATTTTGCTAGGCATAATTATTTAATTTAAAATTTGATTTAATTACGTCGCAACAGAAAAATCGTTAATTCGGAATTAACGAACCCGAGCCGGAATGTGGTTGTGGGCCCACTCGGATTTTGAATTAAGTGAGGCCCACAAGTCACATCACATATTCCTTTTAATCAACTTTTAGTTGATGGGATTTGGTGGGTGGTTGATAACTTGTAAAACACACAATTTGAAAGGTGAATGACTTAATACCAAATATTTGGTATATCTTATTTTTTGTTTTTTGAAATCAAAGACAAGCCAACATTTTTCATTCTCCTTTATCTCTCCAAAAACGCCAATCCCTCTCTCTAAAACTCTCATTGGCCGAGAGTTACAATGGGAATTTGGAAGCCATTTGTTGCATTTTGTTTCCAAGTGCTAGCACACAAATGAGTCATACAAAGGTGTTAGGGACACTAATTCATGAGTTTGGAATTCATGGACATGCTTGGAAGCTCAACACAGATCAAAGGAGAAGCTTGGAGCAATTTCTCAAAGGCAAAAGTTTTGAACTCTCCGCCAACTTCCAAGCCGATCAAAGTGAGTATTTCCGCTTCTTTACTTTGCGTATTCACACATTTCTTATGTTTTAATTGATCTTGATTTGACCTTAGAAACCCAACACCTTCACCATCATATACTCTCATATTCAAGCTCACACACTACACCTTCATATCATTAGTAATGAGCTTAGATTTCTTGGGTTAAGAACTCAAACTAAATCTTCATTATCTTCGTGAGTGCCCAAGTTGTTCATTAAATCTTCATATTCAAACACTTGAGGTTGGGAAATCCCTTTGTGAGTGGACATACTCAAAATGGTGGATTGTAAAGGTATGTGAGTTAGCCTATTTAGAAAATTCATTGTAAAAGTTTTAAGAGTGAACATAGGGATACAACTCTTGTGTAAAGGTTTAGAGTGAACCTAGGGGACAAAACTCTTGGTTGCGGGTGTGTCATGGAAAACTCGGAGTAAGTTATGGATTCAACTTGGTGTAAATCTTCAAACGCGGCTTGAGGGAGTGGACGTAGGAATTGATTAGCCAAACCACTATAAATCATAATGGAGTTGGTGCTTGGAGTGCCAATCCGATTTGTACATTTTATTATTTATTAATAAAATAACTACATTTTGCATTTCATACATTGTTAATGATATTGTCATTATGCGTATTAAATTGATGTATAGATATGCTAAGAATGACATCGACCTTAGAATAGTCTTGACACTAGGTATAAACTATTCTTAAAGTAAATATTCATAGTCGTTGGTTTTGGAATACGGTCGAATTCCTATAACCTAGAAGACTAGCACATGGCGTATATTGGAATTGGAGTTCCAATGGTTTAACCTCATGTACCATGAGTTTTGGAAACTCGTATAGACATGTGGGTATTCGTTGAAGCGAATACTGAATGACTCACAGGTGATTCCTAATAGTTGGAAGTACACACCACCGTCAATAGGAATCTCCTCGAGTCGAGTAGAATATGTAATCCTTTGACTATAGGATAACTTTGATTTTGTGTGAGATCCTCCACACTTTGATGCCATGTATGTCAGAAACCTTTCATGGTCTGGCCTCTAGATGTTCGTTGGGTGTGGACCGATGCATTCAGTAATCAAGTGCGAAGCAAGATAGGATCTGTCGGCCCATATGTGTACCATAAGGGGTTTAGGTATCCATGTGAGTTAAGTCACGATTCTTAAAGACTTTGGCCAAAGCCGATCACCTAGGGTGGATCACATCAGTTATGAAGAATCGTGGACATGTCGACATGAGATGTGCGCCTTGGAAACTTGACGGTATATTCTATGTTTCCTAAGCACAACTTGGATAGCCTACGACAGAGGGATTGTTAAACATATGTGATGACCTCGACTTGTATAGTTCAGAAAGGTCGTTTATGTTCTTCGCGAATTCGGAGGTGGCCGAATTGCGTAATATTAGCTAGGCTTATATGACGAACGTGTCTGAACTTAGAGAGTCCCAATATAAAGTGTACTTGTTGAGCACTTGAGTAGCCGATTATTTTTTATAAAAGATAATATTGATATTATAATTATCAACTAAGATAATCAAGTGTTATTGGATAACATTGATTATTTACTTTGACCTAATTCGATTAATTCAATAATTACACAAGGGCTTTATTTGTAAATCATAATTATCTCTACCATTTGAGGATATTATGGTAATTATAATTATGTAATAATATGTGGTTTGGCTTGATTTAATTGGATTAAATCAATGTGGCAAATATTTAACTAATCCATTTCCTAATCATTGGCTTGATTTAATTGGATTAAATTCAAGTGGGAGGCAACGGAGATTAGTCACATCTAATTATATATATTTGGACAAATTAGATTAAGCCCACTTAAAAATTGATTAGAACTTTTATTAATTAAAAATTACCTAAGTTTTGCTATAAATAGCAAGTTTTAGGAAGGTTTTAATTACAAGTAAAAAATACAAGTAAATTCTTAGAGAGATTAGCCTAAGTTAGAGAAGTGTTTAGAGAAGCTTGTGAGGTCTCTAAATCATTTCATTAAGAGAAATCAAGATTAGATCTTGAAGTGAAGCTTGCTAGAGTGGAAAATTGAGATTGGATCTTGAAGTCGAGCTTGCACACCTTGGAGGTTCTCCGACAATTTCAACAAAGGAGAAATAGATTGGATCTTGCACCAAGCTTACTAGGTAATGTTTGATATTCTCCTAAGCTATGTTTATTTATGTATTAGATGCATGATCACATAACTTAATGTTGAAATAAGGCTAATAAATTATGTTAGGATGCTTTGGAAGTATAAACGCAATATGCTTGTAATTAGGTCAAAATATTCATGTTGGATATGGAACAATTAATTAGATTTTGGAACTCTAGATTAAATCTTAGAGTTATGGCTACCATTCTAGAATCACTTGACCACATTTGGGTGACCTGGAATTGTTCACGAGAAATTTCTTATTGGGATTTTAATTTGGTTTGTGTATTAGATTTAAATTTACGGAAGTGCGTATTTAGATTAAATTTATGTTTTTGTAAAAAATATTTGATATTTTAAAAAACTTGAAGTGTTTAGGGAGAACCGGAAGTGATTAGGGTAAAATACCTTAATCCTTCAGCTCACTGGAAAGTGACTGAAGGAAATGATAAAAGAAACAAAGAAAACAAAAAAAAAATGCTTCAGCTGGGCGCTACAGTGCGAGCGTGCACTATAGCGCGTGTATTACACGAGCATCACGCGCTTGACGTGCACAGTTTTTTGTTTTGCTTTGTTCGGGAGTTTCTGGACTCCGATTCAGTCCCGGTTTTTTCCTATATACTCGTAATGGAATATAGTATTTCATTAAATAATTTAAAATTACACACATACTTGATATCCATGGGTTAGACCCATTTCCACTGCCCGGGGCACCGATCCGATCCTAGGGGTTCCACAACTGCCCCAACAGAATGATATCAGTAGCAAATACTTAACCACATAATACATGTTTTTGAATCTATGCCATAGTATTTTTAATTTAATTATGCATAAGACATATTTGATATGTATTGCATGTTTTAAATCTCCCCTGATTAGGTGAATACTTTTAAGTAATAGTATTAATAATGTTGGAGCATTATTGGACGATCCATCTTGTCAATACGGAGATGAATGAGTTCTTACTATTTATATCTAATATCATCATTAGTGTGAGGGTATAAGTGCTCGGAACTTAGGTCACTCCGGTAAAACATTAGATGTAGCGTGATGAGTTAACGTAGTCACCCAATATCGTCATTAGTGTGAGGGTGTACATACGAAGCTCATTAGTGCACATTGACAAGTATAAACCTAGAACACGTCTTAATCCAATATCGTCATTAGTATGAGGATAAGAAACGGTTCAGGACCAAACTAGGATTCACATGAAGTGATTGACCTTGGAGGTCTACCTAATGAGTTTATAAAGGCCAATATCGTCATTAGTGTAAGGCTGGAGTAAATGTCATGGGATCCACTTCCCGCCATGAAATTTTGATATTCAAATTTCTATTTTTCCGTTAAGAGAGATTACGAAATTACGTAAAGTAGTGGTATGGCACTAATAGATTTAAAATTCCTTAATCAATTAGTATTATCACTTTTGAAATGAAATTGTTCTGCTACTACTAAAAAATATTGTCTTGTAGATGGCTGCACTAATCCATTGATGAAACTTTTAGATTCCTATAAACTAAAAGGAGCCGAGAACTATTTAGAATATGAAATGAACATACGCTTTGTCTTGGAGTATAAAAAGTTGACTTATGTCACTGTCAATCCCCTGTCTGTTGATATCGATCCCGACTCCACTCCAGAAGAGCGAGAAACTTTTGATAGATGGAAGGATGATAACCTGAAGGTGAAATCCTACATCTTGGGATCGATGGTTCCAGATTTGCTGAGACAGTACATTGAAGTACCGGATTCTTGGAGCATCATGCGAACACTCAAGGAGTTGTTCGAGGCAAATCAATAGATGAAACTTTATCGAAGGTCTAAGGAATTGTTCCGTGCTGAACTCAATGAGGGATGAGCTGTCAGCGCTCATGTTTTGAACATGATAGACCAAATTCGATATCTGGAATGACATGGAATTGTGTTTGATGAACGACTGGGCCGTAATTTGATTATGTCTTCTTTGCATGGTTCTTATGCTGGCTTTGTATTAAATTTCCATATGCATTCGATGCAAGCCACATATGAAGAACTTCATAACATACTACGTACGACGGAGCAAGATTTGAAGAAAGGAAACCCCACACTATATCTCCATGGTGGAGCTGGCTCTTCAAAGACTTATGGGAAGTCAAAGAAAATAAAGATGGAGAAGAAGAATATATCAAAGAAAAACTCCAAGAAGTGCAAAGGCGCAAAACCGAAAGTAGCTCGTGATCAATGTCTACAATGCAAAAAGTCTGGACACTGGAATAAGGACTGTCCAGAGCTTAAAGGAAAAGCAGGACCCTCATGTACGCTTTGTATTTTTCCAATTATTGACATCTCATTAGCTTTAGATGCAAATAGTGGATGAGTGTTAGACATTGGCAGTCCTACTCATATTTGCAATTCCCAGCAGGGAATGGGGGTTAAAAAAATGCTGAATAAAGGGGAGATCCAGCTTAGAGTTGGCAATGGCGAGACATTGGATGTCAAGGCCATAGGAAAAGTTGTTCTAGATCTCTCAAATGGACGTAAATTAGATTTGCATGACTGTTATTATGTTCTCTACTTATCAGACAAATAATATCGCTGCCAATATTAGATAAAGAGAGATATAAAATAAACATTAAGGATGAAACTTTATGTTTGCATGATAAAGATAATTTATTGAAATGTGAATGTTCTTTATCAAACGGTCACTATATTTTGGAAACATGTAGATATGTCTTTAATATATAAAAAAATACAAGTAGGAAGTCTGACCTAAATAATACTGAATTATGGCATATGAGATTGGGCCACATATGTGTTAGACGTCTATCCAAATTGGTAAATGATGGTTTGATTAAAAATTTTACCTTAGATCCTTATCCGATTTGTGAGTCATGTATCCAAGGAAAGATGACAAAGGCCCCATTTCAAGGTGTTGGACACCGTACTGGAGATTTACTGGAGCTAATACACAGCGATGTGTGTGGTCCATTAAATCATGCCACTCATGATGGTTCCACATACTTTATGACTTTCACAGATGACAAGTCTAGATATGGATATGTCTATCTGATGAAACATAAGTCAGAAACATTTGAAAAGTTCAAAATATTCCGAAACGAAGTAGAAAAACAAACCAGTAAATTCATCAAGTGCCTTAGATCAGATCGAGGCGGTGAATACATGAGTGAAGAATTCAGAAATTATTTAAGGGGGAATGGAATTCTCGCCCAATATGGACCACCAGGAACACCTCAACACAATGGAGTGTCTGAGCGTAGAAATCATACTTTATTGGATATGGTACGAATAATGATGAGCTATACAGATCTTCCTTATTACCTTTGGGGTTACGCTTTATAAACTGCTGCCTACATACTTAATATGGTTCCATCGAAAGCTGTTTCTACGACCCCTTATCAGATATGGTTCGGTAGAAATCCAAGTCTTAAGCTTTTAAAGATTTAAGGTTGTCCTGCATACATTAGAATTGCACAGCGGGATAAACTAGCACCCAGAGGGTATAAATATAGGTTCGTTAGATATCCTGATAATTTCATGAGATATCAATTCTACGATTCCGAGCAACGAAATATATTTGTTGTTCGCTTTGCAACTTTTCTTGAAAAGTAATTTTTGAGAGAAAGTTGGAATTGTAGAGAGATTAAAATTGATGAGTTTGATCACAACATTGAGGAACCTGAGATGGAACCAGAGATCCAACTAGGTGAAGGATCTACAACACAAGTTCTACGTAAGTCGAATAGAATATCAAAGCCTCCTGAGAGATTGTCTTTAACATCTGATGTGAGCCTTGATGTTCTCCTATTGGAGGAAACAGATCTGAATACATATAAAGAAGTGATATTGGATATCGATTCGGGAAAATGGCAAGAAGCCATGAAATCTGAAATGGATTCAATGCATGCCAATCAAGTATGAGACTTAGTTGAACATTCTGAATGAGTTAAACCTATTGTCCGTAAATGGGTTTACAAAAGGAAGTAAGGGCCCGATGGAAAGGTGGAAACCTTTAAGGCCCGACTGGTAGCGAAATGTTACACTTAACGTCCTGGGATTGACTATGAGGAAACTTTTTACCAGTAGCCATGCTAAAATCTATTAGGATTCTCTTAGCCATTGTTGCATATCACGACTATGAGATATGGCAGATGGATGTGAAAACCGCTTTCCTAAATGGATTCCTTGAAGAGGATATCTATATAGAACAACCAGAGGGTTTCGTATCAAGTGAGACTTCAAACTTGGTTTGTAAGCTCCAAAAGTCTATTTATGGACTTAAACAGGCATCCCGAAGCTGGAATCATCGTTTTGATGAGATAATTAGATTATCTGGATTCAAGAAAGATGAGGAAGAACCATGTGTTTATAAGAAAGTCGTGGGAGCATGATAGTTTTCATGATCTTGTAGATGACATCATTATCATAGGAAATGATATCGGGATGATGCAAAGTGTGAAAGCCTACATTTACAAGAACTTCCCCATAAAAGATATATGTGAAGCTTCCTATATACTAGGTATAAGGCTCTACCGAGATAGAGTTAGAAAGCTTATAGGGTTATCACAATCGACGTACATAGATAAGATGTTAGAAATGTATAATTTTACCAACTGCAAGGCAGCAAATGTACCTTTCCGATACAACATGCATCTTGTATTGGAAGCAAAATGTATGCTATGTTATTGTAGACACTGCATTTTTACATATAAGTCCCGATGATGAGTCTCGTATGGAGACACTACCTCTTTGATTGTGAAAGCCGCGGGAAACAGACGTCGGAAGGGTAAAGTTGGAAATTGATATTTTGGTCGGATTTAACTCGCTTGTTTCGCTTCGGGTTCGCTTGTTGAACCTCTATTTTAAAACACACCAAACCCATTAAATCACATCTCACAAATTAAATAATTAAAATATTTAAAATACATGTCACAAATTAAATTGAATTAAAAAATAATTAAAATTAAATTAAATAACTAAATTAAAATTAAACTAAATCAAATTAAAATCCATTTAAACTAAATCAAATTAATTCCAATTCAAATTAAATTAAAACAAATTAAATTTAAATTAAATTAAAACTAATATCAAAATTAAATAAATCTTTTCCTAAGACAAATAAACCACTCACCAAATTTAAATAATTCCCCACCAAAATTAAAGATATTCTTTCCCTAAATAAATTAAATAAATCCCTCCATTTTAATTTAATTTCTTTCCTTTCCAAACCCATGCAGAAACCCTAACCCTACCCTCTCACTATATAAACAACAACAAACCCTAAACATTATCTTCCCCCTCACGCCTCTCTTCCTCACAAATAACCCTTCAACGACATCTCTCCTCCACTGGACCTCTCTCTCGGCACGACAAATCAAAAAAGAGAAAACCCTAAATCCCTCTCGCCCTCTCTCTCTAACAGCTCACGCCCTTCCTTCTCCTTCAGACACCTCACGCAGAAAAACCCTAAAAACAACTTCACGCCTCCCTTCTTTTCAGACAAGATAACTCATTGCCTCACGCCTCGAACCACACTCGGCAATCACAGACCACACTCACGTTGCACCTTCAACAGCCCCTTACAAGCCTTCACGCAATTGCCCATTTCACGCCACACACTTCACCTCACGACACAGCCAACACAGCCCCTTCAAAGCCCTCACCAACCTTCACATTCTTCACGCAGCAACCTTTCTCTCTTCCACCTTCATTGCCAAACCGACACAAAAACATCAGCCCTTTAACAAACATATATTAACCACGCCAACAGTCCTCATTCTCTCTATAATCTCACAAACCAAAGACCACGAATCATCCATCAAACCCTTCTCGTTCAGCACCCCCTTCACGCACCATACACACCATTAACACGCCATTAGCCTCGACCTCACGCCATACACCCAAGCTACAAGCGCCCCTCACTCAGCACACTGCCCTTCATCATCAACAAGTAATGTGAACAACACAGACTACCACACTCCTCTCGGTCAACTCACAGCCCACTCACATAGCCTTCATCAGCCTCCACAAACTGCCTCAAACTCACGAAAATAACAGCCCCACAAACTGCCTCAAACTCACGCAAATAACAACCCCCCAACAGCCCATATTTCAGGCCTAAAACACTGCCTGAAGTCAGCCCAAAACAATCCCGAAAACCACCATAAACACCTGCCATCATCAGCCCTACACGCATGAATAACAAACCTTAATAGGATCTCTTATATTCAGCAAACTGCCGAGAATATGGCCTCCATAAACACATGCCCAGTACGCCACACGGACTCCACTCACTAGCACACAAAGCACATCCCATTTTCTCACTGATCCCTGCCTCCAGACACCTCAACCAGCCCTCACTCTCGCCACTCAATGCCCCTTTGACCATTAATCGAAAGCAACCTAGCCTGCTTCTCCACGCCCACTACACTGACTAGCTTCACCGACGCAACAACCTTCCTAGCCGCATAATATCCCCTGGCCTTCTTCACGCATACAGCCCATCAAAACCAGTCCAAACCTGCCGCAAACAGCCCTATTTACTGCCCCGAATTGCCGCAAATCTTGCCCAGAAAACACTCAAAACTGCACCCCGAAACTGCCCAAAACCGCCCCCGAAACTGCCGAGAACAGTCCCTTAGCACACCTGAAACAGTGACCAGAAAATTCACCGAAAACAGCAGCGAAACGGAGTGAAAACAACAACCCGAAAGCGAAATAGCGAGGAAAGATGATTTGAGTTAGTAAAAACCAGAAAAGTAGCGGATCATTCAACATTCCAACTCGCGGGTACGCAACGCCCTTTCGTGAGACGACAAAAGAGGTTAGACCTGAGGGCACCTTTTTACTTATTATCTTTTGTTTTATTTAAAAATATTATTGCATGAGAGTAGTTTGAGGCATGATGTGATTATTAGATGAGCGGAGTATGTGTTCCCTCTTGTGGTATATCGGATGGAAACCTGGACTTAAACTCCGTAGCCGATTCCGAATGGACGGTATTGCGGTCTGCACTCGGGATTACAACGCACGTACCACTTAAGAGACACATGTTTCGTCTCATCCAAATTTGTATTTGAGCATGTTATAGTCTTTAGGTTGTTCGTTTATTATTTAAAGCATGGTATAATTTAGTTGTTATTTATTTGTTAAAGCATATTTAGGTTGTTCCTTATGCATATTATTAGTTTATGATGTGTTAGGATAATGATTTATACATGTTGATTTAATGGTTCAATATGCTCGTTGTGTTACATTGCGTGGAATTATTTGGTTGAAAGCATGTTAGATCTAAGTACCCTTGAGCATGATTATTGAGTAGACTTGGTTGATTCATTGCACAAATTATATCATCACAAGTGACATAAGTAAGGGACCATTCCGAACCCAACGGTTTGAGGTCTTCCTTTGCGAGGAGTGAGTACGGCCTTAAATCTTTGTCCCGGTTCACACCGGGTGGCGACTCCATGTTATTTCGTATTTCCCAACTAGGCCGTGAGTCTAGAACAGCGTCGCTCAGGTTCTGTTGTCTACAGTTATGTACTAGACCTGACATCAGTTTCAGCGTCAGTGTGACCAGCCGATATCAATCTGATCCAGGTAATGATCATTGGACAGCCGTGAAACATATCCTAAAATATCTTAAAGGCACTAGGGATAAGTTTCTGATATATGGAGAAAGTGAGCTACAAGTTAAGGGTTATACAGACTCCAACTTCCAGGAGATCCAGATGATAGAAAATCTACATCATGATATATATTTACCCTTAACAGTGGTGCGATTAGTTGGCGTTGTTCAAAACAAGGCTCAACAGCTGATTCCACCACTGAGGCGGAATTTATAGCGGCTTCAGAAGCTGCTAAAGAAGTTGTTTAAATTATAAATTTTATCACAGAACTTACCGTTATGCCTAGTATTACGGATTCGATCCCATTGTACTGTGATAATAACGGAGCCATCGCGCAGGCTAAGGAGTCGAGGGCGCATTCCAAGTCTAAACATGTGGAAAGGAAAAACCACGTAATTAGAGAGATAATTGAACGAAAAGACGTAGTGGTCTTGAAGGTTCAAGGACAAGACAACATAGCAGACCCGCTTACAAAGGCCTTACCTCCTAAGTTATTCGATAAACATGTGGAGGAGATGAGACTACGGTATCATCCAGATTGGCACTAAGCAAGTGGGAGTTTGATGGAGTTGGTGCTTGGAGTGCCAATCCGATTTGTACATTTTATTTTTATTAATAAAATAACTATATTTTTCATTTCATACCTTATTAATGGTATTGTCATTATGCTATTAAATTGATGTAGATATGCTAAGAATGACATCGACCTTAGAATAGTCTTGACACTAGGTGTAGACTATTCTTAAAGTAAATATTCATAGTCGTTGGTTTTGGAATACGGTCGAATTCCTATAACCTAGAGACTAGCACATGTCGTATATTGGAATTGGAGTTCCAATGGTTTAACATGATGTACCATAAGTTTTGGAAACTCGTATAGACATTGGGTATTCGTTGAAGCGAATACTGAATGACTCATATGTGATTCCTATAGTTGGAAGTACACCCCAACGACAATAGGAATCCCCTCGAGTCGAGTAGCATATGTAATTCTTGACTATAGGGTAACATTAATTTTATATGAGATCCTCCATACTTTGATGTCATGTATGTCAGAAACCTTTCATGGTCTGGCCTCTAGATGTTCGTTGGATATGGACCGATGCACTCAGTAATCAAGTGAGAAGCAAGATAGAATATGTCGACCCTATGTGTACCATAAGAGGTTTAGGTATCCATGTGAGTTAAGTCACGATTCTTAAAGACTTTGGCCAAAGCCAATCACCTAGGGTGGATCACATCAGTTATGAAGAATCATGGACATGTCGACATGAGATGTGCGCCTTGGAAACTTGACGGTATATTCTATGTTTCCTAAGCACAACTCGGATAACCTACGACGGAGGGATTGTTAAACATTGTGATGATGACCTCGACTTGTAAAGTTCAGAAAAGTCATTCGTGTTCTTCGCGAATTTAGAGGTGGCCGATTGCGTACATATTAGCTAGGCTTATATGACGAACGTGTCTGAACTTAAAGAGTCTCAATATGAAGTGTATCGTGAGCACTTGGGTAGCCGATTATTTTGATTAAAGATAATATTTGATATTATTAATATCAACTAAGATAATCAAGTGTTATTGGATAACATTTCAGATTAAGAAACAATTTTCATGTTGAAGGTTTAAAGAAAATACTTACAAAAACTAGATTTTCCAAGACTTTTTCCTTTTGGCCTTCAAACTTTCTCTCAACTCTTTTGTGTTTATTTTTGGTGTGTTTAAGACTTGTGTAACCCTAAAATGAAAGAAAACGATTTATACCCCTCTCATTAGGCCTTGGCCGAATTTTGGTGTATAAGATATCTAGATATTTTGTTTTCATTTCAATTAAATATCAAGTTGCCAACTTGCTTAAATGATCATTACACTTTAATGACTTTTTCAACCAAGTCAACAATGGCAACTTAGCCATTAAAAAAAATATCATAAGTTTAAAATATCTATACTTTAATTAATTTAATCATTTAACAATTAAATAATTAATTAATTAATTAATTAATACAATATATTAAATATGTTATTATATTTACATTAAATATTAAATACACATATATATATATATATTTATGATATTAGTCAAATATCTCAATTTGACAATTAATTAATGTGTATTTGAATTAATCTAACATTAAATACAAATACACAAAAATTAAGGAAATGACTATCGGGTCCCTACACATGTATTTTGCGTTTAACCTTTAAACGACTTTATAAATAATCAACATTATTTATAATTGTTGCCCTAGTGCTCTACGGGTATATTTCATTAGTGAGACTCTAGATTCAGGCATATCCGTCACGAAATCCAATTCGTGCCCATAATTTATCCACCCGTAATTATGACGATCAGGATAAACTCGCTGAATCATACAGGTCGAGGTCATGGAAAATGTTATAATTCCTCCGTCACAGGTATCCGGATAAATCCCAGAGATATAGATGTAAACGTCAAATCTCTATAGGGATTATCCAGTCGACTATTCTATTAGCAATCTAAAAAAGAACATTTAGAAATAACTTCTAAATTGTACCACGGGCCCATGGTTTTTATCTGATTTCTAATCATATGGACTACCTATGCTCTGATACATAGAATTGACGGATCTTATCTCAATACACATAGGACACCCTGAGTATCTATCCACACCCAACGAACATGCGGAGGTCTGATCTAAATAGATCGGTGACGTGACTGTCATCTAAGTGTGGAAGATGTCTCATGCGCCCACAGTGGTATCTCAAGTCGAAGAATCACAAGTGCTACTCAACCCGATAAAATTCTTATTGACGTTGGTGTACCATCCATTAAGAATCTTCGGTGAGTCGTTCAGTGTTTATCTGCTATAAACACCTACATGTCTATACTAGTCTCCAAGACTTATGGTTCATTAAGAAACCATTGGAATCATATATTCCAGTATACGACATGTATCAGTCTCAATAGGTTTACTATACTGACCAAGTAGTGCAAACCTTGACCAGGAACTGTCCGAGAATGACAACGTCATGATACTACTCAATGTCAGTTGCGACGCTTTTGCAGCAGCACCATGACTAGTCATTTTAAGGTCATTACGTCTTTACCATATTAAAAGAAACATTATATTATAGAACTACTGCATATATTATTCATAATAATAACGTTTTACATTAGTATTCTTAAAGAAATACAACCGGGAATTGGCGCTCTGAGCACCAACCTCAACACAAATCACTGGTGTCAATTTCTCTAACTATATCTATTTATTTTATCGCAAGTTTAATTTTATCTTTCCATATTATTTAGCATGGCGTGTGATTGAGAAATTGATTAATAAGCTTAATTGATAAAGTTACAAGCTTAGTAGCATAAAATCAACAATAATTTTTAATTTTGCATTTTTAGGCCATTACCCAATTCACCTCCTCTTGGGTATAGAGTTGTGTTTATTGTGTGCTTGTAGGTAATTTCAAAACCTAGTCCATAAAGTGATGAAGTTGAAAATTATTTATTGATTATTTGTTGCATACTTGGTTGAGAGTTAAAAGTGTAATTATACACAAGTAATTTCATCCAAGCTTTTTTTTTTGTATGTGTGTGTGTATATATTTGAAAATTATTGTACTTGTGAATTGAAGTGTAACATTAAGATTGAACGCCTAAAATATTCTATTAGGAAATTTTGTCAACAAGGCGATATGAGCCTAAATGGGCATGGATTTTAATAGTTACATCGGACCCCCACCGTCCTTTGGGAATTTTCTTTATTCACATATCATTAGAAACCTTAATCATAATTTCAAGGACTTTTGTTATTTGTGTTGGAATTGGTACCCGGCGCGCCAAATTTTGTTGTATTTATTGTAAATACGATGTACATTATATTTTATTATGAATAAAATTAAGTAATTTTTCATCAATATAATCTTATATATGGTAAATGCAAAAGCGACGTAATATAATCTTATATATATATATTTTATTATGAATAATTGTGACATAATTGCAAAAGCGCCGTAATTGTTACTGAGAAATGTCACAATATGATTCATTCTTAAAATTATTCCTAGTCAAGGTTTACATACTTGGTCGGTTAGTAAACTCGTGAGACCGATACGTGTTGTATATTAGAATTGTTCTAATGGTTTATCTCAGTAAACCATGAGTCTTGGGAGACTCATATAAACACGTAGGTATTTATTGGATAAATATTAAACGACTCATTTAAAGATTCCTGATTAATGGTACACCAACGTCAATGAGAATCTTTTCGAGTCGAATAGCATATTAGCTCATTTGACTTGTGATACCACTGTGGATATGTGAGATATCCTCCATGCTTTGATGACAGTTACGTCAATGATCTTTTAAGATCAGACCTCCGCCTGTTCGTTGGGTATGGACTGATACTCACGATATCATGTGATGTATCCAGAGAGGATTTGACAGTCCCGTATACGGGATTTAGGTGTCCAATTTATGATTCTTTGAAATCCTTGGCCGAGGTATGATTCGGAAACGAGTTCCGAATATTTTTTAAGAATCATAATCATGTCGCGACACATGAATTGTTCATAATGGAGATTTGACGTTTAATCTATATCTCCGGAACAATTCGGATAACCTATGACAGATGGATTATATATGCAATTACTTCGACTTGGATGGTTCAACTCGATTATCTGTGGTCCTCGTAATTTATGAGTGGATGGATTACGAACATGGAAATGGTTTTCATGACAGATAAACTTGAATCTAAAAAGTCCCACAATATAAAGTTACTCGTTGAGCACTTGGGCAATTAATTATGGATAATTCGGATTATTCATAATATACACATGCGTATTAAATAATGTGTATTTGTATAAGATACATAATGTAGATTAGATAAACATTATTGACCTATTAAATTTTGACACTTGTTTTATTATTATTATTAGTTAATTAATTGTTAATTAATTATTAATATGATAAAATTGAAGAATATTCTTGGAATATTATTCCATTACATTATTTTTTTTGTTAATTAATTAAATTAATTAATTAAAATGTTAATTAATTTATTTATTTAAGATGAGAATATTATTGGAATATTCTTATTAGTTTGGCAAATTTGATTTGCCAAACCATGTGTATTTGACGCATGAATTTTTTAATTAACAAAATCAAATAAAATCAATTTTGGATAAGATCAAATTGATGTCAAGATTTTGGCCACAAAAATTAAATAATTTTGTTGTAAAATTAAGCCCAAATTTTCGGCCATCTAGGGTTTTAGTATAAATTGAAATTGTTTCATTTTGTTGAGACTCTAATCAATTCTCATGAGTTGAGAAACAAAAGAAAAAAGGGGTTAGGGTTCTTAAACACAAATCAACATCAAAAGAAGAAAATTGAAATGAGTTGGAAATTAAACATTAAGGTAATATTGAATTTCTAATTTCTATTTTTTTCTTGTATGTTTTTCTTGAAGCATGAAAATATATATTAGATATGTATTTTACATGACTCATTAATATATATGTGTGTGTGTGAGAATTAATATTTGGTGTTAGATTGTTTAAGAATCCTAATTGTAATTTTTAAGCATGTGTTATTGGATTAATTAGTGAATTAATTCCAAAATTAAAATTGTCATTCTAGAGTGATTTTACCACTCTAAGGTTGCCTAGAATTGTTCTTAGGACTTTGTATTGTGGTGATTTAATTTGGTGTAAATTAATTGGATTAATTGAGTGAATAAATGAATTTTGGCATTAAAAATGGAGAAAATAAAATCTGGATCAGATTTGATTTTATCTTGTAAAAAAAAATATTTTTCAAGTAAAAATATGTAATTTGGATGATTTTGGATGTGTATTGGGTGGTGGATAAATTCCGGAAATTGTTCCGGGGCGAAAATGCGAGAAAATGGCAAAATTCGTGTCGAAACGGGTTCGTTGCGTGCCGACTGTGATCCAAGCGAACTGGGCACTGTTCGGCAGCCTAAGGGCTGACCGAACACTGCCCAAATGTCCGAGATGACCCGGCTTGGCGGTTGGTCACCGTTTTGATCGTTTGCCCATTACGCGTAGATTTGTCGAAAAATATTTTCGTAAATAATTCATCGTGTAACCAAATATATTATGTTATTAAATGTTAATAAATAATATATTTAACTTTTTTAGTGAATTGTAAATATTTGATATTAATTAATTCGCTCGGAAAAATTTTAAAATATTTAAAAACTTTTTCGCCCTTTGCCGCCCCTTCCGCTGCGCTTACCCCCAACAATTTGGTATTACTGTCCAATATAACAACAAGTGCACTCTTAGTATAACACTTAACAAGATCATACAGTTGATCGTTGTGTGATTTATCTTATAGACTTATTGATTACTATCAAACTTTCAGTTACATATGGCTAGTGGAAATATCACATATGGATCACTCATGGAGAGAAACCGAGTAAGTTTGGTGGAGAAAAATTCAAATAGTGGCAGAGAAAAATGATGTTTTATATGAAAATATTACAGTCGGCTAAGTATCTCAAGGATGATCCTTCGGGTCCTGTAGATGGAGAAACAGAAATAGCCAAGCAACTACGACTTAAGACATGATCGCAAGGTGACTTTTTGTGAAAAAACTAGGGCTGTTCACGGGTCGGGTCGGGTTTTTTAAAATTTTGTGAGACCCGATCGGGTCTGGTCATACGAGTCAGGAAACTCGGATCGGGTCACGCGGAGGTGAAACTCGATCGGGTCGGCCAAAAGAAATAAATTTTTTTAATGAATTAATTATTTTGAAATATAAATATTAATTATTTTATGTCTCGAAAATTATCATATATATAAAGTTTCAATACAATAAAAGTAATAAATAAATGAAATAATAGTAAAAACTTTTAAAAAATAATAACTTTTTTAGAAAAATAATAAAAATATTATAGGATCGGGTTTTAAGGTCAAATCCGTGACCCAACCCGTAAATTTCGGGTCGGGTTGACCCGAAGAACCAATAACTTCTTTTGAAACTTGCGCGGGTCGTGTCTGGTTGCGAGTTGACCAGAAAATTTGAACACCCCTGACAATAATTTCCTTTTACAATGTGTACCAAGACATGACTTCTGCGAAGATTCTCTAGGAATCTCTTGAGAAAAAGTACAAAACAGAGGATGCCGGACAGAAAACGTTTGTCGTGGGTAGGTTCATGGACTACAAAATAATAGATTCAAGGACGATAATGTCTCAGTTGGGTGAACTACAACTGATCATTCACAAAATATTGGATGAAGGAATGAAACTTTGCGAGACATTTCATGTTTCCACAATTATAGAGAAGTTGCCTCCATCATGGAAGGACTTCAAGAGCTATCTAAAACACAAAAAGAAACAGATGAGTTTTGAAGACCTTGGAGTTCGATTGAGGATCAAAGAGGACAACATGAAGTCCGAGAAGACTAGCTACAAGACTAAGGAGTCTAAGGCCAACATCCTCGAGAGTGGAAATGGTAGCAGAAAGAGAAAGAACAGTGGAACTAATTCTTCCCAAGCAAACAAAAAGTTCAAGAGGATGTGCTACGTCTGTGGGAAAAGTAGTCACATGGCAAAAGGCTGCAGAAACTAGAAGTCTCGAGACAATGACAAGAAAAGAAAAATAAGGCCTATGTCACTGATGATGAGCTGTTAACTGATGAGATCTCAGAGTTAAACCTCTCAGAAGTTGTAACTGAAGCAAAATTGGTTGGGAATCCGAGAGAATGGTGGGTAGACATGGGGCTACTCGTCATATTTGTGCTGATAGTAAGATGTTTTCCTCATATCAGAAGGCCGATGATGGCAATCATTTGACTGTGGGAAACTCGTCAACCTCCAGAGTGGTTGGACAAGACACAATGGTTCTGAAGATGACATCCAGGAAGAAGCTTATATTGAAGAATATTTTGCATGTTCTTGATATTCGGAAGAACTTGGTGTAGAACACAGAAATCGGCGACGCTGTCCAGGGCTCGCGGCCCGATCGGGAGTACAGAGTAGCCCGCGGGGGACTAAATCAGAGAAATAAAATGGAGTCGCCACCTAGTGTGAACTGGAAATGATTTAAGGCCGCACTCACCCCTCTCAAGGGAAGACCTCAAACCGTTGGGTTCATAATGGTCCCTTACTTATGCCAATTGTAATGAAAAGATTTATGCAATAATATAACAGTCTTATGTAACACATGCAAGATAATATAATCACACACAAGATTGCACACCCATAATCGTAAATAAAAATGAAGGAAAAATGCATAATTCATAAATGTATTAAACGATGAAGCGCAATAGTGTAACTAATAACATTATAAGGCATTAATAATAAATGCGAGCAAACAATCTCATGAACAAATCAAATAAATAAATGCAAAAATATAAATAATTAATAAAGGTAAAAGCGTCAATAATGAAATGATATGGTTAATTATGTAATGCAAAAGAAATGACCAAAGAAGCAAACATGCACGAAATATGAGGAAAAGAAGTCGATCCACTGCATGTACGTTCGTGGAGCGTTTGATAACGCGTTCGAACGGTAAATAGAATGTCTGCGTTCGTATAGCGTTCAGAAATATGTTCAAACGGGATAAGACCTAATGCGTGATAAAACAAAATACATGCGCGTTCGAGTAGCGTTCGTAAACGCGTTGGAACGGACTGAGGCAGAATGCATACGTTCGTGTAGTGTTCGGAAACGCGTTCGAACGAGATTACCAAAATGGTATTTAAAATTACACAAACACACATGCGTGAATATTTCTCAAGCGGTACGTGGAATTGTATCCCAAGTACAGACCGCACTACCGTCTATTCAGATTCGGCTACAGAATTTACGTCTGGATTTCCATTCGATATACTACAAGAGATAACAAACACTCAAACATAAACATGGCATGAAGGCGAAAATGAGAAGATGCAACACAACAACCAAAACAAAGGTGGGTAGCAAAGTCAGCAGAGGAAGGGCGCGGAAAAATATTGTGGTAGATGTAGCCTTTTAGGCTTTTCCTCCCTCAAATAGATGACCTTTAAACCAACGTGATTAGCCCATGCGCATCAAGCAACAATACATAATTAAAAAAGAGATGCGACCAAGGCCGACATTTATATGGGATCTCGCATGTCTGATTGAACATATCTCACATTCAATCAAACGTACTTCGTCCGGCGCGGCAAAACATCATGGTAAAGGTAGCCTTTTGGCTTTTCCCTCAAATTGAGGACATTTAATCTGACGTGATTAGCCCATGCGCATCAAGTAATAATAATGCATAGAAATAAATAAAGAAATAATATGGGACCTCGTACGCCCGATTTAAAACATATCTCACGTTCAATCAAACGTACTTCGTCCGGCACAGCGAAACATCGTGGTAAAGGTAGCCTTTTGGCTTTTCCCTCAAATGTATGACCTTTAATCCAACGTGATTAGCCTATGCGCATCAAGTAACAATGCATAGAAAATAAATTAAGCAACGATATGGGACCTCGTACGCCCGATTGAACATATCTTTCGTTCAATCAAACATACTTCGTCCGGCGCGGCAAAACATCGTGGTAAAAGTGGCCTTTTGTTTTTTCCCTCAAATGGAGTGACCTTTAATCCGACATGATTAGCCCATGCGCACTAGATCAACAATACATAAACGAAGAAATTCTAGAATATAAATAGCGGAACAGTAAACACAAACAATGAATGAACACAAAAATTAAATAAACAAAATGAAGCACATGCTTGAAAGTTCCTCAAGCGGTACATGGAGTTGTATCCCAAGTACAGACCGCACTACCGTCCATTCGGATTCGGCTAGAGAATTTACGTCTGGGTTTCCATCCGATATACCGCAAGAGATAGCAAACACTCAAACATAAACCCAACACAAATGAAACCATACGTAACACAACGATGCATGCGCATGATCGACAAAGAATAACTGAAAAGATAAATAATAAAAAGGGGGCCCTCAGGTCTCACCTTTTAAGATGCTCCTCGGAAGTGCGTTACATCATTGTCGGAAAGGTTAATGCTCCGTTATTTTTCTGGTTTGCTGGTTCAAGATTTTCCTTCACTGTTTCGTTGTTTTGGGCTGCGAATTTCTCTGTTTTCTTCATTGTTTTGGACTGTAGTTTTGGCTTACTATTTGAGGGATCTTGGGACTGTTTTTGGTGCAGTTCGAGGTGATCGTTGAGGCTGATTGGTGAGTGATTTTTGGGACCATTTTTGGCGTCGCTTCACTATTTTTGGGTGATTTTGGGTCACGGTTTCAGGGTTATTGATTGTTGTTATTTGGTCGATGAGGGGGATGTCTGTTTTAGTTGTTAGTGGCTTTATTTTATTTATTGTTTGATCGGTGGAGATGGAGGATGTGAGGGCTGCTATTTTGTTGTTTTGTCGGTCTGTTTGCTTATTGGACGTGAGGGCTGCTATTTTGTTTGTGTGTTTAGTCGGTCTGGTTGCTTATTGGACGTGAGGGCTGCTATTTTGTTGTTTGTGTGTTTAGTCGGTTGAAGGGCTTAGGTTGTGTTGTTGTCAATGAACGAGAGAGCTGTGAATATGGTTTGTTTTCTTGGTGAAGGCCGTGAGTTACTGGTTTGTGTTTTTGGTATTTAGGGTTTGTTTATTTGTTTGTGAGTTCGGTGAATGAGAGAGAGAGCCGAGAGAATATGGTTTAATTGCTTCACGGTTGAAAGAGAGAGAGAACATGTATGGTGTGTTTGTTTGTGAATGCCGAGAGTGGAGGGAAAGTGAGGAGAATAGAGGGCTGTTAGGGTTTTTTTTTAGTGTGTGCCGTGGATGAAAATGAATGGGGATTTAAATTATTTTGGTGAATTGTTTTGTTATTGCCGTGAGAGTGGGCTAGAGAGAGAAACCAAAATGGGTGGGTTTAGGTCTCTTTTCATAGTTGTGCACTAGGATTTCCTTGTGCGGGGGA
Source organism: Zanthoxylum bungeanum (assembly GCA_019454045.1). Taxonomy (NCBI): domain Eukaryota; kingdom Viridiplantae; phylum Streptophyta; class Magnoliopsida; order Sapindales; family Rutaceae; genus Zanthoxylum; species Zanthoxylum bungeanum. The sequence goes on along the minus strand of SKCR01029352.1, from coordinate 43,613 downwards.
TCTTCGAACAAGGAAACAAAATCAAGTAAAAAGGGATGTGTTTAATTTAGGGAAAAAAATATTTGTATTTTTGGTGGGGGGAATGTCTTTAATTTAGGAGGTGATTTGATTTAATTTAGGAAGGGGATTTATTTGGATTTGATTTAATTTGATTGGATTTGATTGAATTTAATGGATTTGATTTAATTTAGACATGTGTTTTAAATGTTTTAATTATTTGGATTGGGCTTTGGTGGGCCTTGTATGATGTGGGCGTGCGGCTTAGATGAATGGGCTTTGGATGGTTGCGGGGGTTTTGGGCCGAGGCTTAATTTTTAAAACAGAGATTAGTCGGGCGAATCCGAGGCCAAAAAGCGAGTTAAATTTGTTGATATATTTATTTCTTGAATTTTTCCCTTCCGACGTCTGTTTCCTGCGACTTCTGCAACTTAAAGGGTAGTGCCTCCATACGAGGCTCATCACTGGGCTTTCATGCAAAAATGCAAGTGTCTACAGTCACCCCCACTTTGATGGGACTTGTGCAGTGTGTGACAGTGACAATCCTATCAAAGTCATGCATGCATTTTTTACTTACCTGGCTCGCCAGCTGTTGCCGAAATTACCGGTTGTTCTGAGACGCTTTAAACTGAGTTGATAGTGACGAGGTGCTTGACCCCTGGTTCATTCCCAAACCGTTACTTGATGAAAGATGGTTCATTCCAGAACCATTACTGATGAGAGATTGCTCATTTTTTAGCCGTTACTTGAGTTGAGATTGATGGCGAGGAGCTGTGACCCCTTGGTCTTGTTCCCGAACCACCGAGTGGGTTTTGTTCCCGAACTGAGTTGTGGGTCTTGTTCCCGATTTGAGTTGTGGGTCTTGTTCCCGATTTGAGTTGTGGGTCTTGTTCCCGATTTGCGTTGTGGGTCTTGTTCCCGATTTGCGTTGTGGGTCTTGTTCCCGATTTGAGTTGTAGGTCTTGTTCCCGATTTAAGTTGTGGGTCTTGTTCCCGATTTAAGTTGTGGGTCTTGTTCCCGATTTGAGTTGTGGGTCTTGTTCCCGAACTGAGTTGTGGGTCTTGTTCCCGATTTGATTTGTGGGTCTTGTTCCCGATTTGAGTTGAGGGTCTTGTTCCCGAACTGAGTTGTGGGTCTTGTTCCCGAGTTGAATTATGGGTCTTGTTCCCGAGTTGAATTGTGGGTCTTGTTCCCAATTTGAGTTGTGGGTCTTGTTCCCGATTTGAATTGTGGGTCTTGTTCCCGAATTGAGTTGTGGGTCTTGTTCCCGATTTGAGTTGTGGGTCTTGTTCCCGAGTTAAATTGTGGGTCTTGTTCCCGAGTTGAATTGTGGGTCTTGTTCCCAAATTGAGTTGAGGGCCTTGTTCCCGAATCGAGTTGTGGGTCTTGTTCCCGAATTTATGTTGATTGTCTTTGCCAATTTTTTCCTTTTCTTCAAAACCTGCGAATAAAAACAGGACAAAAATTATGTGCATGTGACGTGTATGCATGTATGCATGGATGTGTTTCCTATTCCGTTGGGTTAGGCCTTCCTTGTGCTCTCTGGCGCCCTTCGCCTACTAATGTCTTTGGTCGCCCCTGGGCATGCTTACAGTTTCCTTTTGCCAATTCTCTTCTGGTCATTGCTCAGTTTTCTTTGATCTCATATCTCAGGATCTTATTGTGTCCCTTATTCGCGGGGTAGTAAACTGGTCGCCCCTAGACTTGGTTTAGCTTTTTTGCTCTTCGTTGCTTGCACTCGGCCAAAGTAGATGTGATGTGACGTTCCATTTCAACATATTATATTACCTTTTACGAAATAGTCTCAATAGTTATACATATTATTGCCCTCAAAGGATGCCTAGTGTCGAAACCATAGAACCTTCAAAGTACTTGATGCAGCTCAAATCCGACCGTTTGAATAAATGATCTGAACCAGACTCAAAGTGTGTGCGCGCCAATGTTCTTTTACAACTTGATCCTTAGGTAAGCCAACACGATGATTTCGTTTCAAATGATGGGATCAATTGGTCAAACCAACCTAGATGTCTTGATCATGCTATGCAATTACTTCTCCGTACTCAATGTGATATGATTTTCTTTTTCTTTTCTTTCGTCTTTTTTTTACACATTTACCCTTTAGTGGTCCTAATACTCGCCCATGGGTAGCTTCACGCTTATCGGTTATAGGTGGTTTATATTTTCTTCTTTAGAGTCTTTTCTTGGGTTTCCAACCATACCACATATCGTAACACAAGTAAGTCAGGATGGACATCTAAGTGAACGGTCATTCATCGACTCGCACTCTCTTCAACTAGTCACCTTGCTGACTACTCAGGCTTTCACTGCTAAGATCCTATAATTAAGTGCTCGCGAGTCTAGTCGAGATCAACCACTCAAAATATCGGATGAGAGTACCTCTCGTACTTATTGTTTCCAAGGTTTCACCCTGAAGCAAACAATTTCATCATCGGACTCATGCTTAACTATTGAGGAAAAGACTCAAACAAGTAGACAAAATCAAAGTCTTTATTATTAAAAAAAAATACAGGATTGTAATCAAATAAACCAGGGAAAACATCTTCATCGTCTACAATATTGCCCTCTTCCTTGGCCTATAGTTCTTCACTGCCGCTATCCCCTGTCCCCATGCAAGAAGCTTGGTGGTTGAGAGTTTTGAGGACAAAGCTTTCCGGTAGGCCGGAGTTGATCATGTAGGTGGGTGGTGGAACAGAGTGGTAGTTGGGTAGAGGGTTTCTGTGTGTATTGGGTTGTTCTTTTTCTCGATCGGGTATTTTATGGGCGTCGATGAGGTTTTGAATCTCATGCCTAAGGCGGGTTCAGTTGTCAGTTTCGTGTCCTTTCCTCTGATGGAAGTGACAATATAGGCTTAGGTCGAGGTTGGGTGGCACATGGTTTGGGAGTGGTTTAGGCTCTAAAGGTTTTAGGAGTCCTTGCATCTTCAACTTTTCAAACACATTTGAAAGAGGCTTACCAAGGTTGGAAAACCGCCTGTTTTTTATGGCAGTGACCTCAGCAGTAGCGGGCATGGTTCCTGAAGGCCCCCCAATAGTCCTTCTATTCTGGCCATAGAACTTTCTGTTCTCAGCTTCTTCCTCCTCAATATCCATAACAGTCTCCCTCAACTGTCAAAACTCGCCAATCATAGAGGTCATCCTCCTCAGCTTGTCGTAAATAGATGGCTTAATACCCTTGATGATCATCTTGATCTGGTCCTTCTCCGATGGTCGAGTCTGCATTTTCAAGAGCTGGCTTCTCCAGCGATCTACATAATCCTTGAAGCTCTCCTCCGGCTTCCGCTTGGTATTCTCCAAGCGGAGCGACAAATCGATCTCCAAATCCGTGACATACTGATTCAGAAAGGCCTCCGCCAACGCCCTCCAATCATCTTTGACCTTCCCCTCAAGGGCATGCTACCATACCACGGGCGCCCCCTCTAGCGACATCCCAAACATCTTCTGAACCTGACGCTTCGACAGGCCCACCAAACTCATCACAGAGACATACTGTCGAAGATGGACCCTCGAATCTCCATTCCCGTTGAAATTGGCTATGTCAGGCATCTTGAACTGAGAAGGCAGCTGCTCCTCGAAAGTCATCGCCTCGTAGTCTAGAAAGTCCTCATGCTTGCCCCTCATCTTGCGGGTAACTGACTCTACCTGATCCCTGAGTTTCTGCAACGCAGCCTGAGACCCGGCTACCCTTCCCGCGGCATACTCAGCCATATCATCATCAAAAACATGGATCTCATCACTCATCCTGATCGGAGGCTCTTCACGTCTGACATTCTCAGAGCTTTCTGCCCCTCCTACACGGGGCACTGCCATATTGGCCACAGCGGCGGTCAAATCTTACAACTGCTCGGTAATCTTAGTGAGGTTAGTCTCAAGCTGATTCATGCGAGAACCCTCGTTATCTGACTCACTCATGTCCGCTAACGGTCTCTTGACGAGTCTTACCTCTTCTCTAACCCAACGGAAATCTATGATGGCTTTTAACTATGAGTTAGCATGATACATGTATGCGTGTGATGCATGAAATATATAAAACACGTGAGGTAATCAAACATAATATATCCTTCCGACCTTATTTCTCCCACACTCATGGTAAGCCTATTTTTGGTTCTAGATATGGCTTATTCTATGTACCGATGCAAGGTACACAAAATCGCTCTCTCCTATGCTACGTGGTGAACCTTGGCTACCTCGGTCCCTTTCCATCGGTAAAAGACAAAGACCGCCCATTTTCCACATGGACTAAACCGATTATGGGATCATGCCATTATCTAGAAATGACAAATTGGGCTTTCGGCAACCGTGGTCATGAGGATGAACTTAGAAGCGGCCCAAAAGTATACAGATATGCAGTACCATGGCGTATCCTTTTCTGGGTGAAAGCCAGTGCGGATATCGAACTCATGTTTCTAGCATATTTGGATCATGATTGGACTTCCTAAGCCCATCAATGTTTTCATACAAGTTGGCCCATTATCATTTCAAAGCATTCAATCATATTATTGCGAGGTGTAAACTTGTCCCAGTTGAAAAAGGCCCAACAGGTTTACACTTTTACAATAACGTGGCTAAACAACTTCAAATGATAGGGGGCCCAAACATAAAGCGGCCCATCGGTATTTTAGAAGCTTTTGGCCTAATTGTCATAAGACACAAACTCGTCCCAGTTTAAATGGCCCAACAAGTTCACATCTCATGATAAGAAGTCAAACTGAATCCAAATGATGATGGTCCTAAACACAAGCATAAAAGGGTGGCTTCTATAGGTCATACAACTATGGTTCACATGTGGGTTTATAGAAGTATAGATAAAGGCTCCCGTCGGCGAAGGGTTGCCCACAACTACGTCTCCCCACTCAATGGTTCGAGAGACCAAGTGAACGCACCTTTTTTAAACCTTAAGGTACGTGCCAACGAGTGATGGTACCATATAACGATCCGCCGTTTCGAGCGAAAACGACTTCACGATACCTGCATAACTGTCAAATGGATTCCTCTATTGAAAATTCCCCAGATGGAGGGTTGAGCGAACCCTCTTAAATACCCTTACCTCTTAGGCTCTTATCGCCTTAGTGACAGGAATAAACAACATATCACCCAAATTAGTCCATCACTTTAAATATACTCTAAGGTAAGCTTCGAGTAAATGATTATCTAGATGTCTTCACAGCTTTTCCTTTTAGCTATAAAAAGATAGTGAGTGAAGGAAGACACCAAATCATTATCTAACTCTAATAATACATTCGGTTCAATCAACTTTAGACAAGGTTACCTAAAGCAAAAATCACAAACATTACAAGACATTGTTTCATGGCCGATTCTCTATCCCCAGTGGAGTCGCCAGACTGTAGAACACAGAAATCGGCGATGCTGTCCCGGGCTCGCGGCCCGATCGGGAGTACGGAGTAGCCCGCGGGGGACTAAACCAGAGAAATAAAATGGAGTCGCCATCTAGTGTGAACTGGGAAATGATTTAAGGCCGCACTCACCCCTCGCAAGGGAATACCTTAAACCGTTGGTTTCATAATTGTCTCTTACTTATGTCAATTGTAATGAAAAGATTTATGCAATAGTATAACCGAGTCTTATGTAACACATGCACGATAATATTATCAACACACAAGATTACACACCCATAATCGTAAATAAAAATGAAGGAAAAATGCATAATCCATAAATGTATTAAACGATGAAGCGCAATAGTGTAACTAATAACAACTGTAAATGCATTAGTAATAAAAGCGAGCACACAATCTCATGAACATATCAAATAAATAAATGCAGAAATATAAATAATTAATAAAGGTAAAAGCGTCAATAATAAAATGATATGGTTAATTATGTCATGCAAAAGAAATGACCAAAGAAGCAAACATGCACGAAATATGAGGAAAAGAAGTCGATCAACTGCATGTGCGTTCGTGGAGAGTTTGATAACGCGTTCGAACGGTAAACAGAATGTCTGCGTTCTTATAGCATTCAGAAATGCGTTCGAACGGGATAAGACCTCATGCATGATAAAACAAAATGCATGTGCGTTCGAGTAGCGTTCGTAAACGCGTTCGAACATACTGAGGCAGAATGCATACATTCGTGTAGCGTTCGGAAACGCGTTCGAACGAGATTACCAAAATGGTATTTAAAATGACACATACACATGCGTGAATGTTTCTCAAGCGGTATTTGGAATTGTATCCCAAGTACAGATCGCACTACCGTCCATTCAGATTCGGCTACAGAATTTACGTCTGGGTTTCCATCTGATATACCACAAGAGATAGCAAACACTCAAACATAAACATGGCATGAAGGAAAAAAATGAGAAGATGCAACACAACAACCAAAACAAATGTGGGTAGCAAAGTCAACAGGGGAAGGGCGCGGTAAAATATTATGGTACAGGTAGTCTTTTAGGCTTTTCCTCCCTCAAATAGAGGACCTTTAAACCAACGTAATTAGCCCATGCGCATCAAGAAACAATGCATAATTAAATAAAAGAGATGTGACCAAGGCCGACATCTATATGGGATCTCGTATGCCCGATTGAACATATCTCACGTTCAATCAAACGTACTTCGTCCGGCGCGACAAAACATCATGGTAAATGTAGCCATTTGGCTTTTCCCTTAAATGGAAGACATTTAATCCGACGTGATTAGCCCATACGCATCAAGTAACAATTCATAGAAAATAAATAAAGCAATAATATAGGACCTCGTACGCCCGATTGAACAAATCTCACGTTCAATCAAATGTACTTCGTCCGGCGCGGTGAAACATCGTGGTAAAGGTAGCCTTTTGGCTTTTCCCTCAAATTGAGGACCTTTAATCCGACGTGATTAGCCCATGCGCATCAAGTAACAATGCATAGAAAATAAATAAAGCAATGATATGGGACCTCGTATGCCCGATTGAACATATCTTTCGTTCAATCAAACATACTTCGTCCGGCGCGGCAAAACATCATGGTAAAGGTGGCCTTTTGGCTTTTCCCTCAAATGGATGACCTTTAATTCGACATGATTAGCCCATGCGCACTAGATCAATAATACATAAACGAAGAAATACATAGAATATAAATAGCGGAACAGTAAACACAAATAATGAAAGAACACAAAAATTAAATAACCAAAATGAAGCACATGCTTGAAAGTTCCTCAAGCGGTATGTGGAGTTGTATCCCAAGTACAGACCGCACTACCATCCATTTGGATTCGGCTACGGAATTTATGTCTGGGTTTCCATCCGATATACCGCAAGAGATAACAAACACTCAAACATAAACCCAACACAAATGAAACCATACGTAACACAACGATGCATGCGCATGATCGATAAAGAATAACTGAAAAGATATATAATAAAAAGAGGGGCCATCAGGTCTCACCTTTTAAGATGCTCCTCGGAAGTGCGTTACATTGTCGCCGGAAGGGTTAATGCTCCGTTATTTTTCTGGTTTGCTGGTTTAAAATTTTCCTTCACTGTTTCGCGGTTTTGGGCTACGGTTTTCTCTATTTTCTTCGTTGTTTTGGACTGCAGTTTTGGCTTACTATTTTGAGGGATATTGGGACTGTTTTTCGGTGATATTGCTCACTATTTTTGGTACAGTTCGAAGGCTGATTGCAGTGATTTTTGGGACCGTTTGATCACTATTTTTGGGTGATTTTGGGTCACGATTTCAGGGTTATTGATTATTGTTATTTGGTCGGTGAGGGGGGCTGTCTGTTTTAATTGTTAGTGGCTTTATTTTATTTGTTGTTTGATCGGTGGAGAGTGAGGACGTGAGGGCTGCTATTTTGTTTTTGTGTTTAGTCGGTCTGGTTGCTTATTGGACTTGAGGGCTGCTATTTTTTTGTTTGTGTGTTTAGTCAGTTGAAGTGCTTAGGTTGTGTTGTTGTCAATGAGAGAGAGAGCTGTGAATATGGTTTGTTTTCTTGGTGAAGGCCGTGAGTTACTGGTTTGTGTTTTTGGTATTTAGGGTTTGTTTATTTGTTTGTGAGTTCGGTGAATGAGAGATAGAGCCGAGAGAACAATGTTTAGTTGCTTCACGGTTTGAGAGAGAGAGAGAGAGCATGTAGGGTGTGTTTGTTTGTGAATGCCAAGAGTGGAGGGAGAGTGAGGAGAAGAGAGGGCTGTTAGGGTTTTTTTTTAGTGTGTGTCATGGATGAAGATGAATGGGGATTTAATTTCTTTTGGTGAATTGTTTTGTTATTACCGTGAGAGTGAGCTAGAGAGATAGGCCAAAAAGGGTGGGTTTAGGTCTCTTTTTATAGTTGTGCACTAGGGTTTCCTTGTGCAGGGGATCTTCGAACAAGGAAATAAAATCAAGTAAAAATGGATGTGTTTAATTTAGGGAAAGAATATTTGTATTTTTGGTGGAGGAATTTCTTTAATTTAGGAAGGGGATTTTTTTGGATTTGATTTAATTTGATTGGATTTGATTTAATTTAATTGGATTTGATTTAATTTAGACATGTGTTTTAAATGTTTTAATTATTTGAATTGGGCTTTGGTGGGCCTTGTGTAATGTGGGCGTGTGGTTTGGATGAATGGGCTTTGGATGGGTGCGGGGGTTTTGGGCCGAGGCTTAATATTTTAAAATAGAGATTAGTCGGGCGAATCCGAGGCCAAAAAGTGAGTTAAATTTATTGATGTATTTATTTCTTGAATTTTTCCCTTCCGACGTCCGTTTCCCGTGACTTCCGTAACTTAAAGGGTACTACCTCCATACGAGGCTCATCACTGGGCTTTCATGCAAAAATGCAAGTGTCTACACTTGGTTTCAGGCTCACTCCTTAGCAAAGATGGTTTTAAGCTTGTATTTATTTCTGACAAGTTTGTACTGACAAAAAATTATGTCTATATAGGAAAATGATACCTCACTAAGGGCCTTTTCAAGTTCAATGTAATGACTGTCAATCGACACAATGCTAATAATAATAAAGTTACATCTTTTTCTTATATTATTGAGTCACAAAATGTATGACATGGGAGGTTAAGGCATGTTAATTGTGAAATAATGCGTAAATTAATTAACATGGATCTTATACTTAAATTTACAATTGATAACCAACATAAATGTGAAGTGATTACATCCAAAAAGTACTTGCGGTTATCACAGTATAGTTTGGGTGTCGATTCGTCAGTGAGATGATTACGAAGGAACTGAATCACTTAATATGAACGTTAGCAATAATTTAATTAAAGGAAATGATTTAATTGGCAATGTAAAATAAAAACTATGAAAAATATGTAAGAATTATCAGTAGAGAAAAACAGCAAAGTGTCGGGAATCCCTCTTGTATCAAGTCCCTATATTTAGTAGTTGATTCTTTTTATTACTCAATTGAGGGTTTCACTTCCCAAACCAATAATCAGAAGATATTTCAATTTAAAACACATTAAATTCTAAGGTAATCGATGAATTACTTTCTCTATATTAACAGCACACTATGTTATCATTATAACTTATCTAACATCGACAATATACCCACAGACAATACTGCAGCAGAAGATTAACTCATAAAACAACAATACTAGTTACAACTGGGTTCCCTACATAGAAAAAGCATGACTATTCCTATATGAAAATTAGTAAAACATAATCTCTTGATTATAAATCAACAGATAATAGAGAATAACAAAATATCAATTGTATTAAACGTTGAAGTTCATTCAGGAATCAAAAACATGAATATAAGAAGTTAAGTACAATAGTTCATCTCTAGCTTTGCCTAGGAGATAAGTTCTCTATAGAAAAGAAAAACATAGCCTGAAGGGATCGGAGAGACATCCTGTCTGGCCTAAAGCTTCCCCGTTCTTCTATCTCAAATATGTGATTTGAACTCTTTGTTGTGTATTTCTTCTATTTTTTTAGGGTTTTGGACGAGCTTGGGTATTTATAGGGAAGTCTTGGAGTCCTTGTACATGTAAAACACGGCCGAATTAAGCTTTTGGAGATCTATCGGGGCACGAAAAGTAACATCACAGTGCCAAACTCTCGGGAAATGTGTATGCAATTTTGCTGATGGTGCGTGGCGACGCCATAAGGTGGGTGTCGCGACGCGTGGTAATTTTCTGGAATGTTGTTTCTGCATTTCTGCTCTTCTCGTTTGCTTCTGATGCATTCGTAAGGTCCCAAAACACGTACAATTGCTCCAAGATCCATGTTCCATTGCTTCCTAATAACAAAACATAAAATAAACTACAATTAAGATTAAATACTCAATAATAAAGCTGAATTAGTGATGTTTAAAGTACATTTTTATGCGTTTATCATGAAGCATGTGTTTAAGCAAAAATGAATAGGGCATCATTTCATTTCATAGAACGAAGTTCTGAACCTTTGGAACTTATACACACCGATATGTGTGACATGAATGTTGTGCAAACAAGAGGAGGTAAAAAGTACTTTGTCACTTTTATCGATGATAGCATAAGATTCTGCTATGTGTATTTACTAAAGAGCAAATATGAAGTCGTCGAGAGCTTTATACACTATATGAACGAAGTTGAAAATCTACTTGGCAAGAAAATCAAAATAATCAGGAGTGATATGGGAGATGAATATGTATCACCATTCAGTGAATATTGTTCCAATCATGGAATTATTCATGAAACTATTGTTCCTTATTCACCTCAATAAAACGGGATTGCGGAACGCAAAAATCGAACGTTGAAGGAAATGATGAATGTCATGTTGACAAGACCTGGTTTACCCCAGAACCTATGGGAGAAACCTTACTTTCCGCCAACTACGTTCTGAACAAGTTACCTCACAGAAGATTGAGCAAGACATCATATAAATTATGGAAAGGTCACGCACATTTTTATAAATATCTGAAAGTGTGGGGGTGTCTCGTCAAAATGAAGGTTCATAAACCTGAGAAGATGAGAATATGACAAAAAATCGTTGACTCTATATTCATTGGATATGCTCACAACAGTAGTGTATATCGATTCTTGATACAAAATTTGAAATTCCTGATATCAATACAAACACAATAATTGAGTAAATGAATGCGACATTCTTTGTAGAGACATTTCCTTGTAAATAAAAACAAAGAACAGAGTTGATGAACATTAAAAACTTTACACTTAATAAAAGAGAAACTAATCATTTTACACTTATAATTTCATTAATCCCTCTTAATTTAACACATTTGTAAAATAATAATTAAATTTATGTTTTATATATTTTTATTGTAATTTTTATTTCTTATGTAGGTGAAATAATATCTTGAATGCATAACTATAAAAATGGACGTGACATTTAGATTTTGGAGGCCGGAAACTTGAAAGAGCGTTCTAACAGTGTACAATTTCGGAAATTACAACTTTGCGCAATTTTTATAATTTGGTCATAACGTCTTACTCCGATATCGGATTGAGGCGATTCCAGTTCCAGATGAAAGAAAACTCAGATATCTATAACTTTACTATTTATAAGAATTTCTAGTTCTGGGATTTTCAAAGTAGAAATTGGTGAAGACATCAATGTGTGTTGTATGTAATTTTAATTATTAGAAAATAAAGTAAAAAATAAAAAAATAAAAAAATAAAAGTTGAAATATCATAATCCACTTTAGGTGGATTGTGATCATGTTTGTAAAATTATCAACAAAAAAATTAAAAAAAAATCAAAAAAGAAGAAAGAAAAAAATAAATTAGTAAACATTTGTTGTTTGTATTTGATTTGGAAAGTTGTAATTAATAATTGAGAGATGAACACTTCCACTATAAATAGAGGTGTTTACCTCTCATTTTTCTTCAAGCTTTCTTTCAAAATTCTCTTGTAGAATTTGGGAGAGAGTGTCTTGTGTGTTTTATTTTTTTAAGTATTCTTGTAATTTCTTTTTCTTTCGATAATAAAATTATGCATGTTTTTCTTCAAATCATGAGTAGCTAATTTCATCCTGCTGGGATAAAGAGTGAAGCTCTTAATATGAGAATATAGGTTAATATTATTTATATTATAATATATAAATTGTAATCTGAATAAGTAATTTAAATTTGGATTAATTATTGACAAATTTTGTTACCGCATTTATGGCTGGTTTTATTTATTTGGCATTATTGAGTACCTAACTGGACTTGTTATAGACAAATGTTATCACCGTCTTTATGACTAGTTTTATATGTTTTGGCATAATTAATTTATGAAGTAAATTAACTGGATAATAATGACAACTTGTATATTATAAAAAGTAAGATTTCTTTATATTTGAAATATTATGAGTGAATCTCATAACCTCAACATTTTAATTTATTGTTGCATCCCAAATTAAAAAATAATTCATCACTTAAATCAATTCACTTTCCTTTTACTCAAATTGTAATTTTATTTTACTAAATCTATTCTTTGTGGATCGACCCCGAACATACCGGGTCATTTTATTACTTCGACACTCTTATACTTGGGAGTAAAGAACCACTTTGTGAGTGTGTCAAAATTCTCTCAAAAGAACCATTGACACTGCTACTAGTAGTGATCAAGTTAACCAAGAATCAGATCAACATGAAGATGTTGAGGAAAGTGAACCTAGACATAGTAAAAGAGCAAGAATGTCTAAGTTATTTGGACCTAATTTTCCGACATACCTGTTAGAAAATGAGCCTCAAAGTTATAAAGAAACGATATCTTCTTCGAAGGGAACTTTGTGGAAAGAGACTATCAATAGCGAGATTGATTCTATCATTCAAAATCATACTTAGGAGTTGATTGATCTTACTTCAGGTTGCAAGCCGCTAGGCTACAAATGGATTTTCAAACAGAAGATGAAGTCGGGTGGATCAATAGATAAGTACAAGGTAAGAGTTGTCATAAAAGGTTATAGACAAAAAGAAGGTCTTGATTACTTTGACACCTATTCACTAGTGACACGTATCACTTCAATAAGAATACTTATAGTCATAATTATTATATTTGGTCTTGAAATACATCAAATGGATGTAAAGATGACATTCTTAAATGGTGAATTAGATGAGGAGAATTACATGGAACAACCATAAGGTTTTAATGTTCCTGGACAAGAACACAAGATATGCAAACTTGTAAAATCCTTATATGGATTAAAACAAGCACCTAAAAAATGACATGAGAAATTTGACAAATAGATGTTGTCAAGTTGATTCAAAGTCAATGAGTGGATAAGTGTATGTACAGTAAATCAACTCAAAAAGAATATGTCATTGTGTGTCTCTACGTAAACGATATGTTAATAATTGGTAGCAATCATAAGATGATCCAGTCTACCAAGAAAGTATTGATTGGCAAATTTGACATGAAAGATTTAGAGGTAACTGATGTGATCATAGGAATTAAAATTTCCAGAACATCAGAGGAATACATATTATCCCAGGTTCATTATGTTGAGAAAATACTTGAGAAATATAATAAAGGAGATTTAAATGTGGCTAGAACTCATGTAGATCTAACTTTTCATTTATCAAAAAATAATGGGTCAAGCGTATCATATTAAAATATTCGAGAATCATCGAAAGTATGATATATCTCACAAATTACACACGACCAGATATCGCTCAAGTTATAAACAGACTTAGCAGATATACGAGTAATCCAGGACATAACCACTGGAAATCCATAGTAAGAGTTTTGAGGTATTTGAGAGAAACTTCAAAATATGGTCTCCATTATACAAGATATCATGTTGTTCTAGAGAGATATAACGATGCTAATTGGATATCTGATACAGTAAATTGCAAATCCACGAATGGATTTATTTTCACACTTGATGGTGCAGCCGTTGTTGGAGTTGATGTTTGGAGTGTCAATTCGAATTGTACATTTTATTATTTATTAATAAAATAACTATATTTTCATTTCATACCTTATTAATTATATTGTCATTGTACGTATTAGATTGATGTATAGATATGCTAATAATGACATCGACCTTAGAATAGTCTTATAGTAATACTCGACACTATGTGGTCCGACATTGGGATAAATATTACTATTGTAAATTATTCTTAAAGTATATATATATTCCTAGTCGTTGGTTTTGGAATACGGTCGAATTCCTATAACTTATAAGACTAGCACATGTCTTATATTAGAATTGGAGTTCCAATGGTTTAACCTGATGTATCATGAGTTTTGTAAACTCGTAGAGACATGTGGGTATTGGTTGGATCGAATACTGAATGACTCACATGTGATTCATAATAGTTGGAAGTACACACCACCGTCAATAGGAATCTCCTCGAATCGAGTAGCATATGTAATCCTTTGACTATATGATAGCATTGATTTTGTGTGAGATCCTCCATACTTTGATGTCATGTATGTCAGAAACCTGTCATGGTCTGGTCTCTAGATGTTCGTTGGGTGTGGACCGATGCACTCAGTAATCAAGTGCGAAGCAAGATAGGATCTGTCGGCTCGTATGTGTACCATAAGGGGTTTAGGTATCCATGTGAGTAAAGTCATGATTCTTAAAGTTTTGGCCAAAGTCGATCACCTAGGGTGGATCGCATCAGTTATGAAGAATCTAGGGATGACAATAGGTCGGGCCGGGGCCCGATAAAAAAAAATAGAACCTCGGGCCTGGAAAAAGCCCGGCCCGGGTGTCTTCCGGGTCGGGCTGGCTTGGCCCGACTAGGGCCCGGGCGTCATCCGGCCCTTTTTTAAAAAAATATATATAAAAAATTAAAAATAAACAAAAATAAAATACATTCACATTATATGCAAAGGCAATTCACAAATAAATCAAAAGTTTCATCGATAAATTAACAATTTAAATGTTACAAACATATTAAAATATATATATATATATCAAAAATATTAAGCTCGGCTCGGGATAGGGTCCGGCCTGAGTTTTTTTACCCCGGACCAGGCCCGGGCTTTTCTGTCATTCTTAGAAGAATCGTGGATATGTCGACATGAGATGTGCGTCTCGAAAACTTGACGGTGTATTCTATGTTTCCAAAGCACAACTCGGATAGCCTACAATGGAGAGATTGTTAAACATATGTGATGACTTCGACTTGTATAGTTCAGAAAGGTTGTTCGTGTTCTTCGTGAATTCGGAGGTGGCCGAATTACGTACATATTAGCTAGGCTTATATGACGAATATGTCTGAACTTAGAGAGTCCCAATATGAAGTGTACTCGTTGAGCACTTGGGTAGCCGATTAAAATAAAATGCTCATTATGAGTCTTCATTTTCTTGTTTTTTTTCTTCTTCCCACGCTTGAACCTTTTATAGTGAACATTTGTTAACTGCTCGAACGATTTTGCTTCCCTCGATCCACGAACTTCCACGTTTCATGTTTGAAACTGCTAGATCATGCATCTAATTGTTGAGTTGTGCGTGATAACTGCCAGACCGTGGGTAGCACTGCCTAACCGCTAGATCGTAAATCGTGATTGTTTTTCCTCTCGCTGTCCTGGTTGTAAATCGTCCTTTAATACCCGTTCGTCCTAGAACGATTTTCTTTACTAATAATTACCCCCCCAAATTCACCTTGATTGAGTTGCAAGATGAAATTGAGGCGAAATTTCAATTTGGCTTCGTTCTGGTGATTTTAGCTCTACCTCTTGTTATTATTGCGCGTACTAAAGGCCATCCTTTACGTTCCCTATGTGAACCCATCATTTCCCCAATAAATGTGATGTCTTCCCAACACGTCTTATCGAAAAGGTCATCATGGCACCAATTAATGTGTCGTCTTTCGTGTCATTTTGATTTCAAATCATCTCAAACGTCGCCCTTTTCGTTTCCCGTTCTTTTTCTTTCCCCGAATCGGGCCGTGACACATGTCCTAAAGCAAACTTTTCATCTTTCCTATATAAGGGTTTGATTCGCTCTTGTCATCACTTTACTTTCTACTTCCTTTTCTGCAAATCTTTCCATTTTCTTGCCTTCAATTTCCTTGTTTCTATGGGTGACTCTTATGTGGGTGTCTTTGGCGTCGTCTTCTTCTGTTTCAAAAAAGGCCATTTCAACCTTTGGCGATTACCAAGCTTCTATGGGTGACTCTTATGTGGGTGTATTTGGCGTTCACACCCTCGACAAAAACTATGGACTGTGCTCCCTAGGACCCATTTTTGTTGATGACGCGACCATTGCTACGGCTCATTTGGCTCAGCTGTTTCCTTCCACTTCCAACCTCCATTTCTCAGAGCCTTTGAATGTCTCTCCTCTTGCTCAGTCTAACCCAATCCGTACTTGGCCTAAACACGATTCTTCATTTGAAACCTGGTTTCAGCGTGTTCTAAGCCCCAAGAACCGCGAATCTTGATTTTGTAAGAACAAAATCCTTCCAAGATCAAGTCCAACCCTTAAGGAACATTGCCCTTAAAAACTTTTCTTTATTTCTTTGGAGAATCCTGAACAGCGATACAGCGCCACAACGCTTGCCACATGTTGATAAGCTTTTGTTCCATAAAACCAAGGAAGAATCCACTCCCTCAAGATGACAAGAGTCAATTTGTTTTGTAAAAAAATATATTATTAGTTAATTATCCATTACAATGAATAATGCCCCTTTAAATAGGTGGCTAAACCTAATTCTACCAAAATATAATAAAACCCTAATAAAATACTTGAAAATTTCGTCCATGTGCTTTTTAATTTAATTAATGTTCAGCCCAACACTTAAACAACACATAACTTAAAAAAATATAAAATATAAAAACTATAGGGATACATTGCGTCCTCATTTAGACCATGAAGGAATCCGAACTGGACTTTGATAAAAACTTCAAAGTTGTAGATCTACGAGTTCTCTTTTCATTGAAACTTGAATCACCAAAATCTGATATTGGACGAGAAAGTTACGTCCAAAATACGAAGACTGCATAAATCCCGCCACTGCTAATGCACCATTCGGAAATAAAGCCCAAAATCAATCAAGGCAGCCCATGCACGTCCTAGACCCATTCCAATATTTCTTTAGAAATATTAAAGCCCTCACATAATGTCTCATGCATGGACCAAACTCCAGAACCCAAGGAATCTTCCAAATCCACCAAAATGGCCCAAATACACCAATTTGACCAAGCCATGCAATCAGCCACAACTTCAAGTTAACTTGGCCCAACAAACAGAGCTCATTCGGATCACATCAATTCTCATTCCTGCTTATTTTGATGTGCTAGATCCATCGAAATACATCGTCCATGGCTTTAGACTGCACTCATCTATTTCCATTCTCATTTCTTTAGTGGTGCTTAAACACGAGTGATCAGCTAAGAAATCCACAAGGGCCTGATTTTTTACGGCCTTTTGGGGTTCATGTCGTATGTCGAATTCTGACAATAATAGAGACCAAAACCCAACTCTTTGATGTAAAATGGGACGAGAAAACATGTACTTTACTATATTGATTTTTGTAATTAAATATACAGTGGTCGACCTAAGTTAGGCGCGTAATTTAGTACATGTGAAATACAAAGCCAAACATAACTTCTCCATTGGAGAATAATTACATTTATATTTCAACAATTGTCTGTTGATATAATAAATGGCCCTTTCGACATCCGTATTGTCATTCTGTGCGATCATCTCAGCTATGGATTGCTCTTCAGCGGATATGTAAAGCTTCATTGGCCGTCCTGGCACAGGGGGTACCATCACCAGCGGCTGTGATAAATAATTCTTCAGGTTCTCGAAGGCTTTTTGATGTTCTTCGATCCAGATGAATTCGTCCTTTTCCTTTAGCCTTAGTAGGGACGAGAAAACTTTAGTTTTTCCTGCATAATTAGAAATGAACATTCTTAAGAAATTAACTTGCCCTAGGAATCTTTGCAACTCTTTTTTGTTCTGGGGTGGTTTGGCTTCAGTAATTGCCCGAGATTTATTGACATCAATCTCAATTCCCCGCTGGTGGACTAGAAAGCCCAAGAAATTCCCTACACAAACCCCGAAAGCACATTTGGCAGGATTTAACTTTAATTTGAATTTCCTCATTCGTTCAAAAGCCATTGTCAAGTGGTTAAAATGCTCGCCCACGGTCATAGAATTTACCACTATGTCATCTACATAAACCTCTACAAAATTACTGATCATGTCATGAAAAATTAGATTCATGGCCCGTTGGTAAGTGGCCCTGGCATTTTTTAGTTCGAATGGCATTACCACCTACTCATAACATCCTAAAGACCCCGGGCATCTGAAAGCCATTTTATGGATATCATTTTTGGCGATGTAGATTTGGTTATATCCTGCGTACCCATCCATAAAAGAATACACTTGATATCCTGCTGTGGAGTCCACTAAGGAATCTACCGTAGACATATGGTATTGGTCTTTTGGTGTTGTCAAATTTAAATTTCTAAAATCTATACATATTATTAACTTTCCATTCTTCTTCATGACAGAGACGATATTTGACAACCATTCTACATATCTGGTCGTTCTAATGAATTTCACCTTCAAGAAGCGCTCGACTTCTTTTTTAATGTCAGACATAACATTTGGTGCAAACCTCCGGGGGGGTTGCTTATATGGCATGTTGTAGGCACTACATTTTTACATGTAAGTCCCTGTGATGAGTCTCGTACGGAGGCACTACTCTTTAGGTTGCGGAAGTCGTGGGAAACAAATGTCAGAAGGGGAAATTCAGAATAAGTATGTCATCAGATTCAATTCACAGGTTCACTGCTTTCGTTCGTGCTGCGTTCATGAACACGTTCGAACGTCAAGCAGATTGCGGGTATTCGTGTAGCGTTCGAATCGGCGTTCGAACGGTGTCGGTACTTCTGGTTTTGTTGCTGGCCTCACGCCCAAGCCCATTTAGCCCACCAAAACCCACCCAAAGATAATTAAAACATTTAAAACACATGTCACAAATCTAAATAATATCACATACCAAATTTAAATAAATCAAATAAACCTATTCCTAATTTAAACAAATCATGTCCCCAATTAAATATATTTTTTTCCTTGTGTGACACTAATTAATGGTATCCCTTTTATTACACAAATCTCATTCCTTTTCAAGCAAGGATTCACCATACCCTTTGCCTATAAAAGAAACCCAAATCCAACCCTCACCTCTCATGGCTCATTCATCTAAACACACAAAAGCCTAGCTGACTCTCACGTAAACACATTCTATCTCCCACCTGCAACCTCTCGACAGTAACACAAAACACAAACCCTAAAAGCCTTCCATTCTCATCACCGAAACAGTCCCCAAACTACACCATAACACCACCAAAAATCACCCCTAAAACTGCACTATAACCACCGAAAAACACACTCAAACAGCAACCCAAAAAGACGCCAAAACAGTCTCTTAATACAGTGAAAATAGTGACCAGAAAATACAGCAAAAATAGCAGCAAAACAGAGGAAATGACGACCCAAAACCGCGAGGCAACGAACGAGAGCAGTGGACCAGTGAACCAGAGGAGTTACGGAGCATCAACCCTTCCGACGGCCGTGTAACGCGCTTTCGAGATACGACCTAAGAGGTTAGACCTGAGGGCACCCTTTTTATTTATTCTCATATTTTTTTGTTGTTTATTAGATTTCCTTCGCATGAGAGTCGTTTGTTAATATATATTGTGGTCCTTGAATGAATGAAATATGTTTTCTCTCTTATGGTATATCGGATGGAAACCCGGACGTAAATTCCGTAGCCGAATCTGAATGGACGGTATTGCGGTTTGTACTCGAGATACAATGCCACATATCACTTGAGAGATTCACACATTTTGTTTCATCCAACCTTGTATTCGAGCATGATCGGGTTGCTAGCATGTTATTTATCTTTTAAGCATGATTTAATCGTTAGTATGCTATTACTTTCTGCATTTTACTTTCTATGCATTGTGATGTAATGCGCATGGGCTTAGTATGTTAGTCTAAAGGTTCTCAATTTGAGGGGAGAAAAGTCTAAAAGGCTACCTTTACGAAAATACTTTTCCGCGCCGGAAAAAGTGTGTTTGATTGAATGTGAGATACGTTTAATCGGATATACGGAAGTCCACATTATTGTCTCATTCATTTTTATGCATTATGATGTAATGCGCATGGGCTAGCTAGGGTGGATTAAAGGTCCTCTATTCGAGGGAAATGCCTGAAGGCTACCTTTACCGCGATGTTTTGTCGCGCCTTTTGTTATGTCATTGACCTTTTGCATATCATTGCTCTATTTACGCATGTATTGCATTCTAGTGCGCATGGGCTAACTAGGGTGGATTAAAGGTCCTTTATTCGAGGGAAAATGCCTAAAGGCTACCTTTACCATGATGTTTTACCGCGCCGGACGAGGTATACTCGATTGAATGGGAATGAGTTCAATCGGGCACACGGGGTCCTACATTGTGCATCCGTGTATGTGTTTGCATCGTCTATCATGCATCAGGTCATGTCCCGTTCGAACACGTTCTCGAACGCTATACGAACGTGAACCTTCTATTTCCCGTTCGAACGCGTTTACGAATGCTACTCGAACGCGCATGCATTTTGTTTCATCAGGTCTTGTCCCGTTCAAACGCGTGCTCAAACGCTATACGAATGCGAACCTTCTGTTTATCGTTCGAACGTGTTTACGAACGCTACTCAAACGTGCATGCGTTTTATTTTATCATGCATCAGGTCTTGTCTCATTCGACCGCGTTCTCGAACGCTATACGAACGCAAACTTTCTGTTTACCGTTCGAACGCGTTTTCAAACGCTACACGAATGTACATACACTGAATTGAGTCATTTTCATCATATTTCATGCATGATTGCTTCTTAGGTGATTTCTATTGCATTATGTAATTAACCATGCCATTCCATTATTGACATTTTTGCTGTTATCATCCATTTGTATTCCCGCATTCATCCATTTGATGTGTTCGCAAGATTGTGTTCAAGCATGATTAGGTCGTTAGGATGTTACTTGTTTCTCAAACATGATTTAGCCATTAGTATGTTATTCCTCTATGCATGATCTTGTTATCTCTTTTCCCAATAGGTGTTTCTTTATGTTTATGTTTAGGTTGTTATTTATTTTTCGTGTTTGATGATTCAACATGTTCATGAGATTATTGTGTGATATCGTATATTTGCCGTTATGATGATTCATTTTATACCATGTGAACTTAGGAGTAGATTATCCTTGGAAATATACGTTGCTTAGGATTGGTTAGATTATTGCACAAATCATATCATTACAAGTGGCATAAGTAAGGGACCGTTCCGAACCCAACGGTTTGAGGTCTTCCCTTGCGAGGGGTCAGTGCGGCCTTAAATCATTTTCCCGATTCACACCGGGTGGCGACTCCATGTTATTTCTCCGGTTTAGTTCCCCCGTGGGCTACTCCGTACTCCCGACCGGGCCGCGAGCCCGAAATAGCGTCGTCCAACATCTGTGTCCTACACCTGTGATTTGGCATAATTGCCAACCTATGTTCTACTAAAGTTTTATCTAAACCAGACATTTCATCGTAGTCCCAAGCAAAACAATCTTTATATTTTTGTAAAAGATGGATTAATTTTTCGCGTACCTGGGCCTCTAGCTCCTTGCTGATGTAAGTG
Organism: Zanthoxylum bungeanum; assembly: GCA_019454045.1. Taxonomy (NCBI): domain Eukaryota; kingdom Viridiplantae; phylum Streptophyta; class Magnoliopsida; order Sapindales; family Rutaceae; genus Zanthoxylum; species Zanthoxylum bungeanum. The sequence goes on along the minus strand of SKCR01029352.1, from coordinate 22,100 downwards.
ATGCGTCTGTCATCCTCACTTCCCAGGTTTACCTCGTCCAAAACGTCTTGCATCATTGTAATGTTTGCCTTATGACGCCCATTCATTTGGTCGTTCGTTCATGTCACTTTCTTCCATCAAACAATCCACTATGCATGACTCTCTTATTCTATCTTCTGTCTGATGTATTAATAATTTCTCCCTCAAGGGCGAAATCGTGACCTAAGCATCGGCTTCAACTTCATATTCTGTTACATAAGCCATTAAGCTGGCCCTAGTGGCCGCAAGCGCGGCTTGTTCTTTACTCTGTTCGCTCTTCTCCATTTGAATTGCTGGTTTCATGGTCATGTGTTGGCCCTCCGAAGGCCACTATAGTTGGCATTGGTTGTGCGAACAAGTCATTTAGCAGATCTGTGGTGTACGGCTCGTCATTTTTGGCCATTATGGCCGAATCCCCTACTTCATTCAGTACTCTAGTTGGCCCGTAATATCCTTCATACATGAAATATTCGGCCGAATTTGTCTCTGATGCGAAGGGCCTATTATCAGCATAACTACTTCTACTTCATCTTTATGATTCCAAAAAACCAGACATTGATGAAGGGATGAAGGAATGCATCGGCTGTCGTGGATCCAATCTCATCCCAAAAGCATGTTATACGTGGTTGGTCCGTCTATAACAAAAAATACTATTATCTTAGTAGTGCTTCCCACCTGTAAGTCTAGTGGGACAACTCATTTGGATGTCGTTGCCCCTCCATTGAAACTTGTAAGCACCACTTCCGTAGGGATGAGATCATCCTCTGACTTTGCTAATCGTCCCAGCATCCTAACTGGGATGGCGTTGATGGCCGCTCCATTGTCGATTAACACCTTAGTGATGAGTATTTTGTTTGCCTTTGCTTTCACATAAAGCGGTCGGAGATGCTTTGTCATTTGTCGTGGTGGTTTTGGAAACGTCACCTTCTCTGACATTCCTACTTCCATCGTTTGCTCACAACTTGTATTTATTTGAGGTGGCTCGTCCTCCTCGTTCCATTTGGAAGTTGGCAACGTGATCGGTATATAACGGGAGGCATTACTGGTTTACATCCTCTGTTTTTCTACTCTGGTCACGACCCATTTTATTGTGGGATTTCTGTATAGCACGAGGTATGGAGATCGCCCCAAGTCCTCTCATAATATTCCTACTGCGGGATTTCCGACTTCGTATAACTCTCTGAGAAGCCAATTTTGTGTTGTCCCTCTTCATCGTGCTTTGGTTCTGATATCTATTTCTTCCTCTATATCGATCAGTTCCTCGTCCGGGGCCTCTCTGTCAGTTATCGCGAGTGTTGCGAATTCTGTCTCGTCACCGTCGTAGACATCTTCACTCCTCTCATAGGTCTCATTATTATCCCCCTTGAACATTTCGGACAACAGGTAATGATTAGCCACAACCGGAGGCATGCTGCCAAACTGAATAACAATGTGGGGTTTTTCATCATCTGTCTCATCCTGTTTTTGTCGGTCGAATTTTGTACACTCTTTACAGCTTGTATCGATCTCTTCTCTGCCACCACTATCCTTAACGCTCGCATCCGTCTTTTTCCTCGCATTGGTATTGATTGGAAGACTATGGTTAGTGGTAACTTTCACTTCACCTTGCTGGCGCATCTTACGACTATAATTTCTTTGGTGTCGTCTCAATTATGTCCTTGTCATTTCATCTACAAGAGGATAGTTCTTCCCTGGCCGATGATATGAATATGGCCGACGGTACGAATGTTATACGTTGGGCCGATGAATTTTCGGCCTAAACGTCCTTATATTTTGGATAAAGTTTGAATGTTCTCCATAAAACCTTGGTGCGAAGGTTCTTGGCTGCCATGCTACTGGCTCCTTCTTCACTGGCCTCTCACAGGTATCTTTCAGTTCTTTCATCCACTCTATACTGTTTTGGCAACGTGCACACAAATTTTACGGAACCTTTCTTTCTTGGGACGCTTCGATCCTTTCAAGAGCACTTGGACGATGACCGTCCTGATCCTCATCTAGAACCAGCTTGAATTTTCACAAATTCATTTTGGTGAGGTCAGAGTTGATCATATTCAATTCCAAGGGCTTTGGAAAGAGGTTGTCATCCACTGCCATTTTTTTCTCGAACGTTATTCGTCCAGATTCTATGGCGTCCTGTAAAATATTCCGAAAAACAAGGCAACTGTTAGTTGAGTGAGACCATGCATTATGCCACTTACAGTACTTTTTGTCACCGATTTGTTCGGGGCTTGGCAATTTATAGCGGTCACTCAACCTAATTTGTTTATCTTTATATAATTGATCGAATATGACATCGAATTTCGAAATGTCAAAAGAGAAATTCATACTTTTTTGTCATTCTCTACTTTGGCCTGGGGTTCAGCCCACGTCTTGCAGACGTATGGCTTCCCTTTAACTAATTCGGCTAAACATAAGTCAGCCGATTCGATGTCCATTTCGCCTATTTCATAATTAGTATTCCTGTAATAGGTTCCCTTGCTAGAATTCTTCATTTGTTCTTCCCCCCTCAATAACTGTTCATATCGCACCACACTAGTGGTGAGTTGGCCCGAAACTAAGACAGCTTTGAGCGATTCTCACAAACTCCTTTTCTGGTAAAGGTACGTAGTATCGGCCTCGAGCCGCTTTGAACCTTTGTAAGAACGTTTCGGCCCATTCTCCTGGCAGCTGCCTCAAATTTGCCAAATCGGCCAAGGCCACTTCTGATTCGGCCTTATAGAATTATGCATGGAACAATTGTTCCATTTGGTACTAATTTTCCACCGAATTGGGCGGCAGGCTGATATACTAGGAAAAAGCTACTCCTGATAACGAGCCGTGAAATAATCTCAACTTATGGAAATCGTTCGTCTCCCCACACTGAAGGGTAAATCGTCTTATGTGTTCTATTGTAGAAACTTCCCCAGACCCTGTAAATAAAGAAAATTCTGGTATTTTATAGTTCCTAGGCCACAGATACGCTACATCAATCCAATTTGGATATGGCTTTTGATATCTCGGCCGAATCGGCCTCACCCCTAAACCGAATTGATTCTGAAGAATCTCGGTCATCTATTCTCTTAACATATCATTGTCATTGAATGACATCGCTACAGGTGGTGGTTGTGGTCCTCTCACAAATGGGACATAGTCGTGACCTTGACATTGTGAACCTTGGGGCAACACTACTTCATGTTGTACTATGTTTGGCCCTAAGTGTGGGCCATTGCCTCCAGGACTTATTCCCCATCGGGGTATCGTAGGGGCAGTAACCCCTTGTAGAGGACCATTGCTTAGACCAGCCTCTTGACTGCTTGGTGCAGGAGGAGGTGTAGTCCATGGTGGGTGTAGGCATTGCATTTTCGCATGTGAAACCCGATGATGAGCCTCATTTGGAGGCACTACCTTTTGAGTCATGAAAGCCGCGGGAAACGGATATCGGAAGGGGAAATTCAGGATAAACAAGCTCACTGTCTTCGTTGGTGCGCGTTCGTTACTTTACTTCGTTCGAACCTCGTGCAGATTGCGGACGTTCGTGCCGCGTGCGATGAGGCGTTCGAACGGAGCCGGTAATTCTGGTTTTGCTGCTAGCCTCACACCCCAGCCCATTTAGCTCCCCAAAGCCCATAAAACACATCCCAAATTAAAATCAATCCTAACCAATTAAAGCCAATCATATATTTGACTTCCTAATCTAATAAGATATTTACCAATATAAAATATTTGTTTTCCTTAACCAACACAAATTAAATATTACAACTTCCTAACTTAAATTATTTTGTCCCCCCTCAATCTAATCCTTTCCTTGTTGAACACAAAATCAAATCCTCTTTTTGATGACAAAATCCCTTCCTTGTGACACAAGGCCAAAACCCTACCTCTCCTCTATATAAACATGACTAAACCAAGGCCATCCCCCCTCTCGAATCTCTCTAGCTCATACACACAATTCACACAAGAATTATAGCAAAAAATCCTAGACATCATAAGTATATCACTCCCTTGATCCTCACTCTCACACCACCGAAAATCACCATAAAACCACACCCTAAAACACGCCTAAACAACCCCCGAGATTACCCCCAAACAGAAGCCCAAATCCTAAAAAAACAGTAACATAAAAACTTCATAGATAATCTTAAAAATAATCACTTTTAATTGCACTAAGAACCCACACGACTTGGAATAGTTCTTTGAAAACATTGAAACAGGTAGCCCGTGCAGTGAGCAGCAAAACAGGAGCCGAATAGGAGCAGAACGGAGTTCGAATCGTAAGCAAAGCAGCGAAACAGTGAGCTAGGACGTTGAACCAGCGGACCAGAAAAAGTTGCGGAGCTTTATCCCCTTCCGATCTTCGTGGAACGTGAGTCCGAGAGACGGCTTAAAAGGTTAGACCTGAGGGTATCTTTCACACTTGTTTTCCTTTTCCGCATTATTTATTAAGTATTTCTTGTATGATTGTAATGTTGAAATGTGTGTTGTGATTTTTGAGTATATAAACATGCATGAATTATGAGATGTAATATGTTGTGGGCATTAGATGAATGAGAGATGTGTCAACTCTCGCGGTATATCGGATGGAAACCCGGACATAAATTTCATAGCCGATTCCGAATGGACGGTAATATGATCTGTACTCGGGCCACAACTCCACGTACCGCTTGAGTAAACGGCACCATCTCTCTTTCGTTGTGTTGCGTTTTGTTTATTTAGTTTTCTCTTGAATTCAATATATCGTTTATTTTTGTATGATCCAACCAAGCGCATGGGCTTAGTGAGTTAGTCCAAAGGTCCTCCATTTGTGAGACAAAGAGCCGAAAAGGCCACCTTCGTGACACTACTTCGCCGCGCCGGTTGATGTATGTTCGGTTGGACGCAAGATACGTTCAATCGAGTATACTTAGTTTGATATTATTATCTTTATTTTCGTATGTATAAGTCAATCGAGCGCATGGGCTTAGTAAGTGTGTTGTGAGATCCCCTATGGGGAGGGGCTAAAAGCCCTTTACCACGATGCTTTGCCGCGCCGGTTGACGTGTGTTCGGATTGGATGTAAGATGCGTTCAATCGGGCATACTTGGTTGATATGATTGGTTCTATTCCTGCATGTGTGATGTGACGCGCATGGGCTTAGCATGTTGGTCTAAAGGTCCTCTCTTTGAGAGATCAAGAGCCCCAAAAGGTCACCTTTACGGCAGTGCTTCGCCGCGCCCTTTTATTTTCTGTTTATGTATTGCATCAGGTCCGTATCCGTTCGAACGCGTTCACGAACGCAACTCGAACGCGCATGTGTTTTGGCCTTATTATGTGTCAGGTCTCGTATCCGTTCGAACGCGTTAACAACGCCATACGAACGTGAACTTTCTGTCTCATCTCCGTTTGAACGCGTTTACGAACGCTACTCGAACGTGAGCATTCTGTCTCGTCCCCGTTCGAACGCGTTTACGAACGCTACTCGAACGTGAGCATTCTGTTTCATTTACGTTCGAACGCGTTTACGAATGCTAACTCGAACGTGAGCATTCTGTTTCATTTCGTTCGAACGCGTTTACGAACGCTACACGAACGCACACACACTGAACTGAGTCTGTCTTACTATATTCATGCATAATTGCCTATTAGTTGATCTTTCTTATGCAAATGTGTCACAATTCGTATGCTCATGTCATGATAACATTTGGGCATTATTTCTTGCGGTATATCGGATGGAAACCCAGACGTAAATTCCGTAGCCGATTCCGAATGGACGGTAGTGCGGTCTGTACTTGGGCTACAATTCCACGTACCACTTGGAAAAATGCCCATATGTGTGCTTGTAGGATCAATATGTGTGCTTGTGTCTTTCCTGAATGTGATATGTAAGTAAAGTTGTATGTTAGTTGCTATCTTGATATATGTTAAGCATGCAATTAAAATGTAAGATATATGTGAAATACATGTATATTTAGGCGCATATTTTATTTTATAAATGTGAATTTAGAAGCATGATACCCTTAGGAATAAGTGCTACTTCAGCTTGTTTAAATTATTATATAAATCCTTTCATTACAAGTGACATGAGTAAGGGACCATTCCGAACCCAACGGTTTGAGGTCTTCCCTTGCGAGGGGTGAGTGCGGCCTTAAATCTTTGTCCCGGTTCACACCGGGTGGCGACTCCATGTTATGTAATCCTTCCCAACTAGGCCGCGAGCCTAGGAACGGCGTCGCTCAGTTTCTGTGTCCCACAGTCTGGCGACTCCACTGGGGATGTGAGAATTGGCCCCGAAATATTGTCTTGTAATGAGTGGATTTATGTTTTAATTGGCCATGTCTATAGTGGATGAGTGAGGGTTTAATCAAGGGCACTTTGAGGCTAGGTAATGGTTTGGTGTCTTCCTTCATTCACTACCTTTCTAGAAGGAAAAGCTGTGAGGGCACCTATATGGCCATCTACTTGTAGCCTTTGTGATGGACTAATTTGGAGGACTCGTTGTTTATTCCTGACAACACAGCGATAAGAGCCTAAGAGGCTTGGGTATTTAAGTGAGCCTCGCTCCACCTTCCCTCTGGGGTCTACAACGGGAAATCCATTTGACAGTCCATCACACACCATAGCTCATTGGCACGTACCTTAGTGTAAAAAAGGGATACGCTCACTTGGTCGCTTGAACCCTTGAGGGGGAGACCTAGTTGTGGGTATCCTTCGCCAGTGAGAGCCTTTGTCCATACTCTTGCAAATCCACCCATAGACTGGTTTATATGGTTAAAGTAGCAATTATTTCCTTGAGTATGTGCTTGTGGACCATCCTCATTTGGATGCAGTTGGACTATTTTCAGAAACGCGGGCTTGCTGGGCCATTTAAACTGGGGCAAGTTCGTACTGTATGACTATTAGGCCCAAGGCTTCTGAAATGTTGATGGGCCATTATAAAAAATTTTATTATGTTATGTTTGCATTATCTCCCTTCTATGCTTATGTTTGGGAACATCACCGTTTGGATCCATTTGGACCATTTGTCATGGGATATGGGCTTGTTGGGCCATTTAAACTGGGACAAGAACGTATTTCATGACTATTGGGCCAAAAGCTTCTAAGTGATTGATGGGCCACCTTGAGTGCTTGTCTTCGGAATATTATCATTTGGATTTAGTTGGGCTCTTTGCCGTAAGACGTGAACTCGTTGTGCCATTTAAACTGGGACGGGTTCACCCTTATGACAGTCGTCCCAAAAGTTTCTAAAATGATGATAGGCCGATTTGTTTGATAATTTTATTTGATTTAATGTTATATATTTCTTATGCATATCATGCATACATATACCCTGTTAACATCCTCTGTGTCTTAAAAGTCATCATAGACATCCGTGGGTTAGAAAAAAAAAGGGTTTATTCAAGAGGAGTTTAGCAAACACGGATAGCGGGGAAAAAGAAATCGAGAAATAGAAAAGCTTACGGAAAGGATAGAAAGACCATTGGGGGGGGCCTTCGGAAAAAAAAGAGAAAAAAAAGGAGAGAGAAAAAAAAAAGAGGGAAAAGGAAAAGAAAAAAAAATGAAAAATGAAAAGGAAAAGGAAAAAAGAAAAAAGAAAAGAGAGAAAAAAAATTGTTTGTTCTAGTCATTGATAGTTAGACATAAGTCCGATGATGAAATTGTTTGCTTTAGGGTGAAACCTTAGAAACGATAACTTTTGACGTGCTTTTATCTGACAATTTGAGTAATTGATCTATGTTAGACTCGCAAGCACTTGATTATGGCTCTTAGCAGTGAAAACCTGAGTAGTTAGCAAAGTGACTAGTTGATGAAATTGTAGGTCGGTGAATGACCGTTTGCTTAGATGTCTATCTTGATTTGCTTATGTTATGATGTGTGGTATGGTTGAAAATGAAAGAAAAGTCTCAAAAAAAAAAAAAAAAAAAAAAAAAAAAATGAAGTTCAAAATGAAAAGAAAAAATGAGAGACAAAGGAAAAGAGAGATAAAGCCATACTACATTGAGCATGGAAAAGCAATTGAGGAATATAACTGAGACACCTAGGTTGGTTTGACCCACCGATCCCGATTTTTGAAACGAAATCATCGAGTTAGCTTACTTAAGGATTAAGCTGTGAAAGAATCTTTGCACACACACACTTTGAGTCTGGCCTAGATCATTTATTCAAAGACTTGGATTTGAGTTGCATCGAATGTTTTGAAGGTTCTCTGGTTTCATTACTGAGCATTCTTTGAGGGCGATAATATGTATAACTATTGAGACTATTTCGTAGCATGTGATATAGTATGATAATATGGAAGGCCCCACCATGTGGTTCATCTTGACCAAGTGCAAACAGCGGAGAACATAAAGCTAAATTAAGACTGGGAGCAACCAGTCTACCACCGCGTGAATAAGAAGAATAACGAGAAATTGAGCCATGAGACCAGAGAGAAGACTGAGCAATCACTTGGAGAACTGGGGGAAGACCTAACCCAGCGGAATAGGAAATTCATTCATGCATGCATGCATACACGTAACAAATTTTGCAATCTTTTTTTTTTTTTTTTTGTTTTGTTTTGTTTTGAATTCACAGGTTTCAAAGAAGGAAAAGAGAAAGCGGCAAAGTCAAGCAAATCAGAAACATCAACAGTTTCAAGAATGAATCAGCACCAGTTTCGGAAATGAATCAGTATCAGTCTGGGGCGAGGCCCACATCAGTGTTAGTATAGGGGCGAGGTCCACATCAGTATCAATCTGGGGCGAGGCCCACGTTAGTATCAGTTGAGGGCGAGGCCCACATCAGTATTAGTCTGGGGCGAGGCCCACATTAGTTTTGGGGCGAGGCCCACATCAATATCAGTCTGGGGCGAGGCCCACATCAGTCTGGGGGCGAGGCCCACGTCAGATCAGTTCAGGGGCGAGGCCCACGTCAGTATTAATTCAGGGGCGAGGCCCACATTAGCATCAGAATCGGTATCCGCCGGGTATGGCATTCTGAGGGCGAGGCCCATATCGGTTCAGTGTTAGTATATGCCGGGTATGGCATTCTGAGGGCGGGGCCCACATCAGTTCAGATCAGTATCTGCCAGGTATGGCATTCTAGGGCAGAGCCCACATCGGTTCAGTATCAGTATTTTCCGGGTATGGCATTCTGAGGGCGAGGCCCACATCAGTTCATGATCAGTATCATCCGGGTATGGCATTCTGAGGGCGATGCCCACATCAGTTCAGATCAGTTTCTGCTGAGAATGGCATTCAGGGGGCGAGGCCCATATTACATCAGTTTCAGTTTCTGCCGGGAATGGCATTCTGGGGGCGAGGCCCACATCAGTTCATGATCAGTATCAGCCGGGTATGGCATTCTGGGGGCGGAGCCCACAGCGGTTCAGTATCAGTATTTGCCGGGTATGGCGTTCAGAGGACGGGGCCCATATCAGTTCCGGATTAGTATCAGTTGGGTATGGCAGCCTGGGGGGCGAGGCCCACATCAGTTCAGATCAGTTTCTGCCGAGAATGGCATCCAGGGGGCGAGGCCCATATTACATCAGTTTTAGTTTCTGCCGAGAATGGCATTCTGGGGGGCGAGGCCCACATTATTGTAGTATCAGTTTCAGCCGGGAATGACACTACGAGAATGGAGATTTTGGTCCGAGAATGGACAGTCCAAGAATGGACAGCTCGGGAATGAGCACGCCGAGAATGGCACATCGGGAATGGCACTCCAGGAATGGAGATCGGTTCAGGAATGGACCACAGCGGTGACAGTTCGGGAATGGACTTCATTACAACATATCACAGCAACACTCCGAGAATGGAGATCGGTTCGGGAATGGACCACAGCACGGTGGCAGTTCGGGAATGGACTTCACCACACCATAGCACGGTGATGGTTTGGGAATGGACCTCATCACACCGACATCAGTATCAGTTCAGCCGAGAATGGCAATCAGAGTTCGGGAATGAACAAGCCAGGAATGGTACTCCGAGAATGGAACACGGTTCGAGATGGACCACCATCATATCAGTATCAGTTTGGGCGAGGCCCATATCATTATCAGTTTGGGGCGAGGCCCATATCAGTATCAGTTTGGGCGAGGCCCATATCAGTATCAGTTTGGGCGAGGCCCATATCAGTATCAGTTTGGGGCGAGGCCCATATCAGTACCAGTTTGGGCGAGGCCCATATCAGTATCATTTTGGGGCGAGGCCCATATCAGAATCAGTTCGGGGTGTGGCCCATATCAGTAGCAGTTTGGGCGAGGCCCATATCAGATTCAGTTTGGGGCGAGGCCCACATCAGTATCAGTTTGGGCGAGGCCCATATCAGTATCAGTTTGGGCGAGGCCCATATCAGTATCAGTTTGGGGCGAGGCCCATATCACTATCCGTCTGGGGGCGAGGCCAATATATCAGTTCGAGGGCGAGGTCCCTATTGTCAGCGGTATTGGGTCGAGGTGCCCCCATTGTCGGTTGTAGTTCCGGGTCGAGGTGCCCACTACATCATTATCAGTTTGAGGGCGGGGTCCCTATTGTCAGCGGTGTTGGGTCGAGGTGCCCAGGGTCGAGGTGCCCCCGTTGTCAGTTGTAGTTCCTGGTCGAGGTGCCCACTACATCATTATCAGTTTGAGGGCGAGGTCCCTATTGTCAGCGGTGTTGGGTCGAGGTGCCCAGGGTCGAGGTGCCCCCGTTGTCGGTTGTAGTTCCGGGTCGAGGTGCCCATTACAATCATTATCAGGTTCGAGGGCGAGGTCTCTATTGTCAGCGTGTTGGGTCGAGGTCCCAGGGTCGAGGTGCCCCCGTTGTCGGTTGTAGTTCCGGGTCGAGGTGCCCAGGGTCGAGGTGCCCACTACATCATTATCAGTTCGAGGGCGAGGTCCCTATTGTCAGCGGTGTTGGGTCGGTGCCCAGGGTCGAGGTGCCCCCGTTGTCGGTTGTAGTTCCGGGTCGAGGTGCCCAGGGTCGAGGTGCCCACTACATCATTATCAGTTCGAGGGCGAGGTCCCTATTGTCAGCGGTATTGGGTCGAGGTGCCCAGGGTCGAGGTGCCCCCGTTGTCGGTTGTAGTTCGGGTCGAGGTGCCCAGGGTCGAGGTGCCCACTACATCATTATCATATTGAGGGTGAGGTCCCTATTGTCAGCGGTGTTGGGTCGAGGTGCCCCCGTTGTCGGTTGCAGTTATTGGAATGCGTTCCAGGGTCGTGGACCCACTGCATCATTTTTGGGGATGCGTCCCCGGGCCGAGGTCTATTTTGTCAGCGGTATTGTGATGCGTCCCAGGGTCGAGGCCCCCGTTGTCGGTTGCAGTTATTGGGATGCGTCCCAGGATCGAGTACACTGCATCATCAGCTTGGCGGAGCAACAGACAAGTCAGGTGGCAGCTGGCGAGCCAGGTAAGTGAAAATGCATTGCATGTACTTTGATAGGATTGTCACTGTCACACATTGCACAAGTCCCATCAAAGTGGGGGCGACTGTAGGCATTGCATTTTTGCATGTGAAACCCGATGATGAGTCTCAGTTGGAGGCAACTATCTTTTAAGTCGCGGAAGTCGCGGGAAACGGACGTCGGAAGGGAAGCGTCAAGAATTGACGTTTTGTTGGATTTAGTTCACTTGTTTAGCTTCGGGTTCGCTGTTGAATCTCCGTTTTAAAACTTAACCTTAGCCCAAGCCCATTAAATCACCTCCATAAATAATTAAAACATTTAAAATACATGTCACTAATTAAATTTGAATTAAATTAAAATCCATTGAAACCAATTAATCAAAATCAAATTAAATTAAAATAATCGAAATTAAATAAAAATAACCAATCAATTAATTAAATTCTTAATTTAAAAATCACAAACCAATTAAAATGAAATCTTAATTAAATTAAATTCACAAATTAAATTCAATTAAATAAATTCCAAATCAAATACCAAAATTAAAGAAATCACTCACCTAAATTAAATATTATCCACCTAAAATACAATATCCTTACCTAAAATAACACACCTAATTTAATTGATTTCCCTTCCTAATTTAACACATGAAAACCCTACACCCTCTCACTATATAAACACAACCTAAACATAACCCTCTTCTCCCTTGGCCCCCCAACAACTCACGGCTTCATCACATAACAAACAAACAAAAAATGAAACCCTAAACGCCACTGCAACTCTCCTCCCTTAGCTTCATCATCAACCTCTCGGCAACCAAAACACCAAAACAAAACCCTAAGCAGCCGATCTCTCATTCTCGCTACACTGAATCACCACAGCCTTCACGATCAGCCCCTTAACAAACCAACAAACCCTAAAATATCTCTTCCTCTCCCTAGAGCTCATTCACCATATTCACAGCAGTACAAAAACCCTAAACAAGACTCACGCATCTTCCTCTCTATCTTTTCTTCACTCGGCATCCCCAATCAACAATAAACACAACTCTAATAGCTAACGACTGGACTTATTCAACACACACCTTTCTCTCGATTTCATCTCCCAACTCACCATTCACGGCAAACCAGAAAACCCTAAAGCCTCTCGCCTCCCACCTTCTCACTAACTCTCCCCACCCAACTAACGCAGTAACCAAAAAACACTCACGGCAAAGAAAAGAACAGAATGAAACCCTAATAAGCCACTGCCTCACCTTCAACTGCACAAAAATCTTCTCCACGACATTGAACCCATATGTCCTATGCCCTTCAACGCCACCAACAGTCCACAAGCCACTTCACGCCTAAGATCTATTCATTCAATCACACAGACCACTCATCTTTAAACCATAAGGACACCACACTCAGTTTCATGCCTCTCTTCATCACACACGACACCTTCATTGAAAACGCACACAGGCCAACAAACACGAAGAGCCAAGCACACCACGCCATATAGCCCCTCGACCATCCATCAACGCCTCACGCCACAAAAAAAAATCAACGACCACGACAAAACCCTAACTCACAACAACAAGTCCCCGTGACAAAATCAAACATCAAGAAATGTCCTTCCCTGCCTATCACAAACGGCATACGTAACAGCCCCGTTAGCAGCCCTCCTCACTGACCAAACAATCACCAAATTGAGCCACAAAGACCTGCCCCCACCGATCAAGACAAACACAAATAAACAACCAAAAAAAATCACAAACACGTAGCCCACGAGCAAAGGCAACAAACCACCTCACGCCCCCCCACACGTAGCCTCTGATCGAAAAACAACATGCCCAAATATCTCTCCATGATCGATACTAAAACAGTCCCCATAACTGCTGAAATCAGTGAGTAAAATTACCCCAAAACGAGACTAAAACTTAGCCTTTAACCGAGACCACATCATCCTCGAAACAGCCCTCTCTGTAACCAAAAATAAACCCTGAATTAACCCAGAAAATGCCCAGCAAAACTGTCCGGAATAAGTCCCAAAGCAGTCCCCAAAACACCCAAAACAGTCCCTAAATTGCCTTAAAACAGTGACCAGAAAATTCCCCGAAAACAGCAGCGAAACGGAGGTAAAACAGCGACTAAAATAGTGAAACAGCGAGCTAAGACGATAAACAAGTGAACCAGAAAAGTTACGGAGTGATAGCCCTTCCGACGGTCGTGAAACGCAAGTCCGAGAGCCGACAAAAAGGTTAGACCTGAGGGTATTTTTCACATCCGTTTTCAGTGTTATTTTTATTATTTATTGAGATTCGTTTGCATGATTCTTATGTAGTAATGCATGTTGTGGCCCTTGATTAGATAAAATAATGTATGATGCATGATTGTGGCCCTTGAATAGATAGTAAATGCATGTGTTATTAAATGATGCATGTTGTGGCCCTTGAGTAGATAAATACGCATATAATGTAAAATGATGTATGTTGTGGCCCTTGAATAAAATGAAAAATGTGTCGCCTCTCGTGGTATATAGGATGGAAACCCGGACGTAAATTTCATAGCCGATTCCGAATGGACGGTAGTATGATCTGCACTCGGGATACAACTCCACGTACCACTTGAGTAAACGACGCATATTTTGTTTTATGATGTTTGATTTGTTTGTCATTCGTTACTTGAATTCCGCATGTTATTTATTTGATGTGTTCATGGAGATGGTATTCAAGCATTATTAGTCATTTATTATAGTATGCTTGTATGAGGTTGAATTGATGTTGTGCATAATTAATTTCATGAAATTTGGTTGGATCCATTTTTCCCCAAATTTTGGGCATGAAAATTTGGGTAAACTTGATTTTGAGCATGTTTAATGAAATTGGATGATTTAGAATGCTTGAATGTTGTTTAATTGATGATTGATTAGATCAATTTGATGAAAAAGTGTTTGGAACAATTTTTCCCAATTTGCTTGTGATGGCCGGAAATTTGGATCCCTAAAATTGTTTTGGATTTTTGATTTTTTGTTCATTGGATGACTTGGAACTTATTAGGAGATGTTGAATTTATGTTTGATTGGGTTCAATTGGATTGAATTTGATTTGGGCATAATTTCCCTCTTTGGCCGAGACATCAAAAGCATGTAATGGGTTTGATTTTTCAATTTGTGTGTTGGACATATAATAATGAATTGAGTATGATTAATTGGACTAATATGGTGTTTTGGAATGTTGATTTAGTTGATTAATCATATATTGCACTTTAGGTAATTTAATTGGAAATTTGGAATTTTTGGAATTAAATTATTGGGCTTAAAATTGGATTTGGGCTTCTTTAAGTTGTTATTGGGTTTATTGGACTTTGTTGTACAAAGTTGGTTTAGGCCAAAATTGGTTGGATCCAATTAGGCCCAAAACCGCTTCCAAAAGGCCCAAATGCGACTAATTAACCTTTAAAGTTTAATTGGGCCTAATGGGCCAAAATTAATTTAAAGGCTTATGGGGTAAATCCCGGATTGGACTTTGGTTGCGGGTTTGACCCGAGTTGACCAAAAGTCCACGCCTCAAGAAATTAATTAAAAGCCCATTGGACTTTAATTAATTAATATTGGATATTAATCGGGCTTTGAGACCCGTAGCGATTAAATTTGGAATTTAAATCGTAAAGGTTTACTTTATAAAGTGTAATATTTAATTTGGAATTAAATAATGAATTAAAATTAAATGCGTATTAAATTGGATTTAATTATGTAATTTAATTTAATTCATAGAAATCGTACTTTGAGTACGTGTTCGCAATACGAGTTTGACTCGAACAAAATCAAATCTTTGTTTGAACATTGGATGATCACTAATTATCAAGATTAATTAATTGGATTTGATTGATTGATAACATGCTTGTATGAATACATGGTTGTGATGTTTGAATAATGTATATCGGATGGATATTAGCTGGGTGGGGCGATTTTCGAAATTGTAAAAAATTTGACTTATTAAATTGGACCTGCGTGTCCAGCCTTATCTCCTATTTCTTTGTATTCTCTTCTCACATATTCCCCTCTATGTATATGAGGTTTGTTTAGAAGTGTAGTGTAACGGGTAGAAGAAATATTAGTGCTAGCGGGAGAGAGAAAGTGAGAGATTTGATCTAGGATCAATGTGTAAAATATTCATCCGCATATCATTATTATTTTACATATGCGCTTTATTATGTGTTTAGAATGCATGTTTAAAGGTGTATGATGATGAGACCTTAACAAAATTAATTTAAAGGCTTATGGGGTAAATCCCGGATTGGACTTTGGTTGCGGGTTTGACCCGAGTTGACCAAAAGTCCACGCCTCAAGAAATTAATTAAAAGCCCATTGGACTTTAATTAAATTAATATTGGATATTAATCGGGCTTTGAGACGCGTAGCGATTAAATTTGGAATTTAAATCGTAAAGGTTTACTTTATAAGTGTAATATTTAATTTGGAATTAAATAATGAATTAAAATTAAATGCGTATTGTAGGCATTGCATTTTTTCATGTGAAACCCGATGATGAGTCTCAGTTGGAGGCAACTATCTTTTAAGTTGCGGAAGTCGCGGGAAACGGACGTCGGAAGGGAAGCGTCAAGAATTGACGTTTTGTTGGATTTAGTTCACTTGTTTAGCTTCGGGTTCGCTGTTGAATCTCCGTTTTAAAACTTAACCTTAGCCCAAGCCCATTAAATCACCTCCATAAATAATTAAAACATTTAAAATACATGTCACAAATTAAATTTGAATTAAATTAAAATCCATTGAAACCAATTAAATCAAAATCAAATTAAATTAAAATAATCGAAATTAAAATAATAACCAATCAATTAATTAAATTCTTAATTTAAAAATCACAAACCATTAAAATGAAATCTTAATTAAATTAAATTCACAAATTAAATTCAATTAAATAAATTCCAAATCAAATACCAAATTAAAGAAATCACTCACCTAAATTAAATATTATCCACCTAAAATACAATATCCTTACCTAAAATAACACACCTAATTTAATTGATTTCCCTTCCTAATTTAACACATGAAAACCCTACACCCTCTCACTATATAAACACAACCTAAACATAACCCTCTTCTCCCTTGGCCCCCCAACAACTCACGGCTTCATCACATAACAAACAAACAAAAAATGAAACCCTAAACGCCACTGCAACTCTCCTCCCTTAGCTTCATCATCAACCTCTCGGCAACCAAAACACCAAAACAAAACCCTAAGCAGCCGATCTCTCATTCTCGCTACACTGAATCACCACAGCCTTCACGATCAGCCCCTTAACAAACCAACAAACCCTAAAATATCTCTTCCTCTCCCTAGAGCTCATTCACCATATTCACAGCAGTACAAAAACCCTAAACAAGACTCACGCATCTTCCTCTCTATCTTTTCTTCACTCGGCATCCCCAATCAACAATAAACACAACTCTAATAGCTAACGACTGGACTTATTCAACACACACCTTTCTCTCGATTTCATCTCTCAACTCACCATTCACGGCAAACCAGAAAACCCTAAAGCCTCTCGCCTCCCACCTTCTCCCTCACTAACTCAGCAGTAACCAAAAAACACTCACGGCAAAGAAAAGAACAGAAATGAAACCCTAATAAGCCACTGCCTCACCTTCAACTGCACAAAAATCTTCTCCACGACATTGAACCTATATGTCATATGCCCTTCAACGCCACCAACAGTCCACAAGCCACTTCACACCTAAGATCTATTCATTCAATCACACAGACCACTCATCTTTAAACCATAAGGACACCACACTCAGTTTCATGCCTCTCTTCATCACACACGACACCTTCATTGAAAACGCACACAGGCCAACAAACACGAAGAGCCAAGCACACCACGCCACATAGCCCCTCGACCATCCATTAACGCCTCACGCCACAAAAAAAAATCAACGACCACGACAAAACCCTAACTCACAACAACAAGTCCCCGTGACAAAATCAAACATCAAGAAATGTCCTTCCCTGCCCATCACAAACGGCATACGTAACAGCCCCTTAGCAGCCCTCCTCACTGACCAAACAAATCACCAAATTGAGCCACAAAGACCTGCCCCCACCGATCAAGACAAACACAAATAAACAACCAAAAAAAATCACAAACACGTAGCCCACGAGCAAAGGCAACAAACCACCTCATGCCCCCTCACACGTAGCCTCTGATCGAAAAACAACATGCCCAAATATCTCTCCATGATCGATACTAAAACAGTCCCCATAACTGCTGAAATCAGTGAGTAAAATTACCCCAAAACGAGACTAAAACTTAGCCTTTAACCGAGACCACATCATCCTCGAAACAGCCCTCTCTGTAACCAAAAATAAACCCTGAATTAACCCAGAAAATGCCCAGCAAAACTGTCCGGAATAAGTCCCAAAGCAGTCCCCAAAACACCAAAACAGTCCCTAAATTGCCTTAAAACAGTGACCAGAAAATTCCCCGAAAACAGCAGCGAAACGGAGTTTTCATGAGCATGGAATCACCATTTGAAAGCTTGGAGCTTGGAGCATCAATGGAGGTGGTGACCAAAAATGGAGGAACTTCAAAATAGCCTACTGCCGAACACCTTGGAGGATAGCTTGAAGATTTTGTTCCTCGCATCGCCTCAATCGATCGTTGTAAGTATGATTCCGACATACTTTTACGAGTATTCACATGTTGTTTCATTGCTTGATTGATCATTGGGACTTAATAGAAACCCAACAATGGTGATGACATTTCCGGAGCAAATCTTTGTACCTTTCACAAGCTTCATAGAGAGTTTATGAGTCTTGTTGCACAAAAGATGTGATGTCATTCCTCAGATTTCCAGTTCTGGCTTGTGGAAAGTACGTTGCAAGAAATTTGGTGGCTAAAGTGTTCAAAGTTGTGATGGAACCTGCTGGTAGTGAATGTAGCCAAGCTTTAGCTCTGTCCTTCAATGAGTATGGAAAAACACGCAGTCACATTACTTCTTCAGCTTCTCAGTTGTAATTGAAAGTGCCGCAAACTTATAGGAAGTTATTGATGTGGGCATTAAGATCTTCAGTTGCATTTCCCCCAAATTGCACTGACTGCTGAATCATCTGAATGCATGTTTTGATGTCACCCGCATTTGCTGGTAAGGGAGGAAGTACAATACAGGAAATGAGTCTGTCAACCACCGGAATGGTTCTGTCTTGAATGGGAATTGGTGGTACAACCTCCAAAGGTTCAGGTTCCATGTTGACTAAAGCTTCTTGGCCTTCTCGCCTTTCCCTTCTCAACTGTCTATGGTTCTTTCAATTTCCGGGTCAAGCAGTCAAAGTTCAAAGCTTGCGGTTCGTCTCATGAAGTTTCTGAGAACCTGAAACAGAAGAAAACAAAAACAATAAGTAAAAAAGAAAATTAGATACAAGTAAGGTATCTAACCTCTAAACTAATAGTGAAAGATAAATAAGTCCCCGGCAACGGCGCCAAAAACTTGACCGGTACTTACACACGCGTATAACGCAAGCGCACGTATCGTTCAAGTAGAATAAAAAGTATCGATCCCACGAGGACTTAAAACCTTATCTATTAATTATTATGAGGTCAAATGATTACTAGTATCTAACAGATTGATTGTTTGTAAAATTGGAATGGTGACTTACAAATTAACTTAAAAACAGGTAAATAAAAATTGCGTGAAAGTAGATTAATGAAAATTCAATTTTTATAAAATTATCCAGGGTTGTGATTTATTCCAATATTATTTAAAGATGAAGTTGTTATCTTATAGTTGGGTAATATATTGATTTATTAACCTGGAACACTAAATTATGTAAAAGCCTCTTCCGATGGTCAATTACAAATACCCAGTATAACCCAATAGAACCATATGTCTATGTCAACCAAATTACATGGATTCATTAAGATCAAATTCCAATTATGTCTACCCCCGCCCGACATGTATATTCCTATCCTGTAAGGAAATCTATTAAAGGGTTATCTATCCTCAAGGAAGATCGTGGGCTATTGAGTCTAAGGTCTCAAACCTAAAATCCATATGTCTAGTTCATTTTAAGTTTACCTAATCAATTTTATTAGTGTCCAGTTAATAAAAAGCATTAAGATTAAGACTCAATAAATAAATTTTTATATTACCCAAACTATAATCTAACCCTTATAAACCGGTGATATTGAAATTCATAACAACCCTGGATAACTAACTTAGTTATGACACATAACTAGGGCTAGTAAGAACTTAAAAGTAAAAGCCATAAAGTAAAAATGCGAAAAAATAAATGCGGTAAAGTAAATACTGAAAAGTAAATTACAATAAAATAAAATGCTAAGGTAAAATGAATTACTTTTACTATTTACTATTTTTGATATCTCTCATAAAATAATATATAAACTTGTGATAATATTACCAACCAGCCATATAAGCGGTAACCTGATTAATTCAAATTAAGTCCGATCAGCCATAAAGGCGGTATGATTTGTCAATGAACCTCCATATAGGCGGTAAGAAAATTTAATTACCAACCAGCCATATAGGCGGTATCCTTGATTAGTCAGTTTTTAAACCAATTTAAATTTAATAGCCAACCGACCAATATGGCAGTATCCTTATTAAGTCAAATTTTAAATAGTAAATATATTATATTTAAGGGAGATTAATCTAAATAGTAACAGTAAAAGAATTACCTTTCACCCTAGCAAGGGGAAGTTACCTCATCATGGTTGAATAGTAAAACTGAAACAGTAAAAAATTAATTTTTTACATCAGAGAATTTTTTACTATTACGATTACAAAAAGTAATTACTATTACATAACGTAATTAAAAAATTAATTACAAAACTGAAATTAAAGAAACTAGGTAGGAAACTCCCTATTTACATCAGAGAATTCAGAGGGACAGGTGCAATTGAAACTGAAATCTCGAGCTCCATTTATAGACTTCGGTAGACCACGGGCGTCGCGACTCCAAACCCTTTTGCGTCGCAACGCAGTAATAGTTGACTTGGTCCACGCGTTTTGACTTTGACTGTTGACGCGGATTTCGTCGGCCCAATAAGAATTCGACACGTGCCACGTGGTAGATTCGGTTCAATGAGAAGATGACATGTGGCAGAAGAAGATTCGCCGATGATTCGATCAAATGACAAGATGACACGTGTCACGCGGAGTGTCGGCACCATAGGATTGTGACATGTGTCCCGGCGCATGTTAGCGGATCCTCTATGATGGTGACACGTGGCACGGCGCACGTTAGCAAAGCCAACTTTTAAGATTCTGACATGTGGACTCGGCGCACGTTAGCAAGGGACTGGCGCACGTTAGGCGTCGCAACTCCAAGGGTTTAGGCGTCGTGACGCACATAAATTACCAAAATGCCCTTTTTCCAATTTTCACTGTTTTGGTCTAAATCACCTCCAGAATGTCCTGATACTTTATTTATCTACAAAATAACATAAAACACATCAAAATATTCACAAAATTTAAGAAACTATACAAAATATTATGTTAAATGAGTGGGAAATAATGATAGATTTACCACTCATCATCAACTCGAGAAGGTTCCTATTGACGTTGGTGTACCATCTATTAGGAAACCATCAGTGAGTAGTTCAGTGTCTTATCAAATAAAACCTACATTTCTATATGAGTCTCCCGAGACTCATGGTTCAATGGGATAAACCATCAGACCAAGTCATGATATACGACATGTATTGGTCTCAGCGGATTTTACTAACCGAACTGTGTTAATAAATCTTGACCATGAACTTTATTAAGGAAATATAACTAATAGTGTGCTTCCCAATGTTAATTACAAACTACGTTGTAACTGCGCACTATACTGTAAATCCTAGGGTCTTTGTCTAATATACACGTATCACTGAACCAGATTCAGTTTCGATCTAATCGTAATCAGATATCTAATCACAATTAGATCGAATAAGCGTATAAAAGACAATGGTGCTACCGGTCAATTAGTAATATTATGGAAAATAAAATCGCTCATATTTATGAATCGAACATAATTACGATCCGGATTAGCACTCCGAGCACCACCCTAACAGGTAATATAATGCAAATTTGTATATTATAATAAGTGAGATTTCTAGATTTGAAATAGTAAAGGTGGATCCCTAACCCCATCATTTTATTTTTAATATATGGACTTGAACTTAATGAATTCGGATAACTTGGTTAACATATGAATATAGTTAATTGGGTTATTTTGGGTGTTTGCATCTGACCATCGGAAAATGCTTTTGCATATCTTCGTGTTCCAGGTTAACAAACTAATTTATTACACATGTATAAGAAAAATAATTCATCTCTAGAATAATATTAAGTGGAATCACAACCCTAACTGTTTATTTTCTTTATTATTAATTTCCTTTGTTTTATTTTTTACTTTTATTTACTTAGCAAATCCACATTCAACCAATCAATCAAGCAATCATTCCCTTTTCATCCTAATTAGATACCGGTAAATAAAAAGAATCAATAATTAATAACAACAATAGAAATTAAGTCATCGGGGGATTAATATTTGTATACCACTTGAGCGATAAGTGCGCTTGCATTACGTGTGTATTTACCACCGATCACTATACCAACCCTCATGTCATCAAAGAGCTCATCACCAAATTGCTTGTCGACTCCCTTCCTATTTGATCAGACACTTCCTATAGACTATATTCATATGTAATATGTTGTTTTTTTTTTTTTTGAATAAACTATTAAATGTGTGCCTAAGACTACTTTTGT